>BSAI01000148.1:2727562-2870290 GCA_036245035.1 Adrianichthys oophorus
TGTGTGTGTGTGTTTGTTTGTTTGTGTGTGTTTGTTTGTTTGTTTGTTTGTTTGTTTGTTTGAGCCAGAAACCGTTTTAGCCCTTCGCATTAGTGGCTATCAACCATCCAAACCTACTCAACCCTTCATTGAGTTCAGAATTTGTGCGGAGAGCGGCTGCCTTGTGTAGAAAAGTCTAAATATAGCTGCATCATTGATCACTACAGGCCGCAGGGGCGGCTGAGCGCCACTGAGAAGCTGTTGGAAAGAGGAGCCATGCTGCTGGGAGGTTGATGGTCTGCGATGCATCTGTTTGGAATCTCAGTCCCAGGAAAAATCGAGGCTTTGTCCTGATGTACTTCACCCACAATCTGTCAGTTTGAGCTTCTCTGTCGGCACATTATTTACCTAGTGGACGTGGGGTTTATTGCTTGTTGGCAGGATTTACTCCATTCCCAGTCTTGTAGGTTAAGTGACCTGGCATGCAGCCATTTGTCAGTGTGTAATTGGCTGTCTGACAGCCAATTACACACATTTAAGACTGTGCTGTCTGCAGGTGATCCCACCCCCACCTGTTTTCTTGTCACTCATTTGCTTTCATTTTTAGACTGTCCTCTTTAGTTTTCCTTCTTGCCTTTTTGCTTTGCTCCAATTGTCATTTATCATCTCTGCAGTTTAACCCATCTCCTCTTTATGATGAATTAAGGTCCCCTAGAGATGGTTTAAGGGAGTTTGCTGCATTCAACAGCCTCCCAGGTTCAGTAGAGTTGGTCTGGCCAATCATTTCTCTGCTTCAGTAACTCTCCCCAGACATGATGAGTCTGAAGTGGATGGGACTCCTGCTTTTGACGTGTTAACAGCCCCTGTTTTCCTGCTGATGAGTCACCATCCACGCACAGAAAACGACATCTTAATCTTTCCTTTGAGGATTGAACGCTCTCATGTGCAAACTCAACGTTTATCCCAAATAAATAGGATTCAAGAGTTTTGCAACAATGCTTACGAAAAGTCAATATTAAAATTGAAGGTCAATATTCCTCATTTGGAAACAATTTCAAGTGACCAGCAGCACGACATGATGTAATGAACTGTAACTTTGATGAAGGAGATTTTCAGGTGAGTGTTGTGTTTCCAGAATTTATAGAATAATCCAAAAGGCAGCTGATGAAAAACTCTGCTTCATTGCAGTGTGGTTAGCAGCGTTATCTGGCCCGCAGACGCTACCTGCCCTGGCCCTTGCTGCTCTCTTCTAACATGCCCTCACCGGCCGAGCGGCTACTACCCTCGCCTTTCTCTCTCCCCCTTTCATCGCGGTCAGAGCTGCATATGAAAGAAAACACTTTTAGCAAAATGGCGGCTTTTGTGTTGGTCTTATCTCCATAGCAACCATCTGATTTTTGGGTGACCTGGAGGTAATGAACACGTCTATGTAATTTTTTGAACAATCAGCAAAAGTAGCATTTTGGATTTCCTTGGCAACAATGAGTTTTTTGTAGGGCTGTCAACGTTATCGCACGCGATTTATAAAAAAAAATGAACACGTCAATATTTATTAACACTAATTCATTACACTCCGCGAAGCAACCGTCTTCTGCCGGTTCAGGCCTCTGCGGCGTGCGTCAATTTCTGAATATATACACTTTGTCAGGCACAGTCCCACTCATAACATGGTCACTTACAAATGAAATAAGTATTCAATCGATTTTTAGTACTTTATTCTTGTTATTTTTTAGGTTTTGATCGCTTTTCACAAAAGGCAGAATATTTTATATGTATTGCGGCCTGGTATCACGGTAACATGACAATTTGTCGCTGAGCTGGTAGCAACCTTGACTACAGCGGCAAAGGAAAGAGATATATGTGCTGATCGTCACGATAAATTCAATAAAGCATCAGCTCAGAGAGAAAGTTCTCCTCTTACTGCTTGTTTTTGTCCAGAAGAGGAAGGAAAAGTATGTTTTAAAGAAGCCTGCACAGTAATATAGAACACTGTGGCCAAAACTTCTTCCAGAAACACCCAGCAGCCAATCAGATCTGAGTATTCACTCGGACCATTTAAAGTGCAGAAACACAATGTTTGTTTCTTCTGGCTGTATATCAGCATCTTTGTTTTCTTGGAGTAAAACTGCAGACATTCAAGTCTTTACAGTTCTGCTTATCGCACTGTTGATGTGTTTTGTGCACACAAATTCAACATTTCATGTAAACATTTCAGACAATAAAGAAATGAAGGGAAACATTTTCTCTCTGGCCTTTTGTTTTGTTCAAAAGCAGCACATTGTCGTATTTACCTCGTAAAAAGTGTGATTAATCTGATACATTTTTTCAATCGATTGACAGAACTAGCTGTGTGACAGCACACCCACATTCCTAAAATAGTTATATAATATGCCATATTGTTTAGTTCAGCTTGAGCCAGGGAGTAATGTGTTGAATTTGCCCAATATTTTGGTAAAAATTGTGTGAGCAGCTTTGCAAGCTCGCCGCGGTAACGCCGTTAAAAATCAATACATTTTCAAAACAACATTTTTCCCGAGTAGCTTTTCCAAAGATGCTTGAAGAGTTAGGAGGCGATAGATCAAACTCCCTATGAGGAGTTTAAACTTGTTGCTGCTACTAAAGACGATATTTAAAGAATTCAAGATGGCGGTCTCTTCCTAAGGTCAAAGGTCAATGAAACTTCTACTGTGGATTTAGACTTAAGATCACTCAAACAAAAGGGTTTTTTTTCCCTGTAATGTGGAAAGATGCGAAAACCGCCATAGTTCACACTTTGCCACAAATGGCTGCCAAACCGTAGGTCATGTGTGTTTTGAAATGTTTTTTTAGCCCCCTGAGAGCTTTTGGTTCTTATTCATTTTTGTGATGGTTATCCCACTCTAATGGGGGTGATGGCTTGTGCTAAACTGTTATTAAACTTTTTGAATTTGCGGTGGGGTCAAATTTTTGCTCGAAGTAAGACCGAAGAGTGGAAACAACGTGATCCTTCAGTCTAGGACTGCTGCACGACATCATAAAAATGACTCAACGCTCAAGAGGGAAACTTCTTCTAAAGCGAAAGAAAACTAAAAACAATTGATGTCTTATCTTGAGCATATGTTCTTTAGGGGCTTATTTGGTTCCATACTTCATCCTCCTCATCATCATCGGCATCCCGCTCTTTTTCTTGGAGCTGGCAGTGGGTCAGAAGATCCGGCGTGGGAGCATTGGAGTGTGGAACTATGTCTGTCCTCGTCTGGGAGGGATCGGAATGTCAAGCCTGATGGTGAGGAAATGTTTCCCTTTATTCACCACATCTTCATCATCCTCACGTGTCACTGCAAAGACCCCCGCTCTGAAGCTCCAGCAGCACGTCGGGGATTAAACATGGAGGTCCTCGTGGAGAGTGGTCAACAGAAGCACGTGATGCTTGTGGGCCGGCTCGGAGACAGAACAAGACAAATTTTACTCTGTGATTCATAAGAGTGAAATTCCTTCATTCATCAGTATGCATGAGCATGCACTTCATTGTGACTCAAGCAACTGAGTGTGTTGGTCAGCGTTGCAGGCCCAGGAGCAGCTATAAATACCTCATAAAAGGCCTCTGCTGAGAAGGGAGCACGTAAATAATTCATGCTTTCTTCAACCTTATTTAGTGTCTGAATGTCCTCCCTGCTGCGAAGCAGACTGACAGCAGCAGTGACAGGATCAAACTCTGCTGCCTTGTTTGCATGCAGAGGTGATTCTGTCAGGATCTGGTGTTCTGAATGCTGACAGTAACTCTGTTACCGTTTACCGTCCTGAACCTTTTCATTTGCCTTTTCCATCCAGGTGTGTGGATTTGTGGGTCTCTACTATAATGTGATCATTGGCTGGAGCATCTTCTACTTTTTCCAGTCCTTCCAGTATCCTCTACCATGGAGCGACTGTCCCCTCAGGAAGAACGGGACTCTGGCAAGTGAGTAACATACTTTAAAGACCCACTCCGATCATCTTTTGATCTATGTTCACAGTGTCCCAGTGGTCTTTTCATTATTATTATGCTGTTGTAGACAAAATCCCAAAAATCTGTGTGTTTTCTCGGACACAGTTTGGATTGATCCAGATTCCAGTTCAGACAAGGAAAGCAAAGACGTAGATGGATGTATTTGTCTGAAGGAGGATGCATCAGGATGGAGACTGTAGCCTGCTCATTGTAGCTTCTACGTTACAACGATGAGTTTTTAAACAGCATTTTCTGCTTCGGATTCACAATGATTTGAATGAAGAAATACTCAGAAATGAAATGTTTAGACATGTACTCCATCATGAGAAAACTGCTACAAGAACATGTTAAAAACACAATTTTCAGGGTGTTCCACAGGGTTTATCATGGTGCTTATTAAAATGACACTAAACATCACTAAGGAATGCAAGTAAAGATGTATTTTTGGTACAGGAAAATGTGCACGCAATACGTCCAGAATCCTAGGCAGTTAGGCTTTAGGTCAATGATGTCTCACATGCTTGGGATGAAGTCTGTAATGAATAAACCTCAGAGCATGGACACTGATGGTGGTTAGAGGCCAGACCATAATCATCGCTCCAGGTGGAGAACAGGGTGAAGGAGGGACGGTGAGCCGTCTAGAATGCTTTGTTTTGGGTTGATTTATGTATTACAAAACAACAATAAAAATCTGAAAAATCATTTTTTTACATCTGTTAATAAGCATGTAATGACGAAACACCTTTCAGATGGCTTTTATTAATCCTGGTTTAATGTAATCAAACAATGAAAACAAAAATCTTCCTAAATTTAGCACAACTCACGTATGACTATTTCAACGTAAATATAAGCAGATGCAACAATTCCCTTCCCCAGAATCCGGTTCAAAGGCGGAGAATTGGGTTCAGGTTTTAACCAAGAACTGTGGAATCCGTATTTTAATGAACGTCTAACTGATAATGGTGTTTAGAGTGATGTAACACCACGGCGTACCTGGGAGTGACGTAGATCTTCCCTGTTTAAAGTGTGCCAAAGCTTCACAAGATGGACATGAACATCAGCTCATAAAAAAAAGAAGGAAATGAATAAAAATGAAATAGAACAGAATATGATGAGTGTGGGCTTTAGGTGAACTACAATTACGAGAGTCTTTACTAAAAGTATAGGCGTACTGTCTATATATTGTAATCTGAATAAGTATTTAGTTAGTATACTTCCTGCACTACATGCACATGTGAAGGTCTATGCTTGATATACTGAAAAACACTTTAAGTTTACTACTTTTTGCTTTTAGAAAGCAGGAGTAGAAACCAAAAACGTTTAGAAGGAAAGTCTTTTGAGTGTGTAGATGTGAAAGTAGCATGGATCACACAGATCACAGATCACCAAAGCCAAAGGGAATAAAACAAGTTACCAAAAAAATAAATCAATAAATAACTGGGTTACAGAGTTTCTGAACTTTGCTAAAGGAAAATGAATTTTAAAATAAAGGTCTGTAGGTGTGCGGCTCTGCTGGAGAAATCAAGAGTTCTCATTTGGGGGCTGAAGAACTCTGCAAAGCACAAGTCTTTTGCAGGAAAATATTCTTGTGTTTGTCATATCACATAAAATAGAATAAAAATAATTAAAGGCAAAGTGTGCCTTTAAACACTCAAGTTAAAAGCTAAAACGTAAAAGAAAAGGATTCATTCTTCATGCCTAAGAAGCACAGTTTTTACTTTCTTCCTACTTCTTGGACAGATTCCAGATTTGAACCCTTTTGGAGTTCATTTGATTAGTGGTAACCATAATGCAACCACGCAGGCTTCTAAGTAACACTCAAACCAAGCATGACTCAGCAAAGTTCAGGCTGCTGGCACAAGGACGGCGAGCAAATGAGGGACAACGGCAGAATGTCCGATTTTTCTGGCTATCAATCACCATGACAACCCAGCACAACCCCTGAATGTGTTCTCAGACATACATTTGCATTTGTTCCTTTGATTGAGCAAAGGTAGATTTGCCGCTCCCTGAAACATTTCAAGCTTGTTAGAGGAGCAGCAGAGGACAGACTGTAAATAGGTTTTCTCCAAAGACGAGCATCCCCCAAAACAGATGTGTTTGTGGAAAACTGAGCTTCATGCTTTGCATACCAAATGCACAGATGACCTTGTTGAGATCACACACAAGCACCGGAGGGACGGAACCAGCAGAGAGTGGAGCGTTTCAGCTCCAGTCCTCGTTTTCTGTGTCTTTATCATCCGAAGTGTCCTTGCTCACGATCCCGAATGTTCTGATCAACCAAACGAATTGCCAATTTTCTCCCTCTGGTTTAAGTCGTAGAGCCGGAGTGCGAGAAAAGCTCGGCTACGACCTACTTCTGGTACCGTCAGACTCTGAACACGACCAGCACCATAGCAGATAGCGGCGGCCTGAATGTGAAGATGACCCTATCCCTGTTGGTGGCCTGGATTATTGTCTGCCTCGCCGTCATTAAAGGGATAGCCTCCTCTGGAAAGGTGCAGTTGTGAAAAGGAAAGAAAAGTGAAGACTGTCTTTTCCTGAGCTCATGTCGTTCATGCTGCTTCCTCAGGTGATGTACTTCAGCTCCCTGTTCCCCTACGTCGTTCTGTTCTGTTTCCTGGTCAGAGGATTGATGCTGAAAGGATCTGTCGACGGGATCGCTCACATGTTCACTCCAAAGGTTAGACTGATCCCGATGCTGAATATTTCCGTTGCATCCGAGCACCACATGTGTCGTGACTTTCCACGTCTCTGCACGGCTCAGCTGGAGAAGATGTTGGAGCCGCAGGTGTGGAGGGAAGCAGCCACCCAGGTCTTCTTCGCCCTGGGTCTGGGCTTTGGAGGAGTGATCGCCTTCTCCAGTTACAACAAGATAGACAACAACTGTCACTTTGACGCCGTGCTCGTTTCATTCATCAACTTCTTCACTTCTATTCTGGCCACGCTGGTGGTGTTCGCCGTGCTGGGCTTCAAAGCGAACATCATGAACGAGAAGTGCGTCTCAGAGTAAGTGGCTTTCCCTTCAAACTGTGGGTCAGAATTAAAGCGAATGCTCAGAACTGTGATCATCTTTTGATATTTGGGAATCTGCTCTTTTATTTCTGAAGGAATGCAGAAAAGATTCTAGGATACCTCAACTCGAATGTGCTGAGTCACGATCTCATTCCTCCACATGTCAACTTCTCCCGTCTGACCACATCAGACTACGCTGAGATCTACGGGGTCATCAGGACGGTCAAAGAGGACGGCTTTGCCCGTCTGGGTCTAGATCCGTGTCTCCTGGAGGATGAGCTGAACAAGGTCCGTCTGCAGTTCTCTCCAGGAGCCGTTCACGGCATGTGTCTGCAGTGACAGCTCTGAATGTTCCTCCACAGGCTGTGCAGGGCACCGGCTTGGCCTTCATCGCCTTCACAGAAGCGATGACGCATTTCCCAGCTTCTCCTTTCTGGTCTGTCATGTTCTTCTTCATGCTGATCAACCTCGGTCTGGGGAGCATGATCGGCACCATGACTGGAATCACAACACCCGTTCTCGACGCCTACAAAGTCCAGAAGGAGCTTTTCACAGGTCTAACCCTCCTCAGCAGCTGTCACTTCCATAACTACGTCAATCTGTCCGCTCCACTGACTTAACATGCAGAGTTAACAGAAATATTCCAATGTTTTCATTTTTTTTGGTTGTGTTTTGTCTGCTTCAGTGTGTTGCTGCATTGTGGCGTTTCTTTGTGGCCTGCTGTTTGTCCAGCGCTCAGGAAACTACTTTGTCACCATGTTTGATGACTACTCTGCCGGTCTGCCTCTCACTGTGGTGGTCATCTTGGAAAATCTCTCTGTCTCCTGGGTTTATGGCACTAAGAGGTAAGCTGGGGTGTCGAAGTCTTTGATGACTTCACGTGATTCTGTTTGCTTTTATTTTCATGTTTTATTTTTTTTTTCCCTCCTGGGCAGATTCATGCAAGACTTGGAGGACATGTTGGGTTTCCGTCCGTCTGTAATCTACTTCTACCTGTGGAAATACGTCTCCCCTCTGTGTCTCATCGTTCTCATCTCAGCCACTGTCATAGAGATGGCCATCAGCCCACCAGGATACAACGCCTGGGTTCAAGAGCTGGTCAGTGTCTGTGTTTATGCGTTTGGGGTTTAATACATTGATACAATAACGATAAATGTTATTGTAAATACGGGTTTAAATATTACTGAGGAAGACTTTTATTCTGGAAAGACATCTAAACCCAGAGTGTCATAAATAAAGCCCTTAAAGGCGGATACAGGGTGTTTGTGGGTGTAAAATGGGCAAACCTGTGCAGGGCACAAACCGTTCGGTGAGTTCACAGAGTAAGTTAGTGCACATTTCTTCTACGGGTATGCTGCTGGGGACAAGTCGTACGGAACACTTAACACATAAGGAGAAGATAGTTAACATTTTAAGGCTCGAGTATAATTTTTGAGGAGAAAGTTTTTACTTCACCACAGAATAGTGTTGTAGTTGTTTCCTGTCATCCTAATGCAAGTTTGTTGTGGTGCTGTAGGCGCAGGAGCAGTTCCAGAGCTACCCCCCCTGGGCTCTGGTCATGTGCTTTGCTCTCATTGGGGTGGCAATGCTTCCCCTTCCTGTCGTCTTCATCGCGCGCCAGTTCAACCTGATGTCGGACGGCTCCAACAAGCTGGCCGTCTCCTACCGTAAAACCATGATGAAGGATATGTCAAACCTGGAGGACCAGGATGAGGCCAGATCCATCCTCAGGGCCAAACCTGGTGAGGCTCTGTCCTCCGCTGCGGCGCGCAGACCCTTCCTCGCACCGGGGAGCAACAAGCCTCTGGATCCCAACTCTCTGTCTCCAAACATGTGCTACGGCACAGGCTACCAGAATGCTGCCATAAGCCCCACCACACCATCAACTCCACCCACACCCACTACGCCAGAGTCAGACTCCTGACTTTTCCAACCCCTCCCCTGACTCCGAACACTTTACATTTCAGCCATAAAGTCTCCACTAATGTCACTGCAACACCGGTTACAGACGGTGTCCACAAATTTTATGAAGTCTGATTGTAAATATGAAAGCAAACTTCCCAAAATTACAACCTGATGAGATATCCTGCAGGTTTCTTTGCTTCACACCGTTCAAGCAGGACACAAGATGGTTTTTCCAGCTGATCTGTTGAATCATCTGCACACACTGTGTTTGAGAAGACGACCGGCTGACCTCTGCCCCCCGTCTTCTGAACCTCAGCTGACTGATGAACGTAGCAGAGCGGAAAAAGCACAGACAACTGCATCTGGTCGTTGTTCTTTAAGCAGTAAATTCCCTCGGACCTTCATTGCTGCCCTCCACAGCAGTATGATTCAAGCTATGCACAAAAGAGCAGGCCAAGTCTCATTTACTGCGTCAGAAGATCCGGTTTCTGATCTGACCAAAACATCTCTGTGAAGGATCCTGAAGACTGCTCTGAATACTTCAGCTTATGTTCATTCTGCCTCAGTCAGGTAGTTTTAGTGTGTCGTGGTTTAAATCCTAAATCCTCTTTTTACGTTTTCTTTACAGCACGTGATGTTTTGGTTTGTTTCTCTTTGTTTAAGCTGCAGCTAAACTTTCAGTTTTTTCACCAAAGAGAAAAAAGTGAAAAACTGCAGAACTCTGGAGCATCAGTTTAGATGACATTTCAGGCTCACAATAAGAAAGAAACACAAGGTGATCAAAAACAGAAAGCAGTTTGTTTATGAGGAGTAAACACATCAAAACACTTTTCTTCAAAAGCACAACAGAAACGGCTGTGCACAAACAAATGACACAAAATGTTGATTGAATATTGTAGAAATGTGTTTAAGCACAAAATGTGGATGTTTTATGCTTACCGGTAATATCCACAACTTTATAATGCACAAATGACTTTCATTTGAAAGGAATAAAATAAAAAAATGCTGCGATGGACAAGCAGGAATTGAAATGATGTCGCTGCTAGCATGTTAGGAAATGATCTGTTCGAGTCTGTTGAGCTGTTTAAGCACATGATGGATCCCATCTCACTTAGAAAAAACACACAACTTCTTGTTTAATCAAAGCACATACTCAAAGCAATGACACAGAGGAACAAATTATTTTAATATATACCTTTATATATGCAGGAATGCATAAGCTATGTATATTTATCTTTGCCAAGTATAGAGAGTTAATGCTTTACTCTTATGTGGCGCTTGTTGACATATTGTGTGTTGTGTTGTTTGTGTTGTCTTGTGGTGGGGTGTAAGTGGTTTTCTCCTGTCCCCTCTGGATTTCCAGCTCCAAGCAATATGTCTCGCAAAGTTCTTGCATCTGCGCTCACTTGTGTTTCATCGGAGTCGTTCAAATGTCTTCTGTTCTCTCGATTTCTTTAAAAGTTGTTCTCCAGTGCACTTTAGGGAGAGCAGAACCAAAACACAACTTTTGGAAAAACTTGGAAAAGATTTTTTAAACATCTGGGGACAGGTGTGCCTGTGAGGCACGGTTACGCCGCTGACTCTACATGAGAACTGGACTGAGCTCCCCCCCCCATGGGATTTTAGCTTCTTGGAGCCAGCAGGTACTTCCTGTTTGGAACGCCAGGGGGGAGGAGTCACTCAGTCCAGTTGTCACATACAGTCAAAGGGTTAGACTTCCAGGTTTGGTTTTGGATTCAGTAAATGAAACTCAGGGTTTTTGTTTAAGTGACACATGGTCAACACTGACACACACAAACATCTCACAGAATACTGTGTTCAGAAGCATTAGCAAACCAAATCATATGTTTCTGTGATTTCAGGATCATGAAGAAGTAATGAATGTTTCAATTGAATGTCTGGAGGTTTGTTGTATTGTCAATCTGGCACTGCTGCTGTAAATAACCAAACCAGACCATCATAAAGATGGTTTTTATTTATGTGGACTATATTCATGTCTTAAAGAACAACTGTAGTGTTCAATTTATCAAAACATAACTATGAATGTGATTTATGCACTTTTCCTATGACAACAAGACCGTTAGCTTTTGTTGTTCTGAAACGACCACATAACCACAATGAGGGCAGAAGCAGCATCAGGATCCATAAACTCAACAGGACTGTTGCTCTGCCCCTCCTCATAGACTATAGGAATAATAGGAACCAACTTCTAAGAATATAAGGGATATGTTATTCTTTTTTTAGTGCAATAGTGTGTGCATATGTGTAAATGTGTGCAGGATCTTTAAGAGCACAGCAGTATCAGTACCAGTGACGTATGTAGAGATGTCCCTTTAAAGTCTCCATCTTTTCTCAGCCCTGTGATTGTATGACACGGACAGTTATGCCTGGACCAACACTCTAAATGAAGAGAGGACGCACTGTTGTTTTATCTTTGGAAACTCTTCGTTAATCTCTGGAAGGTCATTAGATGTGATGATCAATGCAGCTCTGAAGAGTGGAGTCAGCTTTTACTGTAGCCAGTTGATTCCAAAATAAAAGCTGTGACTCAAAATGGCTTGGTTTTGTGTGATTTCAATGTAAAATACAAAGCTACAACTTCCTTGTTTTTTTTTTCCCTCTGGATGCACATAGGTTTAACCGTTCTAAAATGGTATTTTAACCATTAAATGGACCAGACTCCAAAGTGACGACCACGTCGGTCTTATCAGAACTTAGAAGAAAAAAACAAATATGCAGGCCTTTATTCTTTAAACACTTGTTGACTAAGAGGTGTTGTTGGAAAGTTGTCTTTAACCTTTTGGCACATCCCAATCAGGGGGTCGCCACAGCAAATCAGCTTTCACTGATCTCCACAGGTAGTTTGGCAGAGACTTTTAAACTCATTGTGTCCTTCTGTTGCAAAGTGGAAAAAAAACAATGAATTAAAAATAAAGAAAAACATTTGAAAAAGAAGCATGGTAAAACAGATAATTATATTGGCAAAACTTCATAAAAACTGTGTCCATTTAAAATGCAAGCTCTAGAAGATATATAAAAGAAATAAACATTTCTAAAAACTCTTTGCTGATACATCTAAAATATTTCAATGTTGGATGCATATTTGTGAAAGCTGTGTTTAAGACAGTTACTCCACAGAGACATTTACACTTTACATTCTCCTAAAACATCACAATTTTACAAATTGTTTTAGGAAAATAAATTAAGACTAAATAGAACAGAAAATAGACATTTTTCAGAGATTCTAGATGAGAAAACATTTGAGTTTAGCCTTCATGCTCTTTTGACTTCTAGTAAGAAACATCTTAGGTTAGTTCCTTCTAATTTAAGTGATCACTCGTGTAAAGACAGAAATTCAAATAAAAACAATACCTGGAGAAGAAATCTGTTTCTTAATCTAGAAAATAAATAAGAAATCCAGTTTGGAGGTGAATTTCTAATGAACTCCTGCCGATCTGCAGATTCAGGAACGAGGAACTGTTCTAGAAAATGACACCGATGTTTTATTTTGTCTGAAAATGACATCATCATAATTAAAAGACCACTGGGAAGGAATTTATTATAGATCAAATGAAATGAGAACAACTCAAACTGTAATGTGGTTAATTCTGCAGTCTTGTCTTCTTTTACATCTCCAAAGATGCAAACTTCAGTAAATTCCGACAAAAGCTTGGTTAATGACAGAAAATGTAACAGAATGATAAATGTAACTGACAGGTTTCTTTTTTTTCTTTAGTTTACTTGTCAAATGCTAAAAATCTTTCAGGTTTTCAGTCTGTAAAATAAGAAAGTCAAAGTATTGCAAAGTACTATGGGCTGTTTGTGTCGTCTGCTTGTAGAATACGACAAACTGTGTTCTGTAAAGCTCAGCGGTTCAGCTCTGTGCAGCCACTCAGACCTTTTTAGCGTCTGCGCAGACTCAGTTCACAGATCCTAATGGAACACTTTTCTCCCAGCCAGAAGCTCGGGTACAGCGGCTCTGTGAACGTGGCCTCCACCTTATAGAGCAGCTTCATGCTGTCATGCACCTCATAGAAGAGCAGGGCTCCCTCCCTAAACTTAAGGTAAACCCCAATCCTGCAGTGGGTGGGCGCTGCTGTGAGCTGGATGCTCTGGGAGTTGTGGCTAACAGAGTAGCTTCTACAGCGATCTAGACTCCAAGAAAAGTTGTTTGCACCAAAAGCTGAGTTTACTAAAAGATTTTCTGTCTATTCTCTTGTAACTCAGGGCAATCTCTGCCTTCTCCCCTTTTACTTCCACCTCATAATAGCATTGCTCCGCCAGCAGCCCCTCTCTGCACAGAACCTGGCGCCGGCGGGCAAACCTCTGTGGGTCACAGGTCGTTGGACCTTTGGGTTTCTCTGAGCATGACGTCACCACTTTGTCTCCGTCACCAACATCCAGGTCCCTGTGAGCAGTTGCTGGGTCCAGAGTAAGTTCACAAGCATCTGAGGCAACGAGACGAGAGAAAAAGACTGAGCACTCTAGTTCGAGTGTGTGAAGTGAAGGACGGATAAACTCACATTGCAGAAACTCCTCTCTGGTTTGGGGGTCAGGCATTTTGGTGATCCTGAGAGCTCCAGAGAGACCTTTATAAGAAAAGCCAGAGCATCAGAACAGAAGTTAGAATGATCTCTACAAAAAAACCTCAGTCTTTCTCTGTTAAAGCTGTAAAGTTCCTTCATTATATCAAACTCATTAATCAGATTCTCATTCATCACCTGTAAAAAGATGAAAGCTTCTAGCAATAAATAACAGATAATTACTTTGACATATTTAGGGGTGTTACAATAATTCTTATTTTTTAAGCTAAATATTTCTGTATTGTTATTTATTTAGACAAACTTTGTCTTAAAATCTAACTGACCTTGTTTTTGAGTTTGAGTTTTTAACAGGATCCCATCTCCCTCTAGGTAAGCCCTTTCCAGTCACACCAGCTCTGCTTGTAATAAGCCAGTCAACCCACAGGGGGCAGTGCAGCAGCATGATCCGGCACAGTTTGTCTCATTCATTCACCAGATGCCATTTAAAAGTGTTTGTGCTGCTTGGAAGACGCTGCACCAAAACTGTTTGGTGTCGTGGAGAAGCTCAAGAAGGAGATTTTTGCTACAAAGGAGGGCAGAGTTATTGATCCCAGAGGATATTGATTCCAGGCAGCAGTGGATGCAGTTAGTTTTGTTGTTTCATTTGTTTGCATTTCTATACAGAGAGCGGCTCTGCGGAAAAATGAAGCTGATGCCACAAAGCAGCAGACTGTTCGGTCTGCTGATAATACCTGGAGTCTGTGTGTGTGTGTGTGTGGCTGTTGTGTTTGTGTTGTACAGTGTGTGTCTGAATCTGTGTGCAGTTTGATAAACAGATGTGATCTGGTTTACTGTTTAGACCAGGGCAGGGCAGGGGTCTGCAACCTGAGGCTCCGGAGCCACATGTGGCTCTTTGCCCCCTCCATTGTGGCTCTCTGGTTGAAGAAAAACGAAAAGGTTTTAGATTTCAAACTATTTCAACTAGAACACAAAAATGGAAACTTAAAAAAGGTTCCTGACTATGGTAGCCTTCATTGTCCAATAATCCTTCATAGTTTACCAAAGTCACACTGACAGATTTTTAAGTGCTGTGTACCACAGAAAATCAATCTGAAATCAGTAAGCACTACAGTGCACTGGATTATAATGTGGATTTTCTATTTTTGTACAAATTCAAGGATTTTTAGTGTGGTTTCAAAAATACAGTAAAAATCACTTAATTAGCTGTGATTTAATTCTAGTTCTTTAGATTTAATGAATTTCTGCCTGAGATACCCCACAAACAGTCAAATAAACTGTGCATAGTTCGTTTTTTAATCACTGCTGACCCTTCACTGCCTGCAGCATTGAGATGATTCACAAGAAAGTCACGTGAACCTCTGTTAAAAGTTATGAACTATTTCATAGAAGAAAATTCTCTATGTTTTACACATGCCAAAAAAAACTATATAGTTTATATTTATCATGATAACAAAAACATAAATACAAATCAGTGTTTTCTTTTTCTGAGGGATGAATGAAGACTTTACTGGGTTTTTTGTGAGAAATCGACCTGAATGACTAAGTGTTGAAGGTTGCAGACCCCTGCTGTAGACCAAGGACCCTCTGGGAGATTAGCCAATCACAAACAGACTGAAGCTGAGTGAGTGAAGAAGCAGGAAGCCCTAAGGTGTTCATTTAAACGGGACTGTTTTCAACCAACAAAATCACGACTGCAAAACTCTAAAGGTTGAAAAAGAGAAAACTATAACAGCTTGACCATTTGGTTTTATGCAGGATTGATAAAAATGAGCCAGCAATAAAACTGCTAATGAAAACATATGACATAGATAAATGAAGGACAATCGTTTCATGAGAAGACTGACAGACACCTGAAATGATGAACTCATAGAAAGACATTATGCTTCAAACATTTGTATTACCTTGTAATAAGCCACGGCGCCTTATTTGTTCTAAAATCCCCCCAAACTGCTGTGGGTGCACGGGGGTCGGTCACATGACTCTGGAGCCAAATAGATTGGCTGAATCTCAGAAATCTACAAGCAGACTTTGCTTTTTCATCTTTCTGGACTGGATTTGACACCCGGCAATGTTTGTACGTTCAAGACAGCCCAACAAGACAATTCCAGCTTTTGGAAAGGATGCATGAGTAAATGCAGGTTTCATTTACATTGTCTTTCCCTTTTCTTGTGGCTAACATAAAGTAACACCATGCCAAGTTTGGTGATTGTACCACAAAATGTACAATTTGTCTGAAACATCAACCGAACCGGCTCTGCTAATTGACGCCACCACAGCAGCTGTTAGCAAAGGCAGTTTAGTCATTCCTTTGGCGTTAACCAGACTTTACCTTCACTGGAGATTGAGGCCAATTCTCTGTCACTGAATTCCTCAATGTTCTCCATAATCTGCTGGACAGCTCTCCTCATGGCCTCAAAGGGGACGAGTGGATTCTCTAAGTCCTCGTTGCAGGTCAGAGCCTCTTTTCTGCTGAGGTGCTGAACACATGTCTTTGAGCAGACAGCAGAAGTTTGCATTAAGAGAAGCATTTCTATTCAGAAACCGAGGAAAACCCCAGCAGTGAGAACAGAGCAGTACCTGCAGGAACTGTCCGTTGCTGGTGCTCTGAGCCACACCCTCCAGCTCTGCCAGTCTCCTCTTCACCTCATCCATCTTCATCTCCAGCGTTTGCAGACAGCTGTGGACCCGAGATGCTGCCGTCTCTGCGTGAGCTGCAATCATCTTCCTCAGTGACAGATAACGTGTCTGAAAGCCGCCGATGACTCGGACCATGGCGCTTTCAGTGTAGTCCTCCGTTTGCGCCGCCTCCTCCTGGTTCATACAGGCGAGTGAGATGGAAGCCTCTGGATGAGATCCCACCACCAGAGGAGACATTCCTCACCTTAATCTGCTTCAACATGCTGCACATAGTTTCCCTCTTCTTCCCTCCGTCCTGCAGGACCTGCTGGAGGTTCTTCTGCAGGGTGGTCAGCTCCTCCTGTTTTGAAAACAGGGAGATCTGGGAAACGGTTTGAAATGTGACTCACTTTTCTTTTTTTACTCTTAAAAGCCAATCTGGAACGTCCCCAGAAATGATTTCTGATGCCGCTTCATTCCAATCTTAACTCAGTGAAGCAACTTGTACAGACAAACTTCTTGATGATGTTTGATTAATGATTTTAAGTGGATCTTCACTTACTTGCTTCCTCTTGCGCTCGTCTTTCACCCCTCGTCTTTGTGTCCTCCATGTTCAGCTATGGCGCAGAGGGAACACAGGATCTGACCATCAGTGTAGCAGAACAGATCCAGCCTGCCGTCGTGAAGCAAACAGAGAGTCCTCAGGTGTTTCCTCACTGCAGAGCGTCTTCTGCACCTTCAGGGACGCTGCAGGAGCCAGACATTTCCCCTTCCTGCTCTCTCTTTCGTCTGTTTCTCTCAGCACCTCAGCCAGAGTGAAGTTCCTGCTCAGCCGAGGTTTGGATGGAAACGTCTGCCCACGTTCAGGACAGCTGCAGCCCACTTCCTGCTCCCAGTAATCCTGGATGCACTGCATGCAGAAGTTGTGTCCGCAGGGAACAGTTGCAGGATTCCTGAGCAACTCGCCACAGATTCGACACGTCAGGATGTTCATTCTCACAGGGACGAGAGGCTCTGCCATGTCTGCAGGAAGAAAGGCGGGCTTCCTCTCAAAAAGGTTCATTTGGCGCACATATGACTCGAAGGCCTTTCATGTCAGCTCGCTGACGTTAGTAAAGAGGGAGGGACTGAGGGGTTTGAATAGCTTTCAAAACCACAACCAAAACAGAAATGTTAAAGAGAAATGTTACAGATAAACTTCTGAACTGACTGTCTTAAGCTTTTTCTGTCAAAGATGCTCAGTTTGATTTTCAGTCTCATGTTTATTAGTTTTAATAAAGCCTTTATAGAACTGAGACAACAGTTTTTTACTCTTAATGTCCAAAAGAAAACATGAACTGTGGAGTTATGAACTCAAAAACACTTCAATGCAGGCTGCTGGCAGAAAGGACCCAAACTCTGAAGGAGAAAAACTTAAATGTGGAATGAAAACAGGATGAAGAGCAGCAGCAAACATCCAGATGAGTCTATGAACCAAGAGCTTCACCTGCAGGTCAGAAATGGTTTATTACAGTATACATGTTCTTACGACAAACACATTTCATCATTTACACTTGATCCTCCTAAAAATGGTCCCATCCAGCAGTTTGATGGTTCTAATGTTCCAGCACCAGAACAAATCCTCAAAGCTGTTTTTGTTTGTTCATCCAGTGATGGCATCAGACTAAAGGAGAACCTCCAACAGGTCAGACCGGACACTGATGCAGCTCGTCCCTTCAGAGAGAAAAATCAGAGTCTCTCCTGTAATGTGACGCAGTGGAGAGAGCTTGGCCCGTTCATATCACATATAAATGTTTAAAAGAAAGCTTTCCATGTAGCTGTAAGTGGACTTATTCTGTAATAGAGTTAACTGACTGAGCTCTTGCAGCAGGTGAGAGGCACACACAGCAACTCCATGATTCCTACTGATTATAAAAGGTGAGGCAGAGGGAAAGATTTTTACAAGACACTTTACACCACACTTTTAGGGCCTTACATCCCATTGATGCTAAATGCCTTCAGGATAAAAGTTTCTCTCAGAAGTGTTTGGTCTGCTGCTCAGATCCCTGAGAGCTGTGATGGGCTCCCGGACTGACAAATTTAAAGTGTTAAAAAAGAAAAATAGGATCGTCTGATTCTCACTGCAGCAGTTCCTCCCATGATATGGGGTTAGAGAAAACTTCCCGCTCAAGCCAGAGGTCATAGTTCATCTGGAAGTCCTCGGGCAGGTCCACTCGCTGCCCCAGAACACTCTGCAGGCAGTTGTCCACCGGGAGGAAGTCTGGATTGTTGTTGCCCTTGTCATAGCGCCGGGTGTTGAAGCGTTCGATGTTGGCCCGCAGGGCGCACTCCTCTGCCTGGAAGTCCCAAGGACGGGCGTCCAGATCTGTCCCCGCAAACAGAAAGAGTTCATCATGGTTCTGAGAGACAGAACAAACCCCTTTTGATGGATTCAAACTTCAGTCTGCTTGGAAAAAAAGCAAGAGAGGAAAGCTAGGCTGCTAAGGCCTTTGCTCCCACAAAACGCCAGAAAGAATGAGCTGGACTCAAAGACAAATAAACCGCTCCTCTGAGCAAATAAACACAGACTCAACACTCAAAGATAGGAGGGAGAAAATTCTTACTGCAGGGGATTTGACTAATGTTTTAACATTTTATTGATTGTTTTTTTTTTCATAATTTACCTTTTAGTGAACATTTTTGTGCCACGTGTTTTTTCTGTTAATTTTTAAAACAAATGTAAATGATTTTTATCAACTGGACAGCACAAAGGGTTGTAAACTCCACACTCTGGAGCAACAGATAAATATTTTGAGTCTTATGGAGCCTGTTTCAGCAGATTCAGAGCTCCGGCTCTGGTTTCCACTCATAACCAACAGGTTTTGTCAATGATCTTACATTATTTTCAAGATCCCTAGACATCACAGAGAACAAAAGTGACAAAAAAAGAAACTGTCCAATTTACAAGGTTTGTTTAAGCTTTTAGATCAAATCCCTCACAACTTTTATTTAATTTTTTTTAGGTTTAATTACTTATTTTCTTGGAAACTACGCTCACACTGGGCATGTTACGCACATTCAAGAGCGTAGAGCCTGAAAACGTGCAAGAGTTTTGAACGTGGAATTTAAATAGGTTGTGTCTGAATTCCTTCCCTATTCACTATATAGTGCATTCTCATTTTTGGAGAGCTGTCCCAATCTACAATTACAAAATCCAGTGCCCTAAAAATTTCCCAGAAGTCTCTTCAAAAAACCAGTGAGCACAGATCCTCACTAGATTGGCAAAAATAGACCACAATTTCTAGTAAAAATGTATTTTAGTTATTTTTAAGTTTTCATCATAAGAACACAATGTATTCATAAAAACAGTTTGTAAAATGCTTTTATTTAGAGGGTTTTTACTTTGAAATCGCTGACGTCATGTTTGCCGTTCAAAAAAAATAAATAAATAGCGACCTTGGTGTCTGAATTGCTTTGAAAATCCTGGGCACTACATAGTCCCACATAAAATCACTTTGTCGTAGTTATGGAGAAAAGAGGGAATTCTGACAGAGCCATAAACTTTTCACTGAAAGTGGTCACTTGAACGCATGTTGCCGAAGGCGGTGTGAACGTAGATCAACAGTTAAGACAGTTTGTTTTGTGCTCTTCTGCTGTTGTTTAAACTTCACATGATAGTAATGTCAAAGATGGATGCGCTTTGTTTCTTCCTCACCGTTCCCGTAAGCCCAGTCGTCATTGAGGCGATGTCGAACCTTCTGGTAGATGGCCGACATGGTCTTCATGTTGCTCTTCCTCCACTGCCTCCCCAGGTATTTGGTCTGCACTTTGAGCAGTTTGAGAACATAAAGCTGCATCATGGCCTGCTTGACCTTCAGCGCCCTCTTCAGGATGGGAGCCGACTTAAACACAACCAGCATCTAGAGAGCAGAGGAGAAAAGAGGAAAACATCGACCCAAGTTCTGTGAATGCCCATAAGTGGCGTGAAGTTTGCCCACCATCGTCCTGGAGTGCTTCCATTTGGTCAGTTTGTTTAGGATCCTCAGCAGGTTGATGCAGGAGAACAGATTCCTCCAGCAAAACTGATTGTTGTCTCCAGCTTCCTAGAAAGCAGAAATCGTGGACAGACTGATCAGATAAGAAAAATGATCAGTTTAAATCAGCAGTCAAAGAAATAAACTCACCAGACTCTCAGCAGTTAACTCCGGGAGCTCGTGTACGACACAGTGTGGGAAGTCGAGCACTGAAATGCTGCAGAAGAGAAGAAACCAGAGGCAGAAAATAAACATAAATGCAGTAAAGCTGACTGACTCCTGATTAAAAAAGAGCAGCACCTGTTCTTAGCTGTGATGTAAGACATGATGTTCTGGTTGAAGAACTTCAGGATGAGTGGGATGCAGTTTGCAAACACCAGGTGTTGAGCCATGTACTCAAACTATAAATGTTAAAAAAAGACACTTTCATCTGTTTTCTGCACATGAAATGTTTGAAAACACGTGAAAGCAAAAGTAGAGGGCCCACCTGGTAGATGTGATTCAGTTTTAAGTGTTTCAGGAGCAGCAGCAGGATGGCAGAAATGGCTTTCACGATGATCTCTTTGTGCCTGTTGACGTCAACTCCCAGCTTCATGCTCTGCAGCACTGTGGTCCTGCAGCGACAGACCATGGGGTTTAAGTCCCACTCCGATCATCTTTCGATATACTGTCATTCCCAGGGGTCTTTTAATCATAATGATACCGTTTTTAGGCAAAACCAAAAAGCCTGTGTCATTCTCCAGGACATAGTTTCTGCACAGCAGCAGGAGTTCCTTAGAAATTCACCTCTAGATTGTAGGCAGGACAGTGGCATGGAGCAACTCTACCCTTCCCATACGAGTTGCTGAGAGCTCTTTGTTTACATGCTCTCCTGCTAGCTTACAGCCCCTCACACCTCCTGATAGGATCTATTTGTCTGCAAGTGGATGTATCAGACTGGAGCAGCGCAGGGAGCTTGTGACCCGCCCAGCGTATTTTCTACGAAACAAATACAATCTTTTTTTCAAACGGCATTCTTTCATCTTCTCCTGATTCATAACTATTTGAATAAAGAAATAATGAAAAATACCATTTTAATCTTAATGTTCTAATATATGTTCTCCATCATCAGAAAAATGCCACAAGAACACATTAAAAACACCAATCAGAGTAGGTCTTAAACTCTTCTGTGAGGCCTCACAAAAACATAGGTTTGATTAAGATAAGAAAAACTACTCTACTCTGATTGGCTGCAGGGTGACCATTAAAAATTGATAATAGACACCTATATGGTTGCGCTGGTCTAAATACCAGTTGGTAACCAGAACAACAGAAATAATTGGACGGATGTTATTCCAGTTTAACAGCGATGAGTGTTTTACAGTTTCCTTTAACCTATTTAATGAATTTGATCATGTGTGTTTGTAGATAATGTTATTATTATTTAAAAAAAATAATAGTTTGTTTGTTGATACACATTTAATGATCAGAGAAATTCTTCTTCTTTTTCCTTCAGGAGTCGCCCACAGTGAATCAGCTTCCTCCATCTCAGCCTGTCTTCTGCATCCTCTCCTCTAACACCAGATACCTTCATGTCTGTGTTCCCTGCATCCAGAAACCTCCTCTTTGGTCTTCCTCTTACCTGACAGCTCTAGACTCAGCATCCTTCTACCAATATATTCACTGTCTCTCCTCTGGACATGACTGAACCATCTCAGTCTGACTTTATCTCTTAATGATCAGAGTTAATGCTGGATATTTCTTTAATAAAATTGATCTAGGAAAGTATTTGCAGACTTTGTTTCTTTGAAAGAAACTTTTGCTTCACCTTCTAAACAACAACAAGTGGTAAGAGGTGAACTTTCCCTCTGAGATGATGCTTTTTATCCTTCAACATGACATTTAGCTTATTTACTACTTTTCTCCTCTGGTTCGTCCGCATAAACCAGCTGCAACAGAGCGAGCTGCAACTTAAAAATAGTCAGCTTCTTGCAAAAAACGGTTTGAATGTTAAAAATAACAAATTAAAGTACTAATATTTAATGTAATATTTACTTTTTTATCGAAGTGAAGTGATTGTGGTATAAACTAGATATAATGCCCTTCCATTATCAGAAATGAATGGACTTTGCAGAAGCAAGGGTCTGACTTAGGAGCATTATCCTTTATTGCATTTAGCTCTTATCCTCTGATATGTCAACCTGACTGTGAATTAGTTCACTGACACATCCGCTGACACCTGATTTAATTGTTGTGTCTTCTGTTTGTTTACTCTCTTGAAAATGTGATCAGCAAACAGAAGAACCGCAAACATAGAATCATAAAATTTGTCTGACACAGACGTTTTGTTCTGCAACAGATTTAAAAGAGACTTGTCCTTCCACTTACGGCATTTCCTCTGGCAGCACATCTGCCAGGATGTTAATGGAGTCTGTTTTGGCTTTGGATGTTGGAGCAGCAGCCAGCAGGATCTTCAGCAGAGCAATCTAATGATCAGAAAAAAAACGACAAGGAGATGAGCTAGAGCTGACAAGCTGAGAGGAAAAAAAGACAAAACAGCCACTTATTTCATGAAGGGTTTTTGTGTGATGAGAGAGCTTCAGCTGAAAAGACCATGTTTTGATAAAGAAACCAGGCTGCTGGACTCATAATTGAAAATCTCTTTGCAGTAAAGCTGAAGGAAAACAAAGCATTTATGGGCTAGCAGCTCAAAACCCTGTGCACAGATTACAACAGAGTCCAATCCAAAGATGATGAAAATGTTCAAGACACGTGAAAAGTGTTGGACCATAAAACTGAGCTGAAGCCTCAGAGTTTCTACACTCGTGTTTTGGAAAACTTGATGCCTTTCTCATGTTGTTCTTCTTTTAGTTAAGCTGCACACTGAAGCACAGATTGACTTACTGGTTGTTTCAATCATAGAGATGACCCAGCAAAGGTCATCTCAGCTGTTACCAACTGGTTACGCTTTCTCAAGACAAACACACAAAACCCTCAAACTGTTGTAGCAGCAGCTAGAAAACATCAGGATCTAGCAGATAAATCTGTAAGAAATCTTTACGAGGAAGGAAAAACAAAATCATCCTTACTAAATGTATCTGCTGCTGTTTTTCATGGAACAGACAGTAAAAACTCTGACATTACAATATCAGAGCAAAGCAAGTCTGCCAGCATTTATTATGCTACGTTCACACCAGGCATGTGATGCGCTAGAAGAGGCTTGGTGTGAACTGTGAAGTGGTGCAAATCTGGTGAATCTTACTCCAGGCTTTTATTTCACAGCTCTATTCCAATTTATGAAAGACTGTCATAGAATTCCAGCCGGGCAAAAACACAAGCTATTATTAATTTAACTTCCATGATCAAATTTTAAACAACTGGTATCTCTGTGAATTAAAAGGGATGCCATCCATACGTCATCACCTAACACGAGTCCCTGATTGGTCAAAGTTCACCTGGATTAAATTACAGCATGAGTTAAATGTTTTGTACGTAGAGCCTGAAAACGGTAGTAGAAACCTGCACAGCAATGCGTGAATACGAATTTGAAACGTGGAAGCCTGAAATACGCATTTACATAGACTTTTCATAGGAAGTGGTTGCTTGAACAGGTGTTGTCAAGGGCAGTGTGAGAATAGCTTGAAGGAAATACTGGATTGTTCAGCAGAAATGTCTTGAAGAGCTCTTACCATGTACTGAGGCAAACTGGGCAGAATTCCCTGATAGAGCAGCTCAGTAGCAGACATCTCCACTTCTTCATCACCCTGATGAAAAGCAAATAAAACGCATCAAGCCTCGTAGGTTGTGTATTTTCACAACTCTTTCATTTGGAGATTCTTTTGACTGGATATGAGAACTAGACTGAATGAGTCATTACATTTGTCAGAATAACCATTATTGCTCTGACACCTTTTTAAACATGATCTTGATAGCCCTAATTTTTCTCATGATATCATTTTCTGCAGTGCAAATTATTCAAGTTCTAAACTGACCAATCAGATCCCTCAGTAAAAGTTGGTAGTCTCAAGTCAAATCTATCCTTCACAATGCTGTTAAGTAAAGACTTTCTGCAGCACTTACACCTGACAGAGGAGTTTTCTGGTATTCCTCCTCCTTTGCCATCTGGATTTCTGCTATGGAGACATATTTGTGCTGTAAAATAAATAAATAAAAATGTAAAAAATATTACACTCTATAATGTCATCATTTCAACGTCAACATATTTTTGAGAAACCAGAAAGAATGAAAAACCTTTGCTGTACCTGCTTTAGTGTCTTGATGCTTTCGTGAATGGGACGGGGTAAGCCAACCACTGTGTCTGTATCACTGGAGGGCGTGCACACACATCAATCAATGTACAATGGCAGCTAGCAGTCAGTTAATCCAACAATACGTACCTTCCGAGAGTGTAACCGATGAATTTACTTCGGCTTGATTCCAGAAAACTTTCAATATCTTTTTCTCTGTGGCGTCAAAAGCAAAATTCAAGTCAAAGGTTAGAATTATTTCCCCAGACGACCGGGTGAGGGTGAACAGTACCTGACTTTAGGAGCCCACGGAAGGCCCTTAGGGAAGGACACCCTCTCAGAAGGAGGGTGGGGAATAGGTGGAGGCATCACTTCGTCTCTTTCCAGTGGGAACGTTTCTGTCTCCAAAGAGTTGTCGTTGTCATCATTGTCGTCCTCATCATCACGAGCATCATCAGCCTTGTAGGGGTCCTTCTCATTGAAAGCATCCAGGTTGTCTTGTTTGATCAGCGCCTGCAAACGCGAGGAAGTCATCCTTCCATTCCATTCTGGCTACACGACGGTGCAATATGGAGAACATATTACCAAGTAATAAAGGTTAGAATAGCATGGACCTTATGCTCACGACGAGCTCGTTTCTGCTGCTGCTCGATGAGGTCAGACGCTGAAGCGGGAGGAGAGGCCGCCCTCATACTGCGGACCACCCGAATGCTGTCCTCCGGCAAAGGAGGAAGACCCAGTTCCTGACGTTTACGGATCTTCAGGTTCTGGAGCTGCTCAAACCCTCCAAGAGTGAACTAAAGCAGAGCAGAGTGAAAACAAAAGCTTCTTAGATAACAATTGCCCAAAACATGAATATAAAATAGTTCATTTCAGATAGAAAGTAGATGTTTCTGTCTCTTGCCAGAATGCTTTTCCACAACAACAGTAGCACTTTTTTCATTGGGAAGTGGGGGGCATGGCCACTGCAGAACTTGGTGACCATCCCAAAGAGCGTGACAGAAATGGGTTCGTTGTTGAACAGAGGAGAACCTGGATGAGAGCATTCACTCAGTCACAAAGTTTGTGCATCTGCTCATGACTGCAGCAGTTTTTAATTTACCCAGTTCTGCTCTGAAGGTTTCCCTCATGGCCTTCCACTCGGGTTTATCGGCTGGATCTTCCTGTTGGATCGTTTCCACCATCAGATACATTATATTAAGCAGAACCCTCAGATCGGTGCTGTCAGCGAGGGAGATGGCTGGTTTTCTGACAGCACTGCTGCAGGCAGCAGTATTACTGAGGAGAGAAAGTGGATTACTACACAAGCGTTCTCATCAAGCAAAAGAAATGCCACAGTTTTCTGCTGAAGAACATACTCCATCTCCATGTTGAGCAGTTCCAGTAGAGCAGAGAAGGTCCCCACATCAAGCAGCAGAAATATGTTATATCTCATCCAGTATTGGACCTCAACCTCTGAGCTGCACTCTGCAAAAGTTCCTGCAGAAAAACATAATACCATTACAAATACAGCGACAAATTTCATGTTAATCACAGTCCCTAAAAGTTCACTAAAAGAGAGGAACACAGACCCTGAGTCATGTAGAGAATAGCTCTGGCAACCTTCAGCCTCTTCTCTCGAACGATGACTTCCAGACTGTCCAGGAGGCGCATTGCGTGAGCTCTGTGCTGAGCTGCGTCTAGCTCCGTCCACTTTTTGTCTGACACTGAGGTGCCATAGAGGAAGTAAGAATACATTCACATATAGAGTATTTAGGGCATATTTACTCATTTCCACAATTTACCATGAGTGCTGAACTCCTCCTCAAAGCACTTCCTGTTAAGGGCAAACTCTGGTCCTTCAGTGTAGCTGTAAAGCTCTGAAAAGAACAAAAACATATATTTGCAACAGATAAGCTTTGGTATTAAACAGATTTGTCAATTAGAAAATCTCAGCTATACAGACCGGACAGCTCTGAAGCCCATTTGTCTGTATCGGAATATTCAAACTCCAGATCCGGAGACTCAGACAGGCCCTGTGCACAGAACAGACAAACAGGAAGTTTGAAGTGAAGACGTCAGACATCTCATGTATAAACACTAGAAAACCCAATAATAGTATAAGTGTTCAGCTTCAAAATATAAGTTTGTACTTTAACTTTTGTATCTTGAGGATAAATGTATTTTTTAGGGGTTTAATGATCAATCGATTTCTATTCCTTCTATCCAATCAGATCAATCTGTCTGAGGCAGAATAGAGTCGAACAATTAGAAAATCATTTCAAAATGAAATAGATCAATAATCAATATCAGAAAATACCATTTAGACTGAGACGTGGTAGGTTTGTTTTGCTACAACAGAAAAACAACCAAGTTCCATCACAGGGGACGACACACATGTGATGCAGCAAAAACTGATCAACCATCAATCCAGTCTAATGTGTGGAAACACTTTGAATTTAGCAAAGACATGACCATACAGTGTGCTAGAATGTTCTAATAATGTTCATTTGGATTATTTTAATGTGGAAAAACAACAGTGGGCTGAACTTTATCGAACTCAAATGCGAATGGATTTGACATTCATTCTTGTTTCACTTTTTGTTTGTTCAAGTGTATGTTGTTCAATAAATACAAGGAATCAGAAAGCCTTCACCTGCACTGTTCAGTACCGGGTATTATCTCTGAGTCACACTGGTTGAAGTTCTGGCTAAAGATGTCCTGGATCCATTTTAGGTCAGTGAATCTGATCCAATCGAATCGTTCAAAATGAAACCATCTCAACTATGAATCGGATCAGCAATCATAAATTATGGTATGAATAGAAATTAAGTTAGAAAGAATTGTAACACTGCTAATATTTTCTATTTCTCAACAGTTTTTCTTAATGGCCACATTTTTTCCGTAGTTTCTCCTTTTGTACATAAACCACAAGCAGGAACATTTGAAGCTTCTTTTCCTTGTAGTCCTCTCACAGCAACATTATGCAAGATGAGCTTGACTTCAGTTGCACTACTGTGAAAGCACTGAAAAGTGCAGATTTTTTAAATGAGTCAGGTGATAAATTAATGAACCGACTTCTATATGCATCAGGTTAATCATGGAGGCAACGGTCTCTGCTACAACACAAAAATGGCTCATGAATCGGGGGTTAGCCAGGTGTGTTGGACTCCAGGTCTCAAAGGCTGGTCCTGCTGGCTTGTCAGGAGCCCCGCCCAATCCGATGTGATTACCTGAATCAGGTGTGTTTTACCAAGAAATACAGAGTTGTGTCAGGAAGGGTATCCAGTGTAAAACTCTGCCAAACCAACTGAGCAGTTATGTGAAAGTTGATTCGCTGTGGAGACTTCGGACAGGATATGCCGAAAGGCGAACAACAATGGCAGGTTAGTAGGACACATTCTGCCCCCGAGACCTGAAGTTTGACACCTGTGATCTTAGGCTCTTCCGAAGCTTTTTACAACCAGCGAAACATTTTAAATCCAAAAGATGACACAGCTCTGAAAGATTTCCACAGATTCATTTATAAACAACATCACTGCCATCCATTTACTGTATATAAACCAAAAGAAAATGCTTCAATTTAACCCAGGGGTCTGCAATCCTTTCCCTTCTCTGTTACAGAAAAATCCAAAGCTTTTATATTTAAAATGTAACTTTAAGGTAAAAGTAAACTAACTCAAAGTTTATTCAGTAACAGCTTCCTATCACTCCACGAGGTATCTGACTATGGTAATCATAATTCTCCAGAAATCCATCAGTCCTCAAACGATTCGATTGGATCTGAGCGCTGTGTACCACAGTAAATCAATCTGAGTTACAAACTAATTCATGAACTAATTTATTGTGTGTAGAAATGTTATTTTGTATGTTTTACAACAGTAGTCCTCCTGGGTTGTTTTTTCCATTTACGCTTCATTGAAGTATTTCAAAGTGGAAGGAATTTAGCAATACCTGATATAAGACATCCATTTACTGAAAACAAACACAGCCAGACCTGTACGTACATATGCCGTAAAGCTGAACTGACGCGAACATTTTAAGATGAAGACAGAAAACCTGAAAATCGCTGTTTCGACGGGAAGAACTGTTCCTGACAGGCTGCCGAGACTGGCTCTCATCAGCTAACTAATCCTATCGACCAGCACCCATATGCATCGTTATATTTGTGAACTTAATTAAATATAACCTGCCTTGGAGCACAGCTAAGTGTTTTCAATGAATAGTTAATTAGCTAATCATGTCAATTGAGGCTACAGCGACAGAATTAGCTAACACTATAGCTAAATACGGGCCTTTCCCTTTTTAACTGCTAGCAAAACACAATGTAATCAAACAGCTGAAACAAACTGTGTGTACGTACGTCTGAGTCTTTCCTTGAATTTCGAGGGAATTCGCCTCTGATTTTATTCGGTGTCATTGCTCTCTGTTTATTGTTTACCGGCAGCCCTCCGCCATTCCCACCGAGGTCCATTCCGCCGACGTTTACTCTCGCGAGATGAGAGTTTGAGTGCGGGAATTTCCCTTCCTGACGTCAACGCTATTTATTTATTTATTACATTTTTCCACATACTGACATGTCCTGTCACAATAAAATAAAATAAAACGTTGCGGTGGTTTGTTCTGGATATTGACCAGTCCTGTACATTCTGTGAAACACAAGAGACGTTTGTTTGTTTGTGAATTGTATGTCTAAAGATTTTTATTATTATTTTTGTCATATTGGCAATATACTGTTATATTGCCAGCACAGACCAGGATTTAATTTTATATGAATGCATTTTGTTTTTGGAAAATGTCATATTTTAAAAAGGGAAAGGTCAAATTCCAAGAGTTAATTTGGACATGCATTGCAAGAATAAATCAATATAGTAACAAAAATATGAAACAAATGTTAGCAAAAAAACAGTATTGTTCATTTTCCTCTTTGTAATGCTTTTGTATCGTATTGTCTGTAGCGTATTGTTATAAATAAAAAGCTTATGAAAAAAAATATTTAATGTTTTGTTTCTTTCAAAAGTTGTATTTTTTAAACATGGTGTATATATTTAAGATAACTTCTTATTAAAATTGTTAGTTTATTTTTATTTGCAGAACACACTATTAAACATACTATTTTTAAATGTAAAAAAAGAAATGCATTTGAAAAGACTCCAGATTTTTTCATCTTACCTCAGTGTTATGTACTTTAATTGAATTCAAACCTGAACAAAACAGCCTTTTTCCAGTCACTGTGCTCAGCAGAAATCACTTCCTTTGCAGTGCTTTTGGTTTCAACAAAATTCTCATATACATCAATACATATAATATTCAAATAGAAAGTACTTTGTTTGGTGGTCCCTTAGAATGGTTTGATCAAATAAATAAGGAGAAACTTGGTCCGATTGCCTCTCATAAGAGGGCTGTTCAGAAAAAATGCTACGGTCGAGCTGTTTGTTTCAGCAGTTTATTGAAAGAAAAGGTGCAAAAGTATGATACGGGATCAAATGAAATAACTATGTAAATTCAAACTATAGTGCTGAGAATGAAAGACTAATATATAGCAAACATTTGCGTCACAGACTCTTACATCCAAATAAAACCATATGCAGCTTTGAAATCATAGTGGTTTACTATAGAATAACAAGAATAAATCAATTTGCTTCATTAAGATAACATTCTCTGCGCATACTGAAAAGCCTTTCAGTATGATCATTTGACAAGCATATATTAAAGAAAAGCACAAAAAGTACCATCATAAAGTTAAGAACACGTTTGAAGAAAACTTAGCAGAGATACTATTCAAAAATAAAGAAAAACAAAGTCAAATATTAATTTATCTTGTCTAAAAAATGTTTTAGCGGCTTTACCCATAACACATTCTTTGTGCATAGTCCAAAAGCCTTTAAGTATAACAATTTGACACCTATTTAAAACACAATCATTTGTAAAAGTACCATCATCAAGTTAAGAAAATGTTAAAAGAAATGTAACAGAGGTGCAAAAAAGGAAAAAAAAAAAGTCAAATTTTGATTAATGTTGTCTAAAACAGTTTTAATGTCGACAAAAACGACTGCACAAACAAAATAAAGAGAATATGGCAGACTCAGAAGGTCAGAAAAGGAGATGCATTTGTGAACATGTTTGGAGAATCACTTAAACATCTGTAAGTTAAGAAAACTTAGTTTGAGTAGAACACAGTCAACTGTGAAGAAAAAAGTGAAACCATCGACCACCAGCCTGTGCAAAAAACGTATTATAGACTATAATATAGCAAGAAATTACATTTTTCAATCTGTGTCACTCTAAACAAAACTGATCTATCATCTGAGCCTAATCTCAAACTACATGGCTTGTGATTATAGAGGTAACTGCTATTCTGCACATTTTGAAAGCCTCACAAAACAGTGCTAAAGACTTTGAAGGGAAAAAAGACCTTTCTACAAAACAAAACTGTTGTTTGCAAAAAAAAGTTATTAAAACCTGACATAAAACTACACCTAACACAGCTGTTTAGGTCGATGCAGTAAAGCTAGGATAAAGCTTAGTTCAGTCTGCTTGTAGTTGTATAAAAATGATCTTTTTGGTGATTACAATTCAGCAACATCAAAGGCAGATATCACTCATGTAAAATAAGACCAGAGTCTGCTCTAAAACCCAAGAAAACATGAGTCAGCCCTTTACAGACTGCTGTGTAAACCATGTCAACACACTAAAGTAATTCCTGTTAGAAACAGATTTTTAACCCTGATAAATCGTCTTTTTTGCTGGACAACTAAGCGTAACATTAGTTTTTAAAGTGTTATTTAAGTGCAAATGCAAATAGGATTTTTAAAATCATGACTTAAACCAGAAGAAAACATGAACACATAGTTTGTGGTTACCTGAAAGCCCTGAGGTGCAGACGGACAGTTTTTCTCTGACATCTGTGTCTCTGGTGTTCTTCTTTAATGGTGATGGTCATAAAAATAACATTTTTTTTTCTCTCTTTAAACGTTGGAATTAATATTAAGTATATTGATACTAAAATAGAAGGAGATATTGAAAGCAGCAAGGAGAGATTTTTTCTGGAATGTTGACAACAAGCTCACGACCACAAAACCTTTACAAGTTAATATGGCTTATACAGTGGGGATCAAAAGTTTGGGCACCCCAGGTAAAACGTTATTACTGTTGTTGTTATTATTATTATTATTAAAAAGATCTCCTTTAAACTGATGCCTTTAGGAGATTTTCCAATCTTTCCTTGGGTTCTTTATGCACAATAACATAACATTTTACCTGGGGTGCCAAATCTTTTGATCCCCACTGTATATACTTGATCAATGCATACTTTTATTTATAAAGCAGACGTCCAAAAGTGATGTCATCATAAACAAACGTCTGTCTCTAAGTTAAGTGCAATAAAATCTGTTTCATAGGACTATTTTACTACAGCTCAGCTTTGGTCCATCTGTTCTGGAGCAAAACGTTAAATGGTCAGTCAAGAGTTTCTCATAGATATATCTAGAAATGGCTTCAAGAACAAAAATTATGAGCAGCTTAACACACCCACAGCACAGCATAGTATGGTGGGTGATGCTGTTCAAGACATACTTTATACAGATGAGTTCTAGTATACTTTTACTACACCTTTGTGAACCAGACGGACTTGTTCTATAACGATCACTGTTTTACAGCTCCAGACTCCAGTCCGCCTCCTATTTTGGCACAAAATATCACAGAAAGAAACTCACTTCAGAAGCACAAGTGCTGCCATTGTACCAGCTTTCTTTGTGTGGCACGTTTCATCAAAGGGAAATTGTACTGACACAAGCCTGCTGCAATCACTGCAATACACCTAAAGCAACATATGTACCCAGTGAGGCGCATAAAACACAGCATCTATAAACATTTCTGCTCACTGGAGGACAGGTCTCCACATTCAGGGGTTCTGGGCGGTCTGACAGCCTAATACCTGTAGAGCGCAAAAACAAATCAGAGAAAATGTTGTTGCTTTGAAGCATAAAAGATACCGTTTTTGTCACAGCTCAGAAAAAAAGACAGTTTTGGTTCATGGAATGAAAGTCCAAATGTCAGCTGATCGGTACCTGTAATAGTTGGGTTTGAACGGGCCGTTCTTATTCAGTCCCAGGTATTTGGCCTGCTCGTCACTGAGCTCCGTCAGGTGGGCGTCGAAGGTGGTCAGATGCAAGCTGGCGACATACTCATCTGAAAAAGAGAGAGGATTTAGAAATAAGAGTTAACACATCCTAACAGAGAACTCACGTATGTGTAAAACCACACCAACCAAAGTGGAGGACTCAAGAACATTTAAAGACCCAGTCCAATGGAGCTCGATTTTAACATGTTCTTGTGGCATTTTTCTGATGATGGAGGACATGGATAAAAGAAGTTAAAGGTTAAAACTGTGTTTTTTGAGTATTTCTTTATTCAAATCGTGTTAGATCAGGAGGAGACAAAAACCTGCATTTTTAAAAAAGCTTAGGTTTGTGACGCAGCGACTGCCATGGGCGGGTCAAAAATCTCCCTGCTTCCCTTAAATTCTGAAACATCCACTTGTAGACAAATAGATCCATGTGCCGGGTACGTCTTTGTTTTCCTCGTCTGAGCTGCATCTGGCTCAAAGCTGTACGGCTGGATAGCTACAATGGTGCTTGCCGTTTTTTCTTATGCTAATGTTAGCTTGGATGTTGTGAGGGTCTGTGGGCTAGCAAGAGAGTGTAACCAAAGGGATCATGGGAAATGAGCACTGGCTTACTTCCACACCAAAGTTCCCGCGCACAAACAAATATGTCCTAAAAGTAGTGCTGTCAATCAGTTAAAAAAATAATCAGATTTTAATCAGAGTCTAAACTTTTTGTGATTAATCACAATGTTTTACAAGGTAAATTTTATACGACAATATGTGTCTGATCAAAAGACCACTGGGAACAATGTGACAATAGAAAAAATGATAGTTGGAGTGGGACTTTAAATATACGTGCTGTGAAGAGACCCATGGTTTGTTCACTTGTGAATTGTTTATAAAGTGGTTTTTCATTGACACTGTTGACTAACAGATCATAATAAGCTGCTTCATAGCTGTAACTTGGACAGAATTCGAGCGTGTTAAAATACATTTGAATTTTTACTTCAATTTGTCTACACTCTCTCATAAAGAGAGCTTTTACTGTGAACAGTGGGAATGCAAATGTCCTGAATGCAAATAAATGACTGTTTATTCTAACCTTTTAACATGTGTATACTACATTATTTATATCCTCACCCATCTTCTTGGGAAGCAAGTAAACATCCTGTTTGTATCGTCCCTCAGGAGCGTTGTACAGCTCTATCAGAGCCAGAGCCTGTGAACAGAGCAAGTCCATGTGATTAAAAATGTATTCAGCCATGGGGATCCACTACATCCAGACTTTTGGATTAGGAGATCATCTGCTTGGATTACTACATGACTGCAGTAAATGAAAAAGCCCACCGTAATCCTTCATCTGCAGGGAACAGTAGTAAATACAGTTGTCATTTTACCTGAGTGGTGGCTGTAATGGACAAAACAAAAGTAGGAACAGTAGAGCAGCTGAGGTTCAGGAGGCGGCCCTACGAAACCAAGAAAGACATGATGCAGGTTAGCTTTTGTGGCAAGCTCTAACGTTTTTTTTAAAGGAGACCAAATGAGAACAGCATCAGAGACACCATAAGGTTTTAGTCACAACTGCCTTTACAGATGGGACACGCAGGTGACCACGAGGAAATATCAAAAGTGGTAGACCGCTCTGTGAGCCCGTGGAGTGAAAACATTTTTGAGCACGTTTCCATGGGCGTGCTGCGTGCGACAGCTCGTAGTGAACATTTACAAAACATGTACGGGTAAGTAAGGATGAAGTAGATGAGAAACTGGCATGTAGTACAGACTCCCACCCAAACTCACACTGAGCAGCACCGTTCAAGCACACTGCAGCCTTTACTGTTCAAAATAAGATACTAGACAATCAAACTGTAGTTCGTGTTAGCATCCTATGAGCACTTCTATACACTATATTACCAAAAGTATTGGTTCATCCAAAATGGTCAGAATCAGGAGTCCTAATGACAGGTGTATGCAGACTGTTTTTACAAGGCTTTGGGCCTCTTGCCTCGGGAAGTCTGTTCATGTCGGATAAAGCACACCTGGAAGGGTATTAGCCCGCTCATGGCATGGTCATTTGAGAAAAATCAACAAATTAAATCAATTATTAGTTTCAATCGTTTTTCATGGTAACACCTCCAGCGCGTACACAGACTGCTCTGTGCGCTTGCCATTTCCTCGCTGAGGGAACTGATTGTCCCTGAAAATTCACAAAGCATCATTTCAGAGGAAAAGTTCACCTCCTCCTGCATTTTTTTGTCAAGATGATAAAACAAAAGCTTGGTTTACAGGAACAAAGTCTAAATAGGTCAATTCTCCGCGGTCACGTCACGTGTTTCATTTCCTCCTCTTCTCTTCTCTCTTTCTCTTCTGCTTCATCCCAGACTTCAAAAAGGATCAAATTCACCAAACAGGTTAAAGGAAACTATAAAGTCACTCATGTCTTTTCTACTTGTCTTGCTATTGTGATAAACTGTAGACTTAAGTATGTCAATATATGGATTATGAAATAAATAAGAAGCTCTGGGTCATTTTTTCTTGATTGCTCAGACAGTGTGTTCCTTTTGTTTTTGATGAGCACTCTGGACCTGATGGTGTCTTTAATTGAAAAGATTTTAAAAATCCCTCTTGGTGGTGAAAGAGTAAAGATGGAAGTCTGGAACAATAAAAACCCTCAGAAAGCCACTTTTTTTAGTTGTATTTTGATCTTTTACTGCGCCACAATGTCACAGATTTAAATAAAACTACATCCTATTGAGGTTTTTCACAGCAATCATTAGGTTAAACATGTTTGAGATAAAATCAAATCATTAGATTCATTAATTACAGGTCACTATTAATTAATCACACAAAACAAATACATAAATAAATCACCTGACAGCATTGCCTGTGCAGCAAATTCAGTTGTGAAATTTTCTCGCTCCTTAATATTCCACAGTCAACTGTCAGCTTTATCATAACAAAAAGGGAAGAGTTTGGGAACAACAGTAACTCAGCCACCAAATGGTAGAACACGGAATCTGACGGAGAGCGGTCAGTGGAGGAGGAAGCTCATAGTGCAAAGAGATTGCCGACTTTCTGCACAGTCAATACACAGCTCCAAACTTCATGTGACCTTCAGATCAGCCCAAGTACAGCTTCATGGAATGGGTTTCCACGGCCGAGCACCTGTACATTTCAGACTGCATTGTGCCGAGTGTGAAATTTGGTGGAGGAGGAATGGTGGTGTGGGGTTGCTTTCCAGGTCTTGGGCTTGGCCCCTTAGTTCCAGTGAAATTAACTCTGAATGCTTCAGGATACCAAAACATTTCGGACAATTCCATGCTTCCAACCTTGTGGGAACAGTTTGGAGCGGCTCCTTCCTCTTCCAACATGACTGTGCACCAGAACACAAAGCAAAGGTCCATAAAGACATGATGGCAGAGTCTGGTGGATGAACTAGACTGGCCTGCTCAGAGTCCTCACCTGAACCTCATAAACATCTTTGGGATGAATTAGAGCAGAGACTGAGAGCCAGGCCTTCTCCACCAACATCAGTGTGTGACCTCACCAATGCGCTTTTGGAAGAAGGGTCAAAAATTCCTACAAACACACTCCTCAACCTTGTGGACAGAATCCCAGAAGAGTTGAAGCTGTAAAGCTGCAAAAGCTGGACCCACATCATATTGAACTCTATGGGTTAGAATGGGATGGAACTTCAGTTCATTTGTGAGTCAAGGCGGATGCCAATACTTTTGGGAATAGTGTGTGTATTACATGCGGCAATTGCCCACTGTCAGTAAGGAGCCAGTAATCACACCTTACTAACGACCGATGAGTAAGGCAAAGAGGACACTGTACAACAGCATCACCCATTTATCATAAGTGAGTGTAACTTACATTATCCTTACAAATACTTTTTGATACTCTCACCTCACAAACAACTACGGTACGATCCATTTTCAGGACGTCCCTTAAGGTGGCTGTTCAAACCTCAAGGGACCTGTAAGGCACACTTGACCTTTCCAGATGTTTTTCTCTACGGCCCTCTCCGGACCTGAACAACCCCAAAACCTGCAGCACCCGAACAGGTATGGCTGCATGTGACTGAGGCTTTACGTTCTCCAAGAATTGTTCCAATGTTTGAGAACAATACTAGAATGTATCTACAACTATATCAACCTCTTATTACATGAAATGTTTCTCAGTTGTTTCTCTGTAGAGTTATAAACACACAGCCCCTCACCTCAGCCAGGAGAATCACTCTTTTGCCATCAGGCCAGATGACATGATCCACCTGAGAGCGGACTCTCTCCCAGGTCAGCTCGGGTGTCCGAAGACTTGCCTGAAAGAGACCAGAACAGTTGTCACTCTCTACACCACACACAGTAAGCTTAGTGAAGCAATCAAAGCTCTTGAACTTGGATTTTTAAAATCTGGGAGCACTGGTTTACCACGTCAATCTCAGTATTGGAGTGACCCATGTTGCAGACGATAGACCCGTTCTTCATGCGGTCCAGCTGATCTCTGGTTACCACGTTTTTGTTCCCTGCAGAAACAGGCCGTCGTGTCATTCCTGCTCATCATCAGCAGAGAGGAGATCACACATGAACAGACCCAGACTCAGGACAGATTAAAGGGTTCAGAATCCTAATCCCATGTCAGTGTAATCCATCGCTCATATTGATTTCAGTGAAGCTCCAGTACCAGTGCATGTTATGATGACGTCAACCTGCCGAATGACCTCGTTCAGTTTGACCACCCTGAATCCATCCATGCTGTAGAACACAAAACAAAGCGCGGGTCAACCAACAACCAGGCCTGAAAAGGGATTCACTTGAAGGTCATGGATCCCTGCTGAACTTTGACAGTGGGACCGAATTCTAGATTAGCATCAGTAATCCAGCAGGTTGTTAGAGATTCTGTCTGCTGTCCTCTCAGCTCACACCATGGTGGAGAAAGTTGCTCTTTTCCTTACCAGGCCTGCAGAGCACAGATGGGATCGATCTCTGTCACATAGACGATGGCGCCCAGAGCTTTCAGAGCAGCACAGCAGCCTTTCCCAACCTGCAACGCCACAAAGACACCTGTTGGTTCTAGATCTCCATTTAAATCGACTTCAGTTTCGAACTAGTCTCAATATATCACGTACCATAGAAACAGCACTTTTAGCTTCCCTTTTAGATAGGCAGCTAGTGGTGGAGTGTTTGCCCTGAGACTAGGAGATCGTGGGACATTCCAAGAAGGACCCACTCCAATGAAAATTCTGTTTTTCGTGTTTTTAACATGTTCTTGTGGAATTTTTCTGATGGTGGAGGACATGTCTAAAGAAAATTGAGATTAAACTTGCATTTTTTTTTGTATTTCTTGATTCAAATTTTCAGGCGCAAATAAAAAAAAAATGCTGTTTGACGTGCAAGCTCCCTGCTCCACGTTTAAATTAGCTGCAAAGGTGATCGGAGCGGCCCTCGAATATCAAAAAGATGTGAGAAATGTCTTCATTTTCCAAAAAGGATCTCACCTCACCATATCCACAGACAACCACCTGTTTGCCTCCAAACATGACATCTGTGGTTCTCTTCAGGCTGCGGAGGTTTGACACAGAAGATTAACACCATTTGTGGAAAGCGAAAGAGTGTTCAGAGACGACCAAAGAACTCCAACAGAGAAAACCTGCTGACGATCATTAAAAGTTAGCCCTTATTTAACTTAATCATCTATAGGTGGTATATCTGAAACAATAAGAAGCTCAAAAAGTGTCTCAGAATACAACTATTGCAATTACATCAGTTTGTCATATAAACATCATCACTTATTTAATGGAACAATTCTCTGAGGGCTCTTTCACACTGAGCTGGTTGGTCTGCACCCATTTGTATGCTTCACTGAGCAGGTGTGAAAGCTCACGTGAGCTCAAGCCAACACTAAAAAGCAGAGTCTCTTCTGTTCTGCAAGACAACCCTGCTGTTGCTCAGCAACAGCCTGAATGCAGAAGGACTACAGACCAAACAGCTGACGTGATCCACAGAGTCGTGCCAGAGCCGTTTATTTTCTAGAAAGAAAATAGTGCAGATCTGAAAAACCGTGAGGAAAATGCCTGGTCAATAAAATGAGTGAAGTGAACAGGGGAAGACACAGTTTTCTTTTTTTGTGCTCCTCCTGGCTCGTGCTTGGTTTGAAAAATAGTACAAAGCAGCGTGATTAAAAAAGCTGCTTGTGTTAAAAAGGCAGGGTGTCCTTGGGACAGGCTACGGGAGTCCCATTCAATGGCTCCTTGCTATTTTGCATAATTTTTCAGTGGCATTTTGCATTTTTTGTTTAACAGCACTCTGTGATCTGTATCCTGATTGGCTGTTGACCTTGTCAATCAATCTACTCGTGCCGTGTCTCCTGTTGAGGAGACTGCAGTTTGTCACATTTACATAAATCTCCAATCGTGATCAAATCTTTGCTTTCCCTCTGCCGTACTGGACTTATTTTTCTATGAAGGATTGAACTTTGAGAGTTTAAATAAGAGAAAAAGGTGTGAAAATGTGCCCGGCTGTCTTAGAAAAGTGTTTAAAGCGTTTAGCGAGGAGTTTTACAGCCTTAAAACATCTATGCAATCCTACTTTCACATATTGCAGGTAATTTTCAGAAAGTAACCTCTGTGATAAACACTGGATTACCAACGGCTATTTGGAATTTATGCACGAGGTCCCCAGAGTCTCAACATAAACTGGGCTGGCTCTTCAGCAAAAATAATTCATAGGAGCTTTAAATGAAGGCTAAGTACATTTCAAACCCTGTCAAAGAGTAAACAGTTCCCAATTAATTTAAAACATGAACAATAAAATAATTCCTGCTTGGCTTAGTTCACTAAACAGACTCCCAGTCCGAGTCACAGTGAAGAGGAAGTGCTTTGCGAAAATCCAAATCTGTCCAATGACATCCCATAACGAAGAGGGAACTCTGAAACATCTTTTGATCGACTGCTGCAAAACAAAAGAAATGACAGCTAAGAGGAGTCATGCTGGTTTCAGTGTTCACAGAGAAACTCCCACATCTACAGAGATGTCTCCTCTGGTTGATCATGTGTGTTATTATTAACATGTGGAAAACTTTGTTTTTAAAAGCAATAGCTGACCTCAGGAGGAGGAGAACTGTTTCAGCTCGCTGCCTGTAATGTTCTACATATCTGATATTATGACTGTCCGTTCTCTATGCATGTTCACTGTTTGCTTCCTTACTTTGTTATCTTTCTAATAGAATCAAGTTCTTTACAAATTGTAATAATGACAAAAATCAGCTGATGTTATTATGGGATGTTTTCAGGCTCTTTGCTCCGTTTCATTGACGGTATATGACAACTGGACTGTGTGACCCCTTCCCCCTGGCGTTCCAAACAGGAAGTACCCTCTTGCTCCAAGAAGCCAAAATCCCACAGACTTCTACAGAGAAATAAACAGCTAATACTAAGTCGTTCTGTTTGTCAGAATAACCATTTTTGCTCTTTTTTAACATGTCCTGGATAATCATGTTTTTTTTCACATTTTCTTTTGTTGTTGTGAAAGTCATGTTAGAAACTGACCAATCAGATGCCTTAACAAAAGAAGGTGGTTTCACGTTGAATGTTTGCAGCGTTTGATTGACAGATTCTCCCGAGCCAGCTTTCAGTGGTAGGGGTGTGGACTTCCAACATGCTCACTTCTGATTGGTGGGAGTGGTTGCCATTGAAATGACGACTGACAATTAGGACCAATCACTGCTTACTTCTGGCTACAACATGGCGGCATCCCAATCGCAAAAAGATGGCGACTCAATTGACTTAATTTGCTTGGAGCCGGAAGTAAACCGCTTTCTATGGGTGACATCACACTCGGTCCAGTTCTTTTGTACAGTCAATGCTCTGCTCAAATCTGCTGTCAAATCAGTCAAAGGGAAGAGGTTAAACTTCTTGGCATTGTCCATCAGAACATCCCACAGTGAAAGCATCGCTATTAGAATAAATGCATTTTCAGCATTAACATGTGAAAAGATGAACATACAAGTTCAAACAAATTCATCAGTAAACAGATTACATTTAAAAATTTAAATCCTGTTCCATTCTTTTTGCCTAAATTCACTCTCTGTTTGGTTTTTACTGATTTTTTTTTTCAAACTGATCATAAAATATCAGTGAAGTGACCAAAACACCTAAAAGACTGTGTAACTTGCTCTATGTTTGCACCGGAACTGCCCATTGCTTACCCATCCAGGATGGACTCCCTGCAGCAGTACAGGTTATCAAACTTCTGCTTGGTCACGGAGTCGTTCACATTCATTGCTGGGACGCACAGTTTTCCAGCTTTAGAGAGCTGATACAACCTGGAACAAAGCAGTAGAAAACATGCCTTCATCCAAAAATCTGCCAAAACTGCTAACACACGCGACAACCCATTACCTGTGAACACCAGTAACACTCTCCTCCACAATGCCTCGGATCTTCTTGAAGACATTTGGGTATTTCTTGTACACCCAGTGTGTCAAGTCTCCTCCATCATCAAGGATCTAAAATCAAAAGATGCATAAATGAGGAAGGCATTTGTCATTTTACTGTAACAAACCGTCTCTATACAGGTAGGAAGAATATTTCAGTCGAACCATGTTGGGCTGCCAACCCTCCGTGTTGACGCAGCGGTCGATGCACCACCAGAAGTCATCCTCGGATTCTCCTTTCCAGGCAAACACGGCGACGCCTGAAACATTGCAGACAGAATCGATGCACTTCCTCGCTAATGAGAACATCCATTTCTAACCTACACAGACTACATTAGACTGCAGGAGGCCATCATGACCATCAGTCCTGCTCGTCTTAATCACGTGTCAAGTGTTGGACATCAGGAGATGTTTGTTCTTTCAGAAAGTGCTGACGGTTTAATGAACAGCCCAGCTTGGATAACAAAATGTCACTAATCCAAGCTCCTGCTATCACTCTGAGAGTTGTGGGTTCCTGTCTTCATGACAAAGGTGTACTCTGCAGATTTAGTGATCGTCACGTAGCAACCAGGCATGAAGAGCTGGAGAAGTGGTTCTCCCACACTGGCTGGTAATACTTATGGGTTTTGTATTATCTTTGCAGGTTGAATGTTTAACATGTTCAAACAGTAACCATGGCATTGACATTTTCACACAGAAATGAGCTCAGTGGCTCACTGCCAACACATCTGATAAACTCCAGGGTGTAAATAAACAGCTCTGCAGTTACACAAGTATAAAAAAAGCGACTTGAGTAATGTTCTCCACCATCTCGTTGCCTACCTGTCTCTGACAGAGCAGCGGCCACTTCATTCTGGGTTGAGTAAATATTGCAGGCTGTCCATCGACATTGAGCCCCGAGAGCCACCAGAGTCTCAATGAGCACCTGAACACACAAACGCCCCGAGTTTCAGATAAGGCTCTGCCAGACGGTTGTTGGGTCTTACGACGGCGCTGGCACACGAGCTGCAGATCATGGACAAATGGACGTGAAGTTCTTACTGCAGTCTGAGCGGTGATGTGAGTGCAGCCCACAATCTTGGCACCTGCCAATGGTTTCTCACTCTGTGCTCTCTTCCGGAGTGAAATCAGAGCTGACATATCTGAGAAAAAAAATGAACAAGTCAGCCTCCTGGAGTACACAAAAAACAGCTCACTGTCAAGCAGAACCCAGGGTTACCCCACCTGAAACGCTGTTGTCCAAAAGCATGATAAGACTCACAATACATGCAGCAGATAGTTTGATTTATGGACCCTCCAATAAAAATGGTGTTTATAACATGTTCTTGTGGCATTTTTCTGATAATGGAGGACATCTATTTAGAAAACGAAGATTAAAAGTGAGTTTCTGAATGTTTCTTTCTTTAAATCATATTGTATCATGTATATATTTCTAATGAAGTTCTGCTGTTCGGTAGAAATTATTTCCAAGAAAACGACACCGTTTTTTTAAATACAGCATATTTCACTAAAAGACCTTAGGAAACGCTTTTACAATAGATCAAAAGATGGTGGGAGTGCGGCTTTAAATAATAAAACACCAAAATAAGTGCAGATGTGAAGGAATTGTGGGCAAAATGTGTTGTTACCTTGTTCTGCTATCTCAATTTCACGTCGGCCAAACTCATTTTGTTTGATGTTTTTGACGCAGAAGTCGCTGCTGCCCTTGGAATTGATCTGAGTTTTGTCCCGGGGTGAGGTCTCGTCATCAGAACTGTCTGTGTAGGATGCCGCTGTGATTGAGACCAATGAGAAAACACTGAATAATCCACTTTTTCACTTACCGCACATTCAAATGTTTAAACTCCGTTCCGGTTGAAGACGTTGGTCTCACCTGAGCTGTAGCTGTCTGTGGATGACTGAGAGATGGAGCGGGACAGCGAGCGCCGGCCGGTCTTTGTGGGAAACCTGCTGAACTCCTGCTTCTCCTCTACAAACTGGATTTGCTAAAATGCACAAACATATTTGTTTGGTTCATCATGTCATTTAAGACCCACTCCAATAAAATCATGTTTTTAACATGTTCTGGTGGCATTTTTCTCATAATGGAGGACATCTATTTAGAAAACGAAGATTGAAAGTGAGTTTCTGAGTGTTACTTTACTGTAATGGTTGTGAATCAGGAGCAGATGGAAAAAAAGAAGTGTGTAAACAGAAAGCTCTCAGCAAGAGGGAGGGGAAGGGGGCGGGGTTGCTCCACGCCAACAGTCCAGAACAGGCCCCAACTCAGAGGTGAATCTTTAATGAGCTCCTGCCGCTCTGCAGAAACTAAGTCCCAGAAAACAACAGGGTTCTTTTTTTTTAATTTAATTTGGGGTAAAAACAGCATGCTGGCAATCATAATTAAAAGACCACTGGGAACACTTTGAAAATCGATCAAAAAATGATCAACGTGGGACTTAAGAGCTAAAGGAAAACATGAACAAGCTTTAATCCCACAGTTCTGATTCCAGCTGGAGTTCACCCAAAACAAAAAACAGTTCTGGAGCACGAATAGCAATGAGATTACTGATCCTCCCCAACCACATAAAAAATGATTCCCTCCCACCAAACTTCAGACATTAGTTATGGTTTGGGTTTATTTAGTTGGATTGTAATACAAACTCATTTTGATAAATCACTTAAGACACATGATCTCTGTATTCCAGTTGACAAGATTATTGTGATGTTTGAAGCTGTCCAAGACAACAGTCGTATAGCCATCATGATACCACCAATCCAACATTAAAATCCCTCCGGTTGTTTTGCTCCGCAGAAACATCAACTCTACCTGTATTTCAAATCTCTAATGTTCCTTCGTTTGGAGCAAGTCCGCTTTCTCGTCTGAAAGAGGTCAGACCGGATTTCTGTGCGTTTCTACATGTATGCTCTTTTTTTATCACGGTAGCAAACAGAAAAACTGTGATGATTAGGACTTTGTGTGCGTGCATGAAACAGGAGAACGCTCAGGTTCCCTTTGTCTTTCCTCTAAACTTCAGTCACAAACGGTCCAGGAGCAAATCATAGACTTTGTTATTTTTACTTAAAGACCTGGAGTCTTCTTCAAAACAGAGAGGAAGTTGAGCACATTGATGAGATTTGAATTAGTTTTACCAGATTTTTTTGCACAACCTGTTTCCCTTGTTCAACCCTGTCACGCCGTGAGTCTCTCGTTTACAACAAACCATAAGTCTAGGAGTCTCTCCCATTTAGCCTCACGTTGAACTGAAAATACACTAACAACTAGTTTTTTAAATAGAATTAGAAATAAATTCCAACTTGAAGGGGTGAACATCAATCAGCCTGAGTGTTTTTATCTGGTATGAAGACGTTGGCTGTGCTTCTGTTGGAGCTTTGAAGTTGGACCAGAACACCAGACCTGCTAAGTTTCAAAGCCCATCCCGGCCTGAATCTGTGATTTTAGGTAGACTGACATATCCATTATTGTCATTATTTATCTGTTTTGGGCATCTGGTTTATCTCATTTCTCTGATTATTGTGAGGTATTTTTAATAGGGCTGTGAAGCAATAAATAATTAATATATTGAGAGAGATAAAATAATAAAAACAATATAAAAAAATCATCTCTCTCTGAGCCAAAAATGGGCAAAAACATGGCGATTGAAGAACATCGAACATTTTAATTACTCATGATGTAGGTAGATATTCTGAAGTTGTAGCAAAAGGAATATTACAAAAGTGAAATCTCTGAGCCCATTCCATGTCTTTTCTCTCTGAACTAAAGACAATGAAAGATCAACAGTGTTGTGGAACAAAAGTCTTCCTTAAAGCAAGAAAGAGGATTTGAAACTGGGCTGAAATGCTCGCCAGACTGACCGTGAGTCCCTTTACATTTGATAAGACTTTGTGCTACACCTTAAAAAAAATCTAAATTACATTGAATTAACTGCAAATATTATAGATATATGAACACAATCCTGAAGATTTGCCATTTTTTTCTTTTCCTTTAGGGCTTCACGGCACGCTGCAAGGCGGTTACTGAGGAGACGACGGCTAATACGATATGCTCATAATTTAAGTTGTTGTGTCTCATTGTTGCTCAGCTACTCTGTTTACATCCTGTAATGCCCGGCTACGGTGGCCGTTTGGTCCAGTTGGTCCGCTCCGAGCACGGAGCCTATACAGAGTGAGGAGACTCAGAGCAAACCGGAGCTCAGTCCGATTGGAAACAAACCAAAACCACGTTGAAAGATCGGTCTGAAGCAGTTCCTGATCCGCTTGGATGACTTGACTCAAAATTTGTTAAGAATGAACAAACTCTGGTTCACTTTGAGCAAATCAAATGTGTCCAGTCCCTAAAGTCCACCTTCAGCAGTAGACTTCTTCCACCACGCTGGTCCATGGAGCGATTGGTAAATTAATTAATAGCTTTACGATTTGTAAATACATGTGTTGTAAATTTGCATCATATTATAATTCTCAGTGCAAATGTCTGTAAATCATACTTTTCTCCCAACAATTATTGATAATACTGTTGCTTATGCAGCTGATGTTGAGCTACTGCAACAACCCAATTTCCCTCATGGGATGAATAAAGCATCCGTCCTATCCCATCCCATCCTATCGGGTCTGGAAGTTTCAAAATAAAGCGAACTTCTCTCTAGTCTACATCGTTAGAAACTGTTCATTAATTGTTTTGGTTCCCTGAGGTGACACACTTTTATTGAAAGTGGTTTCCTGTTGTACATACAGTCAAAACAGCTGATGTCAATGTTGCTGTCAATATACTGTATTCTGCTACACCAGGCTGATGAAACTGCAGCATAAAACATGTGTCCCACTGCATTACAATGCTCTAATTTCACCCAAACAATGACGAAAACATCCTCTGGAATTAAATATTAATTTGAACTAAAGTGAATCCGAATACAAAAGTCAACATCATTACGCAAAATGTATGGATGACAACTAGACAGCGTTTGTGTGATCTGATGTGAAGTGGGAGTTTGGATCAGTAAGCCTCAGAGATCCTACCTTTTTGACGGGTTTGTGAGTGGGCACCGCGCTGAAGACTGGCGTCAGGTCTCCCATGTTCATCTCGCTGTTTTTGCTCACCGTCATGGCTGAGTACTTTTCCGCGGCGTTTTCGCTCTCCTTCACCTCTTTGCTCGCCTGCTTGACCTCCACCTTCGCCTCCACGGCCGCCTCTGACATGTTGGCAGCTGCGTGACCTCACCTGGACACTAAAATAACGTTTACGTCAGGGAACGTCACAAGTTCACAGCTAGCTGCCTGCCCGGACGCGGCGGCGGAAGGTAGCCTTTCAGATAATGCGCAAATAAAAGCAACAAAATAAAAAAGTCGCATTCAGATGGATCATTTCGCGCTCCAGACCTTGATTTGTCACTGAGGTAAACAGCTTTGTGGTCCGTGTCTCCGCAGAGGGTCCAGTCGTGCTGCTTCCCGCTGTCTTAGCTGTCATTTGGCTGAGAAACTTTGTGGGCGGGAACCAACAGACGGCTGGGCCGAACGTCACTGATGCGTTCACGGACAGTTAGAAATCAAATACTTTTTGTTCATCTAAAAAAAAAAACACGCACACAATTTTTCCTCCAACTGACACAACTGAACTTATTGCAGCTTTTGACGACAGGGTTCTAAAATAACACCCGCCCACCCGCCAAATGCGGTTTAAACTTTTATTTGGCAGGTAGAACAACTATTTCACTAGAAGTCTGCTTTCCCTCCCCAGTGGGCTTCCACAAACATCCATCCCAGAGTTGATTTAAACATTTCATTCTGATTTTATTGCGCAGATTTAATCCTCACAATAACCTCATCAGCTGGTGCATTCAGGGGCTGCTTGGAATTTCCGCACTTGTGCGCTTTCATTAGGAGCTCGCTTTTGATGCATTCAGTTGCGCTGGTAATTTCTAGAATTTACTCACTGATCTTAGCAGACACAAACACACAGTCACTTTTTGATCCATGTCATCGTTACTTTTTTTTAAATAACTAAGATTCACAACTACAACACACTGATCTATAACAAACACTCACAATAGGGCAAAACGTTGCACATTTTTCAATATATGCATGTTTTTTCTCTGCATGACATTAAAATATTTTTTAAGTTATTTTTGTTGTTTATCACTAGTTTTTTTATGAAAGCATATTGCATTCAATAAAAAGGGTGTTCTTCTTTTTTCAAATGAATGCAAAACGCTTCCATAAAAAAGGATTTTTTAAAAACATCTTAAATAGATCACGCTGTAAGCGACAAAGTTGACCACACACAACCTGGGCGCCCATGGACTTCACTGCTCTGTGCACAATATTGTCGTCGGAATTGACTCGCAAACAAAAGAAAAAAACAGTTCATATTAATCAAATTTAATATTTCCCCAACGTTTTGTTGTGTAATGGTTTTAGATAAAGTCAATGCTTTAAAGAAAAGGTTTGTGTTTATAAAAAAGTTCAGAGATCAGAAGTGTCTTTTATTAAAATAACATTACATATCTGTAATGTTATAAAAACATGACATAACCCTACATTTTCAATTATTTTGAGTGTTTTGTTTTTGTGAGAGAATAATCTTTTTTTTAAACTTTAAAAATAAAAGGAATACTGTAACTGTTTTACTTTGAAACACAAACTATTTTTCCTAAGAAATGTTTGGCTTGTAGAGTCCAGATTTTGCTGGTAGACTTTATGTCTCTGACCAACCCGGCTAGGAACCAAAAATAATCATTTGGATCTCTGTTTAAAGGAAATAATAATCCTGGTCTATTAGTCAGATTTACTATCTTAATGGATGAGGCGGATTTCTGTTTGGCTGCTTTGAATAAACAAATAAGGAACCTTTTACATAATGCAACCCTGCCCGTAGGTAGATTTAACTGAGACTCAAAGTTTAGAGATAGAAAAATCGGTCTAATTGGAAATAAATACTCTTTAAAGAACAAAATAAAAGACATTTCTTTAAAATATTACATCATATATACCCTGATAAGAAAAAGATCTAATTTATTCTGGATATGGGCCAGTCATGTGAATTTTGTGGATCACAAGTGGAGAAAATTTGTCATTTGTTTGTAAATTGCATTTACAAATGTATTTTGTAAACAATAATAATTGTGAAACTGCAGAAAAAGATGTAATTTTTGTCTGTTATAATGAAAATATGAACCGGAATTTCACTTTTTTAACACAAACTGAGTGAGAAATATCCTATTCATAAAAGCAAATGATCAAACTCCAAACCTTTTTGCATGAATGAATGCAATATGTTGAAATCATCAAACAGATTAACATAAAAAGGCAATTTAAACCCAAAAATACAAGATGTGCATTAAAGATAAATAAATGTCAAAATAATAAGAAACAGATTGAAATGTGTGTTAAAAATGTTTTAATAAAGCACTCGATAGTTCCTCAACTATGGACTGCATCTTCATTTGATCAAAATTCTAACATCAACTACAGGATTTGGGGTATTTTACATCTATGACACACACAGCTCCATTGTTCCTAGGGTACGCTGGCTGCCTGTCTGCCAGAGGTTACATTGTGAGTTCTGTTGCTGGTTTATAAAGCTTTGAATGATTAACTTGCACCAAAGTACATGATTGACCTATTGACCCGCCAGACCTCTCTGGACATCTGGAGCCGTCGTTTGGTCAGTTCCTAGAGTCAAAACCAAACATTGAGAAGCTGCACTGATCTGGAATAGACTTCTAAAAATCCCTAGATCAGATGAAACGCTCAGTTTATTTAAATCCAGGTTAAAGTCCCACTCCGATCACCTCTTGCTTTAGTGTAAAAGTGTTCCCAGTGTTGACAGTGACATTTTTAGCTAACATTTTTTTAAAGTTGTAGTTTTCTAGAATAAAGCTTCTGCAGAACGACAGGAGTTCGTAAGATAATCCCCTCAGAGTTGAGGACGGGACCGTTGTCGCCGGGTATATCCCCGATCAATTGCATCCAGTTGTTTACCCAGGAGCTAGAACATTAGGTATAGGGGAGCAGAAGGGAGGCAGAAGACTTTGGAAGGTTGGCGGTTTGAACCCTGCTCTCTCTAGTCAACTGTTGTTGTGTCGTTGAGCAAGACACTTCACCCTCCCTGCCTGTGGAGCCAGTGTGGCTCCACTGATGTGTGAATGCGCATGAATGTCCCGGTGATGGTGAGAGGGGCCATGGGCAAAACCCTGGCAGCCACGCCCCTGTTAGTCTGCCCCAGAGCAGCTGTGACTACATCAGTATCTTACAAAGGAATAATGATTTAAAAAAAACAGAGTTCCTGACGCAAACGTGCACATATTTACACTAATGCAGAGTTGGAGATCGGTCAAAGTAAGATGAAGAGAGCAGAAAAATGAACGTGGATTAACTCATAGGGGCATTCAGCAACTGGAGATATTTTACTTATTTCAAAATTGCTGAAAACAAAGGCAAAAACATTTCAGTTAGTGAGTTAGGTCTTGGAGATGAACTGCTTTCCACTGCCGTTGTGTCAATGAGCAACCTGTCTGTTGGCTACTATACAGTGTGCATGTTTTCACGTTCCTGTGGTGATCTAAATGAGGTGGTGCTAAAAAAACCTGACTGCTCTTGTGGAGCTTCTATGTTTGTAGATTTTACAAGGGGATCTTGTTTGTGCTAACTTCATTCATTTGAGAACTTGTATGTCAGTGGCAAAAAGTGAAGTAACTAGTAGTGAGTTAATTTGGGGGAAATAATTTGATTATACTTTAATTTGGTAACTAATCAAGTACTCATTAAAAGTAATCTACACCACACTGATCTTTGTCAATAATGACACTAATATTAACTCAAAAATTGGGGGTGGGGGGCAAAGCTTTTTGGCTTGCCCCCCTGTAGCTCCGCTCCTGATTTACGTGATCTCTTGCTAGCTAAAGGGTCCTCACAAGCCCAATGCAACAGAAATGATGAGCAGTACTGGAGCTACATCCAGCTGTTCGGGTCTGATCCAGAGTCCAGCTCAGGCGAGAAAAAACAAAGACGTACATGGACCTATACATCTGCAAGTGCAGGCATCGGAATGGTGCCAAGCAGGTCGACTGTGGCCTGCTGGTCCCTTGTAGTAACTTTGTTGAATGTATACATCACATTTTCAAACTTTTCCAACTGCATTTTTTCGTCTGTTCCTGATTCACCATGACTTGAATAAATGAATGCTCAGAAATGCTTTTTTAAGCCTACTTTTCTTTATATATGTCCTCCATCATGAGAAAAATGCTACGAAAACATGTTTAAAACACCATTTTAACATTTGAATTGTTTTTATTCAGTTTACCTACACACCGTTACTTTAAGATTACATTATATTAAGTTCTATATAACTTTCTTGAAACTTGTATTTTAATGGTTACTCATTTGATATTTCTTTTGAAAGTTTTTTGTTTCATGGAAAGCCCTATGAATTGTTTTTGTACATGAAATGTGCTTTACAAATAAACTTGCCTTGTCTATAACGACTGAGTGTACAAGTAAAGGGACATTTAAAACAAACAATAATTTGTATTTATAGGCATAAATGAAAATAGATGCAAATACTTGTTCTCCATTTGCTTTTTGAACAGGCACAAATGACCGACGTTAGTACGTGTCCTAGGCCGCTGCCGTGAGACTAAACCTGTTTCAAATGTGTTGAAAGGGCTTCGAAACCCCGATTCTGATTCTCCTGCTCGGGTCTGAGGCGCGTCGCACACTGAACTGCTTGTTGGTGTGAGCGCCATTCAATAGGCGCCGACGGAGAAGCCCCGCCCCTCTTGGTGCGGCATCCTGGTCACTTTTTACAGTCGAACGTATTCTCTGTCACGCCATTTTCCGTCGTCGGCTAGAGGGAGTGCATCGGTCGGGACGGACCACTGGAGAAGAGTAGTTGTTTTCGGCGGTGAATTTCTTCAGCTCCGGTACCGGTAGTGCACACACTCACGGAACTTGGCTCTTACAGACACGTGTTTTTAAGCTAAACGGAAGCAGCCGCGTGCGCCATTGTTTGATGTCTGTGTTGAACCCGCCGCCGCTGCTGAAGGCCTCGAAGTATCGACAGCCATCTTAGCTAATTTGATTCATCGTTTTTCTCCGTCTACAAAGCGTATTTAACAAAAAAATAAGGAACTTGATTATCGATGCTACTTGTGTGCTCACAGCTGCCGGGCATGACCCCTTTTATATGACCGCGTAGCCGGAGTTAGCATTTTATGCTAAGGTCGCAGAAAAGTGGGTCAAACGTTCTGAATAGAGGCCTGTAGCAGCCATTGTTTGGCTGTTTAGACCCAGTCAGCTACAGTTAGAATATTTTTATGTTTTTAATCGTATCAGTCTTAGTTCATCGCGGCTCATTGAATTACTGGTATTTGGAGCTTCATGGGTGACTGAGGCTTCACTCCATCTGTACTGTTAGTTTGGTCTGTCCTGGTTCATGCTACACTACAACAGTATTTCTTTATTAAAAACACATTTCATCTGGCTATATTTTTGCTGATTATTGTATTTATAACGCCTCTTGGTGGTTCTTCGTTCCAGATTCCATCATGCACCGCGACTGTCCCCTGGACTGTAAAGTCTACGTTGGAAATTTGGGCAACAATGGAAACAAAACCGAGTTGGAGCGCGCCTTTGGCTACTATGGACCTCTCCGCAGTGTGTGGGTGGCCAGGAACCCCCCGGGTTTCGCCTTCGTAGAGTTTGAAGATCCCAGAGATGCAACGGATGCAGTGCGAGAACTTGATGGAAGGTATGTACCTGTGTTGTTTGTAGGTACGGCTCGCTCAACCACCGAAACAGGTTTGTTTCGCCAACAGCAATTCCACAGAAATCCGTTGTATGATATTAGTAATTTGCATGAAATGAGTGAAAGCCATAGATATTCTTGTAGGACATTGTGCGGCTGCCGGGTGCGGGTCGAGCTGTCCAACGGCGAGAAGCGGAGCCGCAGTCGAGGTGCTCCTCCGTCGTGGAGCAGGCGGCCTCGGGAACGAGATGACTACAGGCGGCGTAGCAGCCCGCCACCCAGAAGAAGGTAACGCCGGGGCTATTTGGTGGAAGAGACTTTAGCTTTTTAGCGTCTTGTGTTCACAGTAAATTTCCTGAGAACTGCTTTTGGCTTTCCAGTCTGGGAAATATTGTTGTGTATTTATCTTTTCTTTCCTTCTTATTGGTGATTGTTGACCTGTCTGGGCTTACTTTGACATTTTCATTGACAGTCATTTGGTGCAAAAGGGAAAACACGCACAAAAAAATTCAAACATTTGTAGTGAATTGTATCAAAAGTTGGGTGTGCAGAATGGGACTTCTGCTTTAAACAGCAAGAGTCCTCTTGTATTTAATGTGCACACCCAAAACATTATAAAGAAGCTTTACAGTGACACCAGGTATGTTTAAAAAATAAAGTTACATTTGTATGAAGTTTGGGGTGGGCGGTGTGAGGGGGTTAAAACTGCCAAATGTCTTTATTTTATTTATTCTTTACTTTCATCTATATTAATAAGAATGAAACCCATTGCAGAACCACCACCATGCCTCTTCTCACCACCCTCAGTCAACTAGTCCTCTTTCAGCATCACGCGACTGCTGACCGTCGTGTCCCAATCAGCTTGGCTGGTGCTGTCACATGACCCAGGCTTGGCCAGTCGTCAGGTTGCACCAGCCCATTGGTTCCTCAGCATGCCGTTCTCAACCTCCTCCTCCTTCAGCCTTAAACCAAACGGCAGCGACCCACTTCACATTCCCGACCAATCAGCGTAAAATGTTCCCAAATGTCTACAACCCAGCAGCGGCAGCCGTCAGCTTACCAATTAAAGCAGGAAAAAAGCCACAACCAGCCCCCATCTGCCTGCCATCTAATCACCTCGCAGCATCTGTCCACTCCTATTCCGCCAATTCTACCTACGCGGCCGACAGTCTGCCTTCCTTTCGTCATATCTAGCTTGTTGAAAACCAAAAAAACTAGTAAGTTTTCCTGCTTCATTCAGTACACTGCAGTACACTTCAGTTTTGAAAGTGAAGAGACAGCTGGTTTGAAAAGGCTTTTACTGTTTAAATCGTAACTTTGTCATCCATCATGTGAGTCTTTGTTTCAATGGGACTGATCAGATAGATGGAGCCTGCTTTCAGAGGAGCTTGATGGTGCTGATGTTAGCAGATCTGAGCACAATGTAGGGTTACAGGAGTCAGAAGCCCCACTAACCAACTGTATGTTTGATCATTAGCTGGAAAAACACTAGCTTCAGGTAAGCAGAGGTCAGTGGGTGGGTTAATTTGTCAAACCCAGAGCAGTCGACAACACTTTTTTGACAAACTTTTTTTTTTTTTTTTTGCATAAGAACATTTTCCAGCCTTTTTCAGTGAATGTTTAAGCTGCATTTACACCGAACACAATTCAAGCGTCAGGGGCGTCCAGTTTCAGTGTAAGGTCGGTGCACAGATGTGATTAAAATATTAATTTTAAAATTGACTTAAAATGTCTGAACTTTGGCGTCACATCAACCAACCAATCAGGACTCAGATGTGTTGATGACGAGAATCTGATCGCTCTCTCCATGAAATTCAAAATATTTTACTTATTTACATCAAAACAATAATAAAAAGGTCCTCCAATTTCACTATTTTTTCCCTTCTTGGTCGGGTCAGTAGGGTGTCAAACCGGATCACAGAGAGACGGAAGTGCTGAAAGCGACCGTCATTCAGACACAGTTTCAGTAGTAGGTGGTGAACCTCACTGTGCTGGGAGAGTCTCTGAATGATCTCATAAACGGACTGATGTTTTTGTAGAGCTCATCAAAATCTGATCTCTGAACATCTCTGACGAGGCTTAAAATTATGGACAGTAGCTCCTGCGACACTGGGCAAGAGTATGGAGTTTATGAACTCGTGTTTAGACAAGTGTGACGCGTGAATTGCATTTGGTGTGAACGCAGCATTAGCCTCAGTCTTCTGTAAGAGTAACGAGACACACTAACCCCTATTCGGTTTTTCTAATCAGTCGTCATGTGACTTAATTAGAAGTTTGGATGTAGTATGGTGGGCTAGGTTAGTAGAGATTCCTGATCTTCTGCTCTCTGAATGCTCGGTTTATTGACAATGACTCTATTTTCTGTGGGATTGTTTTTTTGGTTTTTTTCTCCTAAATAAAAGCGGGGCTTTCATCTCTGGTTTTGGTTGGCGAGAACAAAGGGCTGTTTTGAGGTAGTCTATGGTAGAAATCAACTGATGTGGAGCTTTGAGGAACAAAATGTCTTTGTACTCACCAGCTGTCTTTTCCTTTTACAGATCTCCCCGTAGGCGAAGCTTCAGCCGCAGCCGGAGCAGGTATGTCTGCATTCTCTCGATTCTTTTGTCACAAATTGCTCTATCTCTGACATTGGTAATTGTACTGTAATTCGGCTCATTTGCGCTTTCGCTCTGCTGTTTGAAGTAAACAAAGCAGACCTTATTGCGTTTGATGGGTTTTGTGTTTTCAGGTCTTTCTCCAGAGACAGGAGGAGAGAAAGATCCCTCTCCAGGGACAGGAACCACAAACCCTCTCGCTCCTTCTCTCGATCCAGGAGGTACTGACATCTTTTCGTAATCTTAACCTGAAGTGAGGATGAAGGTGCTTTCATTTGACTCCTTGTAATGGTTTCCTGTTCACAGCCGCTCCAGGTCAAACGACAGAAAATAGAAGAAAGGGTTTTAAAGGACCTGTGTGGACGAGCACCCGCATTTCGCTCAGTGGACTTCAGCTTGGACATTTGGCTTTTGTTTTCTTATTTTTTACAGCAATCAAGTATTTTAGATATTTTTTTCCTTTTACAGATGAGGCTGTTTTAAGTGCATTGAACATCTCATCGGTTGCTTGTTTGTTCTCGCCGTCACCCCTCCCTGCTGTCTTTGTTTTCACTGAATGTACGGTGTCCTCCCACGTTCTTTTTTGTTTTCACTTTACAAACGCCAACTTCTGTTTTTGATTGACATACGCATCCGACGATGTGAAACCCCGATCTATTTTCAATGTAGTCCTTCTTATTCACATGTTGGTGGTTTCGTTGCCCCGCAGTTCAGCAGAGAACACTGTGGAACTGACTTAAAGAAACAGAAATCTGATTTTTGCTCAACTTTTACATTGTTTTTTTTCTTCTTTTGTTTGATACTGTGTCAACTGGTCTCAATTAAAACTGGTTTAAAAATAACATGTTTTTATGATTCTTTGTCTCAAACGTGGCAATTTTAAACCCTGTTTTCATTAAAATCTGCTCTTTTTTTTAAACTTATTTGCAAGTCATTGACATTCATTTAATCTGGGCAAATTGATTAAAGTCCTCATTTCTAGAAAAAGCAAATATTTGTCTGGTAGTTCTTGTAAAATGCAGTTCAAATTGTAGACATATTTCAAAGTAAATATTGTAGTTTATCTTAACATAAAGTACTTGGGCATTTGAAATTCATAAAAATAATTTAGTTCAAAGTTAATGTTTTACTCGTTTGAAACGGTTATGTAACAGACAAATGTCACCAGGTAATTTATTAAAACATCACAAATTGAAAAATTGTGTTATGAGTGTCACATTTGCGTTTTGAGGCTTCTCTGGTTTGTAGTGGGGGACCTGTCTCGCGCTCCACGTGACCTGGCAGCGCTGGGCACGCGGCGTTCTCAAAATTTCCCGCGCCTTTCAGCGAGTCACTCATGCCGGTTACGAGACCTCGCGGGAATGAGAGGTGTAAGTCAGTGGCGCGATGACTCACGGTGACCATGGACCGCTCGGCTCTGTGTGAATTAAAACCGATTCTTTGTGACAAAGATAATCCAAACAGTTTGAGTTTCACTTTATAATCCATCAGATCTGTGGGAAGACCCGTTTTAACCTGCTGCATATTTATGGAGGAATCTATACTCTGTATTCATTGTTTATAGGAAAGTTACAACCAATTTTAATAAAATACTGAACAAAGAATTGGTAGGGAAGGTACATTAATTATTTTAAGATTTTCAATTAAATATGTGTAAGTGTGGCGTTTTTCGTCTGTGCATGTGACCAGACTTAATTAGGGATTTAATGATACACTTTTTCTACAATTGGGTTTAAACTTCGATTTTTGAGTTATGATTTTGTTATAAATACATTTAAAGAAAAATATTGATAAATCTTTTTTATTATTTTCTAATAAACAAATATTAAAGAAAACCCTTTCAGTTTCCTTGTACTAAAGCTGGTGTAGTGTAATAAAACATAAATAATTAATCCATGTCTAATTTTAGCTTAATTTGAGTTTCAAACTTTCATGGTATACAGTAGGGATGCAACAATTCACTTTACTCACTGTTTGGTTTAAATGGTGTAACATACGGTTCAGTTTTGTGACATCCCTACAATCTACCTTATACATAACTTATACTCACATCAAAGAAAGAATTTTATGAGGAAGATTAAAAATGTAAATGCAATCTCAAAACTTTCACGTGTCTATAGTCTAATCATATGAATTCAATTTATTCCAGCCTACATATGTTTGGATAAACATGTAATGTCTTGCTCATGGTTCCTTTGTGATGCTGATATTATGTAACCAACGAAGTAAGAAAAGGACACAAAAGCACAGCTCTCCAGATAAATAATTAGCAAAAAATCCAAACTCTGCTAATACTAGAAGGTTCTATGCTACGTGCAGAACAGGAGTTTGGAACCAGTTTGGACTCCTGTGAACCACATCCCACTAAACTTTCGGCAGGGTGTTGGAAACTGGACTGAAAACCTTTTGACAGGTTGACAAGTTTGACGTCTGACTCATTACTGTAGAAAGGAGAGCAGGCTTTAAGAATGAGAGTGGGTGTGGTAAACAATGTGAGGACAGCGTGTTTTGAAGTGCTTCCTATCAGACATCTGTTTTGTGACATACCTTGAAATCTTAAATTTGTACAAAAGATGCATCCTTCCACTTAACAGACAATACCATATAATGAAACTGCTCATGGCTCAGTGGGAACTGCTGTATACTTGTAGAGCTTCTTCTTTTATACCTTCCTTGAAGGCCCAAGGCACTTTACAGTCACAGTCCCCTAACCCTAACCTTAACCCAACCCAAACATTCACACACTGATGGCGGCTCTGCTCCCCAACGCTGGCGCCACCTCTTCCACTGGCAGTTTGGGGTTCCACGTCTTCCCTAAGAACACTCTGACACAAAGGTGGGCATCGAACCAGCAATCTTCCGATCAGAGGTCGACCACTCTTCTGCTGCACCACCGCCCCATTGTAGATAAGCAATATTATTATTCACACAGTTTAGCATAATTAAGTCTAATTAAAATGGTTTTGCACATTTTAAAAATCGCATAGGACATGCAATTTTGGAATCAAACAATATTTATTTGAACAGCTGCTAACTCATTTTGAGGTTACAGGAGTTTAGCCTGAAAAATCCTGAAACTGACAGACATCTTTTTTTGTTTGTTTGTTTGTTTGGATTAAAGTTTAGCTCATGAACTTTGACCTCCAGCTCCATTAACGGAGACAACACCAAATCATGACACTTCCCCCGCAAATTTTTCTGTCAGACAGAATAGATGATTGATCCCATTTTTGTCTCCATTCAGTCAATCAGAGCATACCAGTTTGACATGTTTACTTTCTGTGTTGTCTTAATAGGTTTGGTTTGTTTTGTTTTCTTTCTTTCTTTCTTTTTAGTCTTTTTCTAAAGTGTTTTTATTATAATGAAAGAAACCTAAGTTGTGTGTTTTTTCTGCAGTGTTTTGTGACCCTTCATTTAAAAAATTCCATAAGTTGTCCTGTGTAACTTAACTGTTAAGGCTTACAAGATTTACTTTACATTATTATAGAAATTATAGTTACATTCACTCAGTGTGGCATTATTCTGCTTTGTCTAATTTAACCATTTTGCTGTTTTGAAGCTTATGAGAAATGTAATTTTTCAGTCAAACAATATTTATGTCTTCCATAAACCACTACAAGCTCTTTTTGATGATACATGAAAAAACAAGAAATTAAAAAGACTTTTTTTTTTTTTTAAGATTTAGACTAAAATCCCAATTTATAAATGTTGACCTCAGCTCCATCACCTGAGGCAACACCACATTATGCCACTCCCCCCACAGGTTCTTGTAAACACCTAACTAAGCAGTTTATAGTTCACAACATTTACATTAGATTACTAGAAACATTATTATTAGATTCACATAGTTTAGCATTACTCTGATCTACTTTAGACACAGTTTGGCATCAGTGAGCTACTTTCCACTTTCACTCATTTTTAAAAATCTTTTTATAACCCCTTTAGAATTTTGTAATTTCTTTATCATTGTGTAAGATGCCAAATTACTGGTTGTTTTACATTTATATTGGCCAAACACAACTAATCCAGATGAATCAGCAGCAGGGAGGGCAGAAGTCTGAAAAACCATCAGTCTGCCATGCCTCCCGACCTGGAGTTTGACTCTGGTTAGCATCTGATTAAGGTTAGAATGCACGCGTGTTATTACGAGCAGCATGACATTTAGTAAATGAAGCTTTTAAGGTTCATCAGGAAAACCACATGAAACACCATGTGAGGGATCGAGCGGCCAAAGAGGACAACAGAAGAGTTATCAAAATGAAAGTTTTAATTTTTCTCAAAAAAAAATGTTATTTACAAATTGGGCCCATAAAAGATGTCAAAAGAACAGAATTAACTGAGGTAATAAGTAGTACAAGAAGTACAAAATTAGAACAAATAAATAGCAATAAACTCAAAGAAAGTAAATCAACGTTAAAGGAGTCCATGATTTCTCCCCTTGGAGACTTTCTGAGATGGTGCCTGTCCAATTCCCTGGCTCAAGCATATAAGAGCTGTGGTGGCGTCATTTCCCCCTTTGCCAGGTCTCACAGCACAGCTCCAGGAGCAGAACCTCAACCACACCTGCAGCAACCAGCACACCCTCTGCACTGGAACTCAAAACAGGTGAAATTAAACAAACCAAGATAAGTAAACCAAACAAAATAGATGTTCCAAATAAGCACAAAATAAATGTATATTTTAACTCAAAGAAATGTGTGTTGATTTACGAATTAAACTGCAAATGTAAAATATGTGGGAAAAAATATAAAATGTGTTGTGCAGAGGGGTTACCACCATTTTGTTGTGGGTGTGGCAGAGTATGCTGCCATCACACACCTATGACTGAATAATAAAGTATCTGTACGAAGTACAGATGTTAAAAAAGCAGCCATCACACCATCAGAAACAACATTCAATATCACAACTGATTAGAAAAGCTTTTTTGGACTTTGTATTGATACAGTTTATGTCAGACAATCTCAGCTTTTATTTGTGTATGTATTCACATTGTACCATTTTATATTCATTTTTAAATTTATAATAAAAGTTCAGTTTGCAGTATTCTTAAACCTCAGCTCCACTGAGAACCACATCATGACACTCCCTCCACAGTTTTATGTTTTTGTCAGACATAAAGGGTGATGGATGTCACACGCTTGTCCCTTTAGCTGATGCAGGCTTAAAGAGAATAAACATCCAGTAGATGTTTGACATGTATGAGGCTCAGTTGTTTCAGTAGGTTTGTTTGTTTTATTTCAATTTGTGTGTATTTTTGTGAAAGTTTGTTTTAAGCAAAACTTGAAAATAAAATCACATATTTTTGTTTATGTATTTATTTAACCTAAAGTAAAACGATATTTTATTGATTTCCTGGTCTCTGCTCATGGAGGTGTTTGTATGTGTGTCTGCATCCGGGTTCCTGCTCACTGATCAGCTGCTGCCCTCGCGCATGCGCAGTGACGGTGGGTGAAAGGTGGGATCATAGAGATGCCCTGAGCTGGAAATTCCTCCGGTCCAGAGCCAGAGCTTCACGTGTCCTCGTGTGTTTACCGGGACAGATCCCACTGACTCCGCCCTCCACCCACTGGAGTTCATAAAGTTTGGACCGTGTGCATGTCTGCAAAATAGTGGGAGAAGTCATCAAGGAGGCTCCGCTTGGCTCGGCTCGGCTCGGCTCGGCTTTCTGTCTGCTCCACGGAGGTGCAGCAGCATCACTGCTGGTGAGAAACCTGAAGGAGGAGGACAGGGAGACGAGGAGGTTCACAGGAAAAACACAAACTTTCTTGGATTTTCATTGGACTGATACATGTAAGTAAAATAACTTCAAGGTTTTTTTTTTCACTTAAGGGTCTACAGTGACCTCATGTGACGTCACGACTCACTTTTACATCCATGATCTAACGTTCTGATCACATGAATGAAAAATGTTGCCTCGTAACTTCTTTAATGGTATAAAGTGTCTGAAGTCTCGGTTCTCCAGAAGTCTCATCTGAGATATTTTGATGCGCGCGCGCGCGCGTTCAGCGTGAGTCCGGCGGTGACATCCCAGTTTGAATGGGGGACACGTGTTCCTCATTCACGTGGAGCCCCGTAGTAACCGAACTGGGCTGGACCAAACCCGGATTCATACTCTCCCGCCAGTGACTTGAACTCCCGCCCCGATGGGAGGAGGCCCCGCCCACATTTCCCCCGCCCCGCAGAGACAGCAGCGCCACCGACGTGAGACGGGTTGGCTTTTCACGTGTACTCCGCTGGACCAGCCCATAATAATCTTTTTAAAGTCAATAGTCATCATGATGCATGCGTGGAAAGCAGTTAAAATGCTCACTCATGAATCAGAAGGTTTTAAACTACATTTAAAATGTCTACTTTTGTTATAAAAGTGTTTTTAAAGAATGTTTTATTTTTTTTAATTACGTTTGATTTTGAAAATAATAGAAAAAACAACCAACTTTTGAAAAATAGATGTATATTTTTGTTGTAATAAAAACAAACATTAGAAGTTGCTGGTGGTGAATATCCTCAGAGTCAAAACATTGTTTCCGCTCTTTTGATGAAAGTGTTGCAGCAGACCGGATGTTCCTGCAGGCTGCTTGTTTGCTCGTCATGCAGACAGAGCTGGAAAGATTCTTTCATTGACCTGCTGCTCTGCCTTGGTGCCACTCTGCCCCCCAGTGGTGACTGTGTGAACTTGCCTTCACGTGTCTGTCAGATTATGTCCAGACATGTACCAGAGATTCAGCCTCTCATAAGAAGGAGAGGCAGAGCTCGCTGCTCTGCTTTTCTCTGAGGGTCTACAGAGCTGAACAGTCATGGTGGGCTGAGCTTCTTCAGTTTAGGGACTTTACTTTTTGCAGGTTCCTTCTATCTCTGACCTCTAACCTCTAACCGGGTGTGTTCTGTGTTAAACAGTGCAGAGGGATGGCGGCTCCAAAGCGGATTCTCGGCGCTCCCAGAAGACCCGCAAGGCGAAACCTGTTCGGCCCGGTGGACCGAGAGCAGCTGCAGCTGGAGTACCAGGCTGCCCTGCGCAAAGACCTGGATGAGGCGTCACTCCGCTGGGGCTTTGACTTCACCTCCGACAAGCCGCTGGAGAGCAGCCACCTCCTGTGGGAGAGCGTCCCGGGGGCCAGAGTGCCGCTGCTCTACAGATCCTGCTGCCAAGATGCTGGACCGGTCCAGAAGGCGGCGGAGACCAGGACTCCTCCCAAGAAAAGGAGAACCGAGCTGCCGCAGAGAGAGAAGGAGAACATCCCGCTGAAGCCAGAGAAAGGTTCCTTTAACCTGGAGAAAACCCCAGAGAAGGAGGAGAAAGCTGGCAAGAAGAGGAAACAGACGAGCATTACAGGTACTTTCAGACCTGTTCCAGCCCCACTCTGATGAAAAAGATGTTTTTAAAATGTTCTCACATGTCTAAAGATAATCAGGATTCAAATGTCATATTTGAGAGTTTCTTGACTTGAGTTGTTGGGAATCAGGAGCAGGCGAAGGGCGCCGAAGGGCGTGTTTGTGACAATACATCCGTTTGGAGACAAGTAGACCCGGCATCTGCTTCAAAAACTGTACAGCCTGCACAGCTCCAATACTACTGCCATTTTTGTTGCCCCGCTAATGTTAGGTTGGAGGTGTGAGGGGCTGTAAGCTCACGGGAGACCGTAGAAACAGAGGGATGACAGGAAATAGGGGCAGGCTCACTTCATGCCACTGGTCCCGCCCACCACTCAGAGATGAATTTCTAATGGACTCCTTTCATGGTTATGTGTGAATCCCTTCACTGCACTATAAAGTGCTGTCCAAATGTATTCAAAAATTCAGTTCTCTTGAAATTTCCCAGAAGTCTCTGCAAAAAGCCAGTGTGTTTGCAAAATCGAAACTCACCAGACTAGAAGTCACCAACATCCTAGAAAAGACAAGCTTTTTAAATTTTGTCTAAAAACAGGATAATCAAATATATATTTGTTTTTTATGTAATATTCTATATAATCAATAAAACACCACTTGGTAATGCTTTAAAAACAGATGAAAAGATGACGGCGTGGGACTTTAAGCTGTCTGTGTCATTGCACGGATTCCCCCTGACCTCAGCTCCACTTTCATCCCTGCAGACTTCTATCAGGCTAAGAGACGAGTGGTCTGGATGCCGTGGAAATCAGGCAAGTGATGGAGTCGCTGGAGGAGCGCCCGCGCTGAGGAACCACGTCCTCAGCAGGAGTCCATACCTGTGAACTGGAGACGGCGGGGTGGGCTCAGCAGCATATCGCTGCTCGGTTAATTAGGCTACTGTATGTGAGGGGATTGGTGCCTTTCCCAGGGCGAAGAAGGGGACATTTCAGCAGAGAAGATTAACAGTAATCCACAGAATCAGTGGATTTATCCTCATTTGGATCAAGGGGTTGCCAAAGCGAGGACGGACATTTTTGCTACTGTACATTCCACATCTCAGCTCCTGCCTGCAGGAGAGAAGGAAGATGCCGGACACTCCCATGCGTCACATGAGTCATGAATTTATTCAAGATGTATGGAGTGCGGTACGGCATATGCTAAAATCACAATTTTGCTTTTTTTTTTTTTTTTTATTGCCCAAGTGTTTTTATACGAACTTATGGGGAAAATGTTCAAAAGAGATCTAACATCTCCAAGTCTAGAGATGCTCTGCTCAGACCGTGAGCCACAGAACGGCCTCTACCTGCATTTCCATTCATTTCCTGTCTCTAATTTGTCAAATTCACCTGCTGTTCTGTCCTGACGTGTGAATGGCTCTAGAATACGAATGTCAAGTGTGTAGCAATAATGTCTGTGGAGCATTTATATATATAGCATGTATTTGTAATAGTATAAGAGTGAAAACATTGCAGTATTGCACAGACGTTTGTTATTTGTAGTATTTTAAGCTCCAGAAAGGACGATCAGGAAAAGTATTTTCAGATACAAATGTATTAGTGAGGAAAGTTGATAGATTTGCATTAAGAGGAAAAGGTGTCATGGATGGAACAAATGCTTTCTGCTTGTAAATGACATATCTGTCCAGCAAATCCTGCTGCTCCGGTTAATCTGGATGAGTGTCATGTAAGGTCACTTTAATCATTTATGAACTGACTGCTTCGAAAAGAGCAAACCGGCCCGACTGCACTTCTGCTGATGCTTATGGTCCTGCAATCACTTTTCAGCTATTCACGAGTCTACTCTTATTTATTGTGCCTTGTATTATTCATTGTGTTTAGATTGTGTAACCATGATGAATCTGAAATAAAATGCTAATGATGATTCTGAAGTGTTTTTTTCTGAATCCTAACTCAAAAAGAAGAAAAGGAAATGATGAATGAGTAATTATGAGTTATTTTTATCTGTGGAGTTTTTAGAGTTTGACTTGAATTTACTGCATAAACTTGTAGAAGAGGACAACCCCTATAGCTAAAGGACAAGATTTAATGTTATAATTATGAAAATAAATATGTGTAAATATTAACGTAGTTCACTTTTATTCAGTAAATACCTGTTAAAGTTCATTTTACTGAAACAAAGCAGGTAAAATAAAGAGCAAAGTGCACAAGACCAGAACAGACTACAAAACCATCAGCACCAAGCCGGGGGTTCAGGGCAGATAAAGTGGGAAGTTTGAACGCCCTCATGATTCAGAGAGTGAATGAGAGAAGGAGCTGTGGTCACATCAGACCAACATGGCGCTCTTTTGCGTCAACTCAACCCGTCGTGTTTGGAGGAAGAAAAATGCTGCCTTTGACCCCAAGAACACCATCCTCAAGCATGGAGGTGGAAGCATTATGGTTTGGGGTGTTTTTCTGCATGGGCTTCTTCACCGTGTGGATGGGAGGATGGGCGGAGCCATGTACCGTCACATCCTGAGTGACAACCTCCTTCTTCTCACAGAAACGTGCAGACAGCTGGTTCCACTTGCAGCAGGTTTATTAAGCAAAGTCAGGCAGGAAGCAGCCAGGCTGCACTATAAAGCCCACAGAGCAAAGTCAGAGTCCAGGATCAGGCAGAAGGTCAGGCGGCAAGGAGCAGAGTCAGGAACGAAGCAGGGTCAGGTAACAGGTGGTCAGAACAGATAGAATGCTTAGTATGCTGGCAGAATGACACAGACAATACTTCACACCCAGTGTGTGTCTGAGCAGTGCTTATGACACCATGAGGACCAGGTATAGAGATGGCTGTGGTCAGGATTCAGCTGATAGCTGATGACCAGAGGGGCAGACAGAGCATTGTCTCCTGACACTTCCCTCCACCAGGAGGCTCAACTGGGTCATGGATGGGTTTTCAGACAGGATCATGACCCAAAACATACAGCCAAGAAATGACGGAAGAAGAAGCAGATCCCGGTCATGGAGCGGTCCAGCCAGTCTCTGGACCTCAGCTCTACAGAGGGAGCTGAAGCTCAGAGTTCCTTAGCAACAGCCACCAAATCTGAATGATTTAGAGTGAAGCAAAATTCCTCCTGATGTGTGCAGAAAGCTGCTCATCAACCGTCTGAACTTGAAAATAAAGGTTTGCTACAAAGTACTGAGACTCCAGTGAAAGTGCTTAAACATATTTCTCTCCATGAAATGCAAATGAATGTATAAAAAAGTTTCTGTCTTACTTCCAGCGTTTTCAGGTGTTGGTTTTGTTGCTGTAGCTGCAGATCAGCTGGAGCCTCCCTGACATCTTCAGTGGTTCTCCGCGCACGCTCCTCTGCTTGGTCGCTTGACCCTCAGCTTCTGGAACAGGGTCCATGTCCTCCTGCACACACGTTGACAAACAGACACAAACACACCTTCAATGGAGACTTCTTCATCTGTTGTGATGAGCAAACCAAAGCAGGGAGGTGTGTGTGCATCACTGCAGTCACGCGGGCTGTTTGCGCTCCGAGCTCAGGCCTGGAGCAGGGCCTCTCCCCCACCTCCTTCTGTCCTTTCCCTCCATCATCTGTCCCTCTGCTGCATCCATTACTGCTCCCGTTTGCGCAGGGGGCGGAGGGTGGAGCAGAGGGAGGGGGGGGGGGGTGCATACGACACAAAAGAGAGGGAGGAAAACAGACGAGAGGAGAGGGAGCAGGCTGAGGATGCTGATGCCGTTAACAATGGAGCAGTGGGATCCGGAGCGCTGACAGCCCGCGCGCGCGATAGCTGCTGGGAGGAGACCCATTTGAGGAGGGGGGGCTGCTCCTCGGTGAGCACAGGAGGAGGAGGAGGAGGAGGAGGAGGAGGAGGAGGAGGAGGATGGGCCTCGAACGGAGACTTGCAATGGCTCTGCAAAAATTGGATTAAAGCAGTATGGTAACGTTTCTGATGGAATATTTTTCTGTTGTTGCTGTGCTGCGCGTGTTTGTGTGTCGTCCTCGTGCGTCCACATCCACGCGTGTTGACATCCATCTCTCGTGTCACAGTGTGTCTCCAGGAAGCCTCAGACAGACCACGTCCTGTTGTTTTCTGCCATCTCCATCCTCATCTCAGCCCTGCTCCGTGCCTGCGCTTTAAAAACCACAAACTTCAGGCATGTCATGGCACCCTCCACCCCCCAGGCCTGTGCTTGGTTTGGCTTTGTTGTATCTGGGCCAGAGCTGGCCCCCCTCCCATGCTAAAAGCCTCATCTTAGCATCTCGCTTTCCCTCACAAGATCAGGACTAATCTGCGCGCGCGACGCTCATCTGGAGTCTGCTCCGACACCATTCTAACACAGCGCGCGCGCACGAGCGCGAGGCTAGAAATGCTCGCAGCTGCAAAAATAGACGTGTCTGCTTGGGGCGTCAGATTGCAGTGTTTTGGCTTCGGGGGGGGGGGAGTCAAACCAGACCCCCCCATGCGGCTGCACCCAGCCTTCAGAGCAGGGAATCCCCCACATGCGGGGGGGGGGGCATCACTGCAGGTCCATCACTTCAGAGGACTCTCCTCAGGAAATCTGTAGATCTGAAAATGAAACGTCATCTTCAGTTTGTAGGGTAAGTCTGTGAGGCTTTGCTGAAGGAAACTATAATTATGCTTCACATCATGAATGTGAAATGGTCCCTGCACTCAGCTCTCTGCTGCTGAAGCGATTATAGCTCCACCAATCAGGCCACTTGACCATGTTCAGCACTTTCACTTTGGTTTTCATAGCTTTGCTCCAAAAACTCCCAAAAATCCCCTTAAAAGCCTCAAGTCATTACTGCTGTTACAAGCAGCAAAAAGGCAAAAATGTGCATTTAGTAGATGTTAAAACAACAATCTGATTGCTTCTTGGCACCGTTGAAAAATCTGTTTATTACCCTTTAAATGAAGCCTAAATCAATCCAAGCAACACAGACAGAATCTATCAAACATTCCTGCGTCTGTGTTTTCTGCCCTGCTTTCACACTGATTGTAATATATATGCATTTAGAATTATTAAAGCACTTTTTTGTCATCAGCTCAAACTGTCTTTGTGTTTGTTCCATTTTCCCATTTCTCTTCAGAATCCTTTGTGATTGTATTTCAAATGGTGGTCCTTTATCGGTGAACTATAAAACGAGTTATTTCTGCTCATATTTGCATCATCATTGGGAAGGTTAGAGCAGGGGTCTGCAACCTGTGGCTTCAGATCCACATGCGGCTCTTTTATATCTCCATTTTGCCTCTTTATGTTGTCGTTTATCTTCAGATTTTTTTACAAACTGATGCACGTTAATCACAAATGCTTGTCTTGAAGTGCTTGACTGCATTTGCATGTTTATATTTTTTTACATTTTTGATTCTACACCCGTGTTGTCATGGTGATCGTCAATAGTAAAAGGAGAAAACGAATGAAGGCACATCATAATAATAGATGATAATCATTTTCCTGCATTTTTTAATGTTCTAAATCTGCCACAGCAGATCTGTTTCTTATTGGACACAGGGTGCATTTTATTTTGAAAGGAACTTGCTTTGGTGCTGTCAAAAGTGAAATAGTAATAAAAAATAATTGTATCCACTACACTTCAAATACTGTAAATAGTTCAAAGCTACATTTGATAAATAAAGTGTATTTTTCTAAATGTAAAGTGGGACTTTTGCTCAGTAAAGAATTGGACTAAACAGTCACCTTAATTTTAAAGGTTGCAGGCCCCGGGGCCAAAGGAAGACTGGATAAAGAAAGCCTGATCTTTGTGGATCTGACCTGTGCTCATGTCCCCTCAGCTGGACAAGAGTGAGGTTTCAACCCTGGGCCTACCATCCACCAGCAGCCACGGTGGCTCCGACAGCAACATCAGCACGGATGGAGCGGGGGCCGCAGCGGCTGCGGTCGTGGCGGGTGGAGCCGAGGGCACAGCGGTTGGCGAGCCGCAGCGGACACGTGCAGCTCTGGGACACCTGCAGCAGAAGATCCTGAAGGTCACGGAACAGATCCGGGTGGAGCAGGAGGCTCGTGACGACAACGTGGCAGAGTACCTGAAGTTGGCCCATAACGCGGACAAACAGCAGGCCTCCAGAATCAAGCAGGTGTTTGAGAAGAAGAACCAGAAGTCTGCACAGACCATCGCACACTTGCACAAGAAACTCGAGCACTATCACAAGAAGCTAAAGGAGATAGAGCAGGTAAGAGGGGACATTTTTACACAGGTCTATCATGGAAAGTGACATTTTTAAATGAACTCCTGGGAGAGTCCGGTTCGAGCTCTGTGAGGACAACTGCTTCAGAATGTACTCTCATTGGTCACTGTATTAGGCACGCCCGTCCAGGTGCTTGTTAAAGCGCATTTCCAATCAGCCAATCACGTGGCAGCAACTCAATGCATGGAGTGGTCAAGATGTTCTGCTGCAGTTCAGACCGAACATCAGAATGAGGAATCGAGGTGATTGGAGTGACTTTGAACGTGTGGTTCAAATGGTTGTTGGTGCCTGACGGGCTGGTCTGAGTATTTTAGAAACTGCTGATCTACTGGGATTTTCACCCACAACCATCTCTGGGGTTTACAGAGAACGGTCAGAAAAAGAGAAAATATCCAGTGAGCAGCAGATCTGTGAGTGGAAATGTCTTGTTGATGCCAGAGGTCAGAGGAGAATGACCAGACTGGTTCCAGCTGATAGAAAGACAACAGGAACTCAAATAACCACTGGTTACAACCGAGGTCTGCAGAAGAACATCTCTGAACACACAACACGTCCAACTTTGATGGATTACAGCAGCAGAAGATCACACCGGGTACCACTCCTGTCAGATAAGACCAGGAAACTGAGGCTACAATTCACACAGGATTACCAAACCTGGACAAGAGAAGATTAGAAAAATGTTGTCTGGTCTGAAGCATTTCCATTTCTGCAACATTCAGATGGTAGGGCCAGAATTTGGCATCATCAACATGAAAGCATGGATCCATCTGCCTTGTTTCAACGGTTCAGGCTGCTGGTGGTGGTGTAATTGTGTGGGGAAGATTTTCTTGCAAACTTTGGGCCCCTTAGTAATAATTTGTCATGGTTCCAACGCCACACCTTACCAGAGTATTGCTCCTGACCATGTCCATCCCTTTATGACCACAGTCTGTACCATCTTCTGATGTTACTTCCAGCAGGATAAGATTCCATGTCATGAAGCTGGAATCATCTCAGACTGATTTCTTCAACATGACAACGAGTTCACTGGACTCAAATGACCTCCACAGTCACCAGATCTCAACCCAGTAGAACACCTTTGGGATGTGATGGAACGGGAGATCGGCATCATGGATGTTCAACTGACAAATCAGCAGCAACTGTGTGATGCTGTCATGTCAATATGAACCAAACTCTCTGAGGAATCTTTCTAGTATCTCGTAGATCATATGCCACCAAGGATTAAAGCAGTTCTGAAGGCAAAATGGGGTCCAACCCGGTACTAGCAAGGTGTGCCAAATAAAGTGGCCGTTGAGATCCGACTCCACATTTTTCTTTAGCAATGCATTTTCCTGTGTCTCATCGAACCTTACCGAGCAGCTCTCCTTATCCTCAAACCTAAACACCACCTCTCTGCTTCCTCATTTCCACTCTCCTCTCTGCAGAACGGACCGGCCCGGCAACCCAAGGATGTCCTGCGAGACATGCAGCAGGGATTAAAGGATGTGGGAGCCAATGTTCGTGCTGGGATAAGTGGTTTTGGAGGTGGGGTGGTTGAAGGGGTCAAGGGTGGAGTCTCGGCCCTCACCCACACAGCCGTGGTCTCCAAGCCGCGAGAGTTTGCCAGCCTGATTAGGAACAAGTTTGGCAGCGCTGATAACATTGCTCACTTAAAGGACACACTTGAGGACGGGGTCGGGGGACACTCTGAGGACACGCCCACCCCCCGCGCTCTCAGTGGCAGCGCCACCTTGGTCTCCAGCCCAAAGTACGGCAGCGACGACGAGTGCTCCAGCGCCACATCCGGCTCCGCTGTGGGCAGCAACTCTGGGGGGGCGGGAACAGGAGGGGGGATATTGGGACCAATGATGGGGAGCCCCCGCCTGGATGGACACCACCACCATCAAATGCACGGTTCCTGGGACTCTCTGCTCGAGGGCCTACAGGAGATCAAAGCCAGCCAGACTCACATGGAGGACGCCATCGAGGACATGAAGGGGCAGCTGCAGAGTGACTACTCCTACATGACACAGTGTCTGCAAGAGGAGAGATACAGGTAAAGAGCCCCCCAGTGCCAAAATACACCTCAGTCACACCAAAAATTACCCCTCGGTGTTTCAAAGTAAAGCTTGAAAGTCTTTTATAATAAAAAGCCACCTTTTTATTGCATTTGGACTAAAATTAGGCTTTTCACAGCAAATATTAGGTTAAAAATCAATCTATTAAGTAGATTAATGAATTACATGTTACAATCGCAGAAAAAAGGAATTTCACGACAGCAGTGGTTTTGATAGGCGTGTAAAACCACTGTCCTATGAGCAGTCTTATGTCATTTCAGTGAGTTGAGTTTTCATGACGGTGGGAATGGAAACTGTTTTAGACATTTTTGTTACGCATTCAGCTTGAGACCCCCAAAGTGTTGGAGGCCCCTGACAATCGCCTACCTTTGCCTAATGGTACGTCCGCCCCTGCTCCCTCCCCCCCGGCGTTCCAAACAGGAAGTACCTGCTGGCTCCAAGAGGCAAAAATCCCCCCCAAATCAACTTGGAGCAATCACGGCTTACTGAGGATTTCTGGTTCCACCATGGCGGCACGCGTATCGCTAAAAAAATGAATTTCATTGGAACCAGAAGTAAGCCATTCTCTTTGTGTGATGTCACACTCAGTCCAGTTCTTGTACACAGTCGATGCTGTAGCATGGGGCTGTCCGGACCTAAACAGGCTCCATGTACTTCCAGTTCAGAACCTGGAGTTTCAGGACAAAGATTATCTCCTCAACCTTCCAAAAATCTCCCTCCAGTCTCCCAGCATTCACAGTTAGCCTGTAAAGACGGTCCAGCATGTGACAGCTTGCGTAGTTTTCTATAAACTCAAAGACGCCCTCATTAGTGGGAGGGGCTCTGATTTCTTTATATCAGACATGTCCAAAGTCTGACCAAATGAGGCCTGCAGGTTCCTGTCATAAAATCAATACACGCAGACTCCTGCGCTCTCTCAGAACTGTGGACGATTTCTCGGTTGAGATTGGTTCAATTCTTTCATACGCCCTTGTAAATCTGTAACAAGACTATCGCCAGACCTATCTGTGACACTTTCTAGCTCATTTCTAAAACATCGACTGTAAATAAAAGGAAGGTTGACAGCGAGAGCTGCCAGGACAAGTGGAAATTGGAGTATTTTTTAGTTAAATACAAAAGAATTGTGTCTGTGGTTTGTAGTTCTGAATAAGAAAACTGTTTATTTTAGTTCTGATCATTTACATTTAGAAGTTTACAGGAGTAACATTTAAAATGAATTCAGATTGAATATGTTGTTTTCCAGACAGACTTTAACTTCATTTCATTTCTGGTCTTCAAATATGAAATTCATTAGATTATTTAGATGTGTTTCAGTTTTATGTGAAGAAATGAAAAGTCTCCCATTGCAATAACATTTTCATAAATAATTCATTTGCATTTAATGTTATTATATGGGTTTAAAAAGCCTGTTTTCACCTCCCTAAAGCTGACCCTCTTTGCAGACACCCCCGCTTTATAATTATCCAAGGCGGTAAAATCATTTAACTGTTTACTGGATTAAATATAATGATTGACAATTGATTGGATTATGACACCCGTGAATACGTTTAGGTTTACTTGCTTGTTGTTTTAAGTCCAAAAATACTTTATTTATAAAGCACTTTTCATACAACAGGAACACAAAGTGCTCAAAAGACAAAAAAACTAAAATAATAGAGCACACAGAATGCCCTCAATCCTCCTGACCCCACCACCAAACATAATGGAACATCAAATGACAGGAATAAAACTCAAAATTGAAACAGAATGTGAGGAAATAGCATTTTTCAGATCTGTCCACACCGGTGAGCAACTCGGCCTGAAGTTCAACTGCATGAACGTTATGAACTTCCAAAGCAACCGTTTTACAGGACAAAATAAATGAATCAACCTGAACCATAGTGATCTAACCCCAGAGACCCTCGAGGGGATCTTTCTTCCACTGGTTTCCTAAACTCCCATTGAGTCCTTATGTTGCTTTAAAAGTGAGTCTGTAAAATAAATCAATAAAAACAAACAAATGAAGACACACTCAGGTCACATTTGATTCGTTGAATATAGTGACTGTAAACTAAAGCCAAGTAGAGCTTGATCACTTGCTTCAAAAAGAGTGGGAGGAAGAGAACTTCTATGATCCCACCCCTACAAAGTGAGTTCAGTTCATGCTTTCAGAGTCCGGTTCTGATCGGATCACGTGCAGGTTTTTTATCAAGTAACAAAACGGAGTCCTCAAAAACATTAATTCATTTTCCAATCCGCTTTATCCCTTTCGGGGTCACGGGGTTGCCGGAGCCTAACCCGGCTACTCAAGGGCGAAGGCAGGGTACACCTCTGGACTGGTCGCCAGTCTGTCGCAGATTAAAAACATACTTTCATGATTTTAGTCCACAATCACGTGAATCACACATCATGTAAATCCTGCCTACACATTGCAGATTGCATTTTCAAGTAACAAGAGTGCTTATTGATTATCATTAACCATCATCAGAACGCATGAATCCAGTCATCATCGCTACACAGCACAGATCAAGTCCAGAAAATCGATAGCTTATTGATTGGAATAAAAAAACAAACTTGTGCATGTGAATCCATCACTGGAGCAAGCCTTCAAAGGTGCAAACTTTCGTCCTAAAGTTTCTGGAATCAGTTCAAAATCTAACCAAAAGATGCAGGTGAAACCGTACGGATGTGTCTGTGAGAGGAGATTCCTCACCAAGCACAGCCCCTGGTCAGAGTCTTTACTGTCCTCGTGATAAATAACCTTCAGGCTGTTGGGAGACGGTCACGTTGAAATGCTGTTTGTGTGCTGTGGTGAACGTTCAGATACGAGCGTCTGGAAGAGCAGCTGAACGACCTCACCGAGCTGCACCAGAACGAGATGACCAACCTGAAGCAGGAGCTGGCCAGCATGGAGGAAAAGGTGGCCTACCAGTCCTACGAGAGAGCCAGAGACATTCAGGTAAAGATCCATCCCGTCTGAGGTTGCTTTTGTCTGCAGCTTTGAAACGATCTGATTCCAAACTGACAGTAATGGAGCTGGAAAAGCCTGATTTGAAAGAACATCTGAGATTGTCATTTATTGAAGATAAGAAACATTCTTCTTTTGATAATTAAAATAATAAATGAGTTGATCTACATTTAAACGTCACCAGACGTGAACAAATTCAATAAAAACTGAAAAATGAGCAACACAAGACATAATTACCTACAGGATGAGCTATGATTTATTTTTCTCCTAGAGATCATTTAAAAGAGAGTTCAAGAGATTAGCTTTGATTGGATTGGTGAGCTATCTTTGATTAGTTCAAAATGCCAGAATAAAGACAAATATTCAGAGTTAATGTTCAGGAACAGTTCTGTAGACGTGTTAATGATTTCAGAGAGATTTAGTGAAAACTGATCACGGAACACGAGTTCATCAATTCTTATCGCTGTCATTTTATTTGACTAAATGATGGTTTATTCAGGTTAAAGTTCAGTTTGCCATTATTCTCCTGAGAACAATGTGCGTTTAATCTGATATCAATGCTGATCAAGATAAAAAAGCACACTTGAGCTGATCAGAAAAGGACTTTTAACTGAGAAAATGTAGGGGAAAAGCATTCAAGCTGCTAATGCTTTTAATTCAGATCATCAGTTACATTTTCAGAGCTTCTTATAACGTCCAAACATCTGTGCCGCCTGATTCTTAACCATTTGAATTAATTAAACGTTCACTGTAACTTTCTCACTGAAGCAGCAGATTTTAATATTTACTGACAGGACATTTTAGAAAAGGTTAAATAAAAGGCATATTTGGTTTGTTGTAATGCTGTGATGGACAGATGACTGACAGACGTAGAATCTGCGGTGACGGCGGCGCCTTGCTCTGTCCGTGCAGGAAGCTGTGGAGTCGTGTCTGACCCGCATCACCAAGCTGGAGCTGCAGCAGCAGCAGCAGCAGGTGGTGCAGCTGGAAGGCGTGGAGAACGCCAACGCTCGAGCCCTGCTGGGAAAGCTCATCAACGTCATCCTGGCCCTCATGGCTGTCCTGCTGGTCTTTGTCTCCACCCTGGCCAATTTCATCACGCCGCTCATGAAGACCAGAGCGCGCGTGGCCTCCACGGTGCTGCTGACCTTGCTGCTGTTTGTGCTGTGGAAGCAGTGGGATTTTGTAGAGTTGTGGCTGCTGCCCAGTTAAGGTGGACACAATGCAGACTTTTTAAGGGACATTTCATCAGGACGAAAGACAAAATCTATTCGCCAAGCAACAAAGGACATCATCTCATCTCACCCAAATAAGTGGTGGAGACGGCCACGCACCACTGCATCGCTATCACCAAAAACAGATGTTTTTTTTAACCATTTCTAAATGTAAAGCCTAGAGCAACTATGGATGGCTCTAAAATGCTGATCACGTCTGCTGTAATCTTCATGTTGAAGCTATGGCACATCTGAGAGGACTACACGTTTCCATGAATGTCACGTGCTCATGCATGTGCTCATACGTGCACTAAGATGCATCCAGCTAGCATGGGTCAACATGTCATCAATGACAAACGTTCGTGTTGTGTAACTGCCGTCCTGTGGTCGAACCCATGCAGATTCCTTCCATCTGCACTTCTAGTGTCATTCCTGAGGAGTGTTCTGGTCTGAACGCAGCGCTCTCTCGTTTTTCCAAAAGCTCTGCAAATAATCCCGACTGTGATACAAACATGTTGTTCTCTTGATGAATGCAATTTCATAACAACTATTGTAGGAGTTCCAACTGTACACATCTATGCTAAACTGGCATGTCAAAGTTTATATCCAGTTTGCAAAAAGGAATATTGCTGTTTTAGTAACAATGTAAAATAAATTATTTCATATATTAAGCTGCTTTTGGTGTCAAATTCATCTTAAAGAAATGCAGCAACCTTAGGTATTTGGCCTTTCAACTTTACAAAGAAATGAGGAACATTTAAAGACCCGCTGCAGTCATCTTTTGGTCAGTTTTCAGTGTTCGCAGTGGTCAGTCATTTAGGCCGTTTTTAGCCAAAATCAAACAAAGCCTGTCATTCACTAGGACATAGTTTCTGCAGAGTGCCAGGAGTTCATTAGATATTCACCTCTGCGTTGTGGGCGGAACCTCCTCCCCACGTTGCTGAAAGCTCTTTGTTTACATGCTCTCCTGCTTGCTTACAGCCCCTCACATCCATCCCCAACTTAACCTTAGCCGTATTCCAGCTGCAGGTAACAACAGCTGTCTAATGAGGGATGCATACAGGAAAATCGTGCTTTTAACTGCGTTGTGTTGATGGCTTTCTGAGAGGAAGTCATCGTTCAAACATTTGAAGTGCAAAGGGATTCAGAGTTGTGTTTTCAGCTGAGCTTCTCTCTGCAGAAACACCCAGCATCAAACTGAACCTGCTTCAAACCCTGCAACAGAAAACTCGCCAGCACCATTCCGTTTAAAGCTTAGAGCAACTTCTGCAACAGTTATTGGTTCCAATGGTTTGGAAGATCCACTCAACCATCCAAAGATACCGCCTTTCATTTGCTTTGTTCCTAAACAAAGCTTCCTAGATTTATAATTTCATATTTGTATTCAATTGTTTGATCAATCCGTAGGTTTTGGCTTGTTGGCAGCACCAGTGAGCAGCTACACAGGGATGAGGAACAGTTTTGATCTTCTGTACTAATATTTCCACTGAAATTCAGAGTTGTGGGTTTTTTGGTCACTGCAGATTAAACTGAGGACATGAGCTTTTTCTGGGACAAATGGGAAAACTTGTTCTTTCCGTCAAAGGAACCTGACCAATGGAAACGAGGCTGTAAAGTAAACTTCTGGGTCATGAAAATGGTCATGAGAGATTACTAATATTTAATGCTCTTTTATCAGCAGCATCTTTCTGGTCCAGATTAAATTTACATTAGAGGAACAACAGTGAAAGGAGGTTTCAAACCAGCATCTGGTAATCCAGTGGATTATTCCATCTCTGCTTCATCTGTCAGCACAAACACGCTATTCCAGCATTTCAGATGAACTCCAAAGAAGAGTCCTGCGTGGATATTTGTTGTCTTTTTATTATCAATCGCCAGGCAAAACCCGTACGAACAATACATTTATGACATGTATTCTTACAGTACAAGACAGAACTCAAAGGGATCAGAGCCAGTGGCAAGGCCACAAATGACCTCCATAAAGTAAGACATTCATCCATCGTCATTAGATTGTTCCAACTTTCACAGAGTTCACAAATGCCGTTTGCATTTGACTCGTATCAAACACAACAGTATTTTTGATCAGCTAGCAAATTCTAAAGACCTTGATAGAAACAGCAGAGTAGAAAAAAACATCAGAATAAGCAGAAGAATTCCTGATTTGATCCTAATTTCCTGTCAAATGAAAGATCCACAATATATTGCTTTCGGGCGCTCAACAAAAAAAAAAAAAACATTCTTCAGGATCGGCTACTGCTCTTCCACTCCTCATCTCCTGCAGGAGTCTGATCCCTGCTCAGAGCGGTCCGGACACTTAACCACAGGAGGAGCTGCCATTTTAATGAAACGAGAGCTGAACGTTACAGCAGGACCAGCAGCTCCTCCATGAAAGTGCAGCTTTTTTCAACACCAGTGTGTCTGAACCTCCAACATTTTCACAGGAAACTAAAAGAACTACAAAGATACCCAGAAGCACTCGGGTTCAAAGAGTCTGGAGCCAAAGACACAGTATCCAGTCACAGCAGAACATCTGAGGAGAGAACCGTTGACTGGATATGAGAACTGGCCTTCCAATAAGCTCATTCCTGATTGGCCAGAGCAGTTGCCATAGAAACGTCGCCTCAGACCAACTTGGATCATACTCTGCTTACTGACATTTTCTGGGTCCAACATGGCGGCCTCAATATCATGAAAAAATTAAAACCAAACTATTTGGTTGGAGCCAGGAGTTACCATTTTCTATGGGTGATGTCATACTCACTCAGTCCAGTTCTCATATACGGTCAAAGGAGAGAACGGTACCAGGAAGAGGAACAACCACTTCCACTTGTGACGGTTCTCCAGAGAGGAAAAAGCCAAACAGGAGGCCTCATCATTTGGATCAGAGTTTTGAGATTCCCTGTGGACACAAAGATGCAGAACCGAGTACCTCTCTAACGTTTGGACCATTCAGGAACACTTTCCTAATCTAGAACCTGCATGCCGTAAAATGCCGTCTTGCTGTAAAGACGGGGAGGGCCGGGTTGGGCTGTACGGGGCAGAACCCGCCCCCATGGTCTTCAGGCCAAACACCTGAGACCTGAGGCCTCATTTATGACCTTCAGCATCTGCTTCAGTTTCTTTTCAAGTTTCCCTACAAATAAAGATGAAAAACGGACACAGCGGTAACCGTAGTGGGTTCTGCTGCAGTAAAGTTCCTGACTGGTGGCTTCTGAGAACAAAGCGTTTTTTACGTGATGACCGCAGACGCAGCCCTCAGGTAGACGTGGCAGCCAGAGGCACCTCGGCAGACCTCTGTGTGTAGAAGAGAATGTAGGCCTGAGTGTTACACACTTCCTCCACGCTGCAGACCCTCATCTCCGAGTCGTTGCAGTGGACCCAGAACCCTGAGGACGACAGAGCAGAGATATGAGTGCACAGCGGGGCAGACGGGACCCCGGGGTTCTGAAACCGAGCCGGACTCTTCCTCACCCCCCTCGGTGTTGAAGCAGTATGCGGTGTAGTGCCCTGAGCCGAAGCCTTTGCCGTGATGCATGACCACAGCAGACAGGTCGTAGACGTAGCCCCCCCTGTGGACAGAGTGACCTGAGTCTGTGCAGCAGTACGGTTTGATGTTCAGAACCTGGTCAAAGGCCACATGGACGCCGATTTTCTCCCTGTGGTTCCGCCCAGACCATCTGCCAGGCAACAAAGACCAGTTAGCGTGACCGTGTTGTTGTTGGCGTCAACAGTGGAACGTGGTTACCGTGTAAACAAACTCACCGAAAGCGTTTAAGGTGCAGCCGTAGAACCTGAGGTAAGCGGTAGATCAGAAGCTGCTTACATGCTTCTGACAGAACTATGGGTTTGTGGGAGGATTTCCGTCTTCGTCCTGCAACACAGACGCTGATATGTAAAGATTTTCTGCAGAAGATCCATCATCATCCTTCCCTTCAGGAGAGCAGCAGCTTCTTAAAATCTATTTGCGTTGCGTGTGGATCACTTTCAATCCTCTCTCTCTGACCCAAATGTAATCTGCTTTCATTCAGTTTGTTCACAAACACATCCTAGTGATGGATGGAACATTAAAACCCTAAAATGTTACAATTAACTTTACATATTATCTACATGAACAAAGTACTACTACACCATTTCTTTTCTTTGTTCTATAAAACACAAAGCTGCCTCGCCGCCCAGACCTCATGAAGGTTGAAACCGGAACACGATGGAAACAAATGGCCAGAATTACAAACTGCTGTCCACACAAAAAGTCAAAGTTCTCTTCTTTTGAGGTCATCTTTCAGGCAAAATATATGAAACGTACATGAGTTGGGCCCAGTATGGCAGGGACCGTGAAAAAAAAGGTCCTCTTTTAACGGTGGTTAGCCCCACCCCTTCACCAAACCAACCTCATTACTAATCCAAATCAAACACATTCACAAGCACGTTACTTGGAAGAAGTTCAACAAAAATATGTTTTTATCTAAACAAACAATACAAAACAAAAGAAAACATGAATCATTTAAAAGGAAAACCAAAATAGGTGGTTCCACAGCGGACCCAGGAAGTAAACAGAACAACACTGAACAACCAAAATCCAGTGAGCACCAAAGAAAAACGAAACAAAGTCAATTGCAAAAGATGTTACTGCTGAACAGTGTGTGCACCCACTGATGAAATCTAAACAAATCCACTTTGTTCAATTTCACACAGTGTGCGCTGTGTGACGCAAACTGATGTTCACAGCGCTTTTACTAAACAAACGACAGAATTATTGAAGAATTCTCACAAACTGCTGCTTCGTTACGAGAAGGTCTTTTGTCTGTTTCCCTTTGCACATAAACATAAAGGTGGACTGACTGTTGCAGTGGTTACAGGCGTAGATGCGCCCCTCCAAAGCCTCCATCTCCGTGAACTTGGACAGCATCTCTGTGAGCGTGCAGCTGCGGTGGAAGGCAGTAGAGGCGGAGCTTTTGTCTGCACTGTGATAGCGCTCCGGAAACTCCAAGGACAGATCCCAGAACGGCTCCACCGTGTTGGACTTGTGCTTACAGGACAGACAAGTCACCTGGAAGAACAATGTAAACCAGTGAGTTCTCCACAGAGTGTGAGAACTGTTCTCTTAAAGACCCACTCCAATGAAATTGTTGTTTTTTGAACATGTTCCCGTGTTTCTCATGAAAGAGGACACTTATAAAAGAAAATTAAGCTTAAAATAGCATTTCTGAGAATTTCTTTATTCCAATTGTTGCCGTTTGAAAAAGAGCTTCTTTGTGACAAAGGTGCTAGAGTCTGCAGGCCACAAGCTCCCTGCTCCGCTACATTCCGATGCATCCACCTGCAGACGAGTAGATCCGGGTACGTCTTTGTTTTCCTCGTCTGAGCTGGAATCTGGATCAGAACTGGACGGCTATGACGGGTATTGATTGCTATTTTCATTGCGCCGCTGATGTTGGGTTGGTGGTGTGAGGGGCTGTAAGCTAGCGGGAGAGTATAAACAGAGTTCTCAGATTTATGACAGGAAGTGGGGACGGGGCTGCTGTGTGCCAACAGCTCCGCCCACAGCTCAGAGGTGATCTTCTAATGAATTCCTGCTGCTCTGCAGAAACTATGGCCTCGAAAACAGTAAAGTCGTGATTAAAAGACCACAAGGAACATTTTGATCAGAAGATGATCGGAGTAAAACCTTAAAACTTCTTTTTGCGGCAATGCTTGATATCATCTTTTTAGTTCAACTCCAGCTTCTTTGTTACATGTTTTTCCCTCTGTTCTATAATAATTCAACAACAAACCTGAAACTGTTCAAAAAACTCAATTCTGAGTCGTGAACATAGACTCTTTTACCTTGAATTTCCCCCAAAATTGAGATCAAACTCTTTCTTATGTTGTATAACAAACATGCAAAGATGAGGTCAAAACATCGTGAAGATGATCAGGATGGGACTGATTTGGTCTACAACCAGCTGAATGAATCACAACTCTCACCTGGCTCAGTAGCTGCCCGTGAAAGATGGTGTTGAGAACTTTGAGCACCTGCTTTGACAGCTTTCTCTTGTTGATAGGGATGACGATGCGGCGCTTGGACCCCTCTGTGTCCAGCTCCTGCTGCACTTTGTCCAGCAGCTCACACAGGAACTCCTGGGCATCCTGCTGGTCATACCCCCGGAACGCTGGGATGAGGTTCCACACAGAGTGCAGCATGGCGAAGGGAGACACCAAGGACCACCGCCCTGACCACATGACCCTGAAAAGTGTATGCAACTCGTGGCACAGAGACATCTTCTGGCGGGTGGAGCAGCGAGGCTCCTTGGGTTGGACCAGCTCTGCGGACTTCGAGGGAGGCGGGGTGCTCTCCTTTTTCCCTATCGGTCCATTCCAGCAGCCCGTCTTATCTATCCCTCCAAGAGGGCGTTCCGACTGTTGTGTGTTCCCGCCACCGACAACAGCCCCCGCCACCCCCCTCACCGGCTGGGAGTGGTTGGTCTTGGCCAGCAGCTCCTCGGTTTCACACAGGTCCAAAGTAAGAAAGCACTCCCTGAATTTCTGCAGGTGGCTCAGCACCTGCAATATCGAGTTCATGTAGCACGTGTTCCCCAGGTTACGCAGGCCGGTGACACCTGGAGCGATTCTCCGCCGGGTCACCGCATGCGTGGAGTAATATCTCCTCAGTTTAGCTGCTCTGCCATTCTGAGGAGCCTTGCGGGACACGGTGAGGAGAGAAGGCTTCTTGGGAGGAGGCGGAGGAGGAGGTAGGCGTTCTGGAGGGTCGCGAAACTTGCGAGGAATGAGTGTGATGGTGGAACGGGGCCCCTGAGTGAGAAGCCTGGCACTCTTTCTGGGAGGAGCACTACCGAGTTCTTCCATCAGCCTTCGTTTCACCTCCTTCTTTTGTCTCCTGGCTTCCTCCAGTTTCTCTCTGCGCCGACTCTGAAGCTCCTGGTGTTTGCTGATCCACATCTGAAGCATCTTTCCGAGGAGCGCCTTCCTCCTGTGGCGTAAGGCCAGCTGCATGGCCGGCTGCGGCCCGCTCTCCCCGACCCAGGGGGTGCAATCCCCGCCTGTCGAGGATCGCAGCGAGCGCCTGCCCGGAATCCGAACGGTGGAGAGCGCTCCTCTGAGGAGTTTGAGGTCCCCCTCTGCATTGTCATTGAGAACATAGTCTCCACAGGCAAAGCAGAAGACGTCCAGCTCCCGCACCTCCATAGCCAGAGGGTGGTGCGACTCCTGGAAGTGTTTGAGCGAGTGTTCCTCCATGAAACGACCACAGGCCACGTGGGAGCACTTGAGGCAGGCCCACACCGAATCCGTTGTGCTGCATTCCACACAGTGCCATTTCTGTGGATTGAGGATGGAATGGTCCTGACCCAGACGCAGGCGTCCCACGTGCTTACAGCGATCCATCTCTCCAGATACACATGTGGCCTCAGTGGTGGGACACACGTCCTGTAGCCGAGCAACAACTCATTCTGAGGAGAGACAGGAAGTGAGATCGAGAGCCACTGACACACAGAGAAAACAGAGCTGGAAGATACCAACTGGAAAAGTGGCCGGCTTGATGAGGTTTGGGATGGAGCATCACCTGCAGCTCTGAGATCAGCAGCAGCAGCTTGCGTGATCAGCCATGCCCACCTTCAGCAGGAAATATCTGAAGCACAGGAACGGATATTTGATTCATCGAAACTGATTTTAGTAAAACAATAAAGAAAACCACAAAAAAGAAGATAGTTTACCAATGAAACAGTTTTCCCCTAAAACTTTTAGATCTGGCACCAATTTCAACTCATTTGGAAAAACATAATCAACTTCTGGACAGTAAAGGTCACACAGGAGGTCAGGACAATTTATGTTTGTGTCAACTCATCTCACTGAGACACAGTTTGAAAGGAAACAGAAATCAATCTGACTATAAAATAATTGAGGAAATGCCTAAAACCGCCTCAATGTAAGACCAGATTAGTTTGTTTTTTAAATCTCCACATTTCAAAACTAACTGAATGCGCCTGGCAGATTTCATAAATGTCATCGTTGTTGTTTGTCTGTTTTCCACTTTTGGATTCAGTTTTATCACATGTCCCTTTAAATGAAAAAGAAAAGTCATGTACGTCTGCAGGTTTCTTCTATTGGGATTGTTCGATGAGTCTGTGGTCTCTGGTACCACCTTGTTTGCTGTGATGTTCTGCAGCAGCAGACTGAGGGTCACAGAACCAAACAGATGGAATAAATGGATCTTCAAGGCTGGGGACTTTGTGGGAGTAAAGCTGGACTCCTTAGAGACGGATGCTTCAAAAACTAGGAGAGATCCTGATAACTCCACCCATCACCGCCAGCCCCTGGACCAAAACAGGAGCACGGAGCAAGACTAAGTCCCGCTCCAATGAAACCCATCTTTATGGACATATGTGAAGAACATTTAGATTAAAATCCCCTTTCTGAGTGTTATTTTATTCAAATTGTTGCGAATATGAGCAGATAAAAAAAAATGCCGCTAGAAATAAAGTGTATTTGTGACGTAGAAGAGACGCTGAGAGGGCCAAAACTGGATCAGACCCGTATGGCTGGATAACTCCAACATCGCTCGTTATTTGTTGCACCGCTAATGTTAGATTGTGGTTGTGAAGGGCTGTAAGCTAGCAGGAGACAGTGTAAACAAATGGATGATGGGAAATGGAAGCAGGCTTTGTCTTTGCCAACAGTCCCACCCACAACTCAGAGGCGAATTTCCAATGAACTCCTGCTGCTCTGCAGAAACTATGTCCTGGCTAAAAACGGCATAATTATCATGGAAAGTCCACTGGGAACACTTTGGAAATAGATCAAAAGACGATCAGAGTGGGACAAGAACTGAGAACCACAGAAGGTCTTTACTTCCTGTGGCAAAAAAATAGTATGACGACGACCGCTTACTTCTGACAGTATGTTCTATTCATGATGTTCATTTGCACTCTGCTGTATTTGTGCGTTTTATTTCTGCATGTTGAACTTTGGTGATTGGGATTCTGCTGAAAGTGCTTTCCCTTCTGATTTAAATAAACTTTTCGGAATCTTCTGCCACGTGTTTGCTTTCCAGACTCTTGGAAAGCTTTCTAGAGTCACTAGATCGGCAGAGTTTGATGCTGTCGGTACCGTTAAAGGCATCGTTAACGTTCCGAAACATCCAAGCTTACAAGAGAAATGTCTGTTTGCACAAAGACTGCCTGTCCTTTACTCTGTTCTAACTCGCGCAGGTCAGAGCTGGGTCTCCTGGCACGGCACGGGAACGCCCGGGTCTGTGCAACTGGTTTGTATCGGGATGCTCAGCCAAACTGTGGTGCCGTGTTCTAAATCCGGTCCAGCTGCTGTGCTTTGATGTCCCGGAACCGCGTGGAAAGTCGCGGAGTGGATGTTCGTTTCGGGGCACGCGCCGAGCTCCTCCACCACCACCGTGTTCGGACAGAACAAAGAGCGGAGCTGGGGCCGAAGACGGAGCCGCTCTCTGTGAGCCTCCAACAACTTTGTTGGGCTGAGGCAGCCCGGTGAGCAGCAGGTTAGCCGGCGGCGCTAGCCGTCAGCCGCAGCGAGTCTCCTCCGGGTTAGCGGTGCTAACCTTCGCTCTGGAAAGGACTCAAAAGCGCGCGGCTGTTTGCACGAGCGGTCCTCCTCTGTGTTATTAGCTGGAACTAGCACTAGCCAAACTGCTAACGGCTTCCGCGAGGACAATCCAAGTTAACCTAATGCTTGTTGTTGGTCGCTAACGTTAACTAAGCGCTTAGCTCGCCAGCGAACAGCCGTTAATCGGCTAAAAACTCCCCGGTGACACTCACCGCAGAGAGCGGCCGACCGGAGCGTGTCTGCGGCGGGCCTTCGCGGGATCGATCACCTCATGGGGATGATTTGATCGCGGAGCGGCGGATCCCGTCGCCAGCATCCATCTATCCGGTGCGCTCAGCGTTGCGGCTTGTTCTAGCAGATTGAACAACCCAACCCTCGATGCGAGCCCGAGCCCCGCTGCTCTCATTGGACCGGGGCAGCGCGCGAGCCGGGCTCCTATTGGTCGAGAGGCCGAACAACAGGCAGCAGGACGGAGAGTCCACCCACCGACTCCACATGGAACAATACCCGAGGCCGGCCTGCTGCCCGGGCGGACAGCACCGCCGTGACCCAGCCTCTGACTCCACCGACACGCAAAAGCCTCCGTTAGAGGACCTCTGATAACATGCAGGGACTGACCCCCCAGTTTGACCTTCTCTTTTCGAGAAGTGACCGCTGCAGCAGGAACAGACCAAACTTTCCAAACGCATTTAACTCGCACAGTGCAGTCTGAGGCACCTCCAGAGAGATGTACACGCCTACCAATGCTTGTGTTTCCATTCAAAGCACAATTTCCTAAAGTTCTTTTCCATTAATCAAATATTTTTTAATGAGGTTCTATTTTTCCCCCACAAAATGAAAATGATTACACTTGTTTCATTAACATTTTCCATAAAAAAATCATGATTAAAATACTGTTTTAGTAGGAAATTCAAGAGAAACCTCCAACAAATAAAACATTTTGCAAAAGGTGCAGGTAGTAAAGTCTTTTGTAAGTTTTTTTTTGTTTACATAAATCTCAGTTAATGTTCGTTTTACTCGATTTAGAAAATCTAAACTAAAATGTAATTAAATTAAAATGTAATTCAAAAGTATTTGAATGCAATCAAGGTTTAAATCAATTTTCATCTATTATTTAATCTTTTTTTTTTTAAACTAATATTTACTTTTAATTTAAACGTGTTTTGGCTCTCATAGCCTTTGGCTAAAGGTTTGAATCTCATCTACTTCCCTTGTGTTTCACCTCACAGATAATAAAGCCCAAGTGTAAATCAGAACATTAATACCACCTGAATTCATTTCTGAAGATTTATGAAAATTAAAACCAAGACGAGTTTTAGTGATAACTTTTTCTGTGACTGATGCCGTGTCGCTTTTACTGCTCACATAACTGTCACTGCTGAAATACTTTGATTTTGTATTGGCAGAGTGCTGTAAAGTGAATTTAAAATGTTTGTTTTTTAATTTTTTAAACAATAAATATTTTGAATAATAATAAAACATGAACAGTTTTAAAGCACGAGAGTTAGTAATATTTAATTCTTTGAATATTTGCGTATCCTTCTGTAAACCATTGTGTTTTAACAGTTTTACATAAGAAAAATCCCAATCATCTCGTAAAACTAACATTTCTGAACTGGAAAATTAATCAATGAAATAAAACAGGCTCTGAATTGTTATCTCCACCTAAAGTAAATGTTTCAGAAGTTGCTTTTCAAAAGTTTCAGAATAACAATCAACCATTTGATACAAAACCAAAAAATATAAAAGACAATAAACCTGCTTGCTTTATTTTTAACGTACATTACTTCCTGCGATTTGCAGTTTACGAAGTTTGTTGAACAACTCTAAGTACTGTGTCATGGTGTCAACACAGTCTGCTGCTGCAAAAAGCCCTTCAGGTTTAGCAGCAAAAACTGATGGAAGTTCAGGAACACTGGTGCCAAGGAAAGACTGCATGAACTCCTTCATGAGGTTCCAACAGTCCCCAGGAACCACACAGGGGCAGTACTCCACCTACAATAAAACACAGACGGAAATCAAAAACAAGAAACATCCATCTGTCCTACTAAAAATGACAAACTATAGTTCCATACCTCTACTGAAATGCCTCTGGCACTGGAGCTCATTGTCACGGTGCCAACCTTTATCAAGAAGTCACAGTATCGATAGCGGGAACCTCGACTCTCAACCTTGTGTCCCTTGGCATTCTGGAAATGAATTTTGAGCTTTGACATGAGGACGTCAAAATTAGCATCAGCTACTAAGCAGGGCCCTCCTTCGAATAGAGCCATGCAGCTCAAGGGGGTTTCAGAGTTATGCATCACGTATAGGAGCTTGGACGGCTGACCTGTGACAGACAGGAGACACTGGATGATGTATTAAGCTCAATCATACAAACACTACACAGCCATTGACAGAACCTTTCAAATAGAACCACATTCTCATTTTAAAGTCTATTGACCTAATGACACTTACTATTTTTAAAATATTCGCAAAATAATCTGACAAATGGATATAAGAAAAATAGGTTTTCCACACATTATATTGCTCAATGTTTCCTGCAAATATCTTTAGAAGTCGAAGAATTTGAAGTCCTGTGTATCTTTTAATACTATATTTTATTTTTTTAAATACTGCAATTTAACTATCAAGAACGGAGCTCTACACATACAAATCTGAGCAAGCGATGCTTGAACACGTATCGAGGTCAATATTACCGCCAACGTTTCCCGTGGCGTGGTATGTCTCACAATCCACGCAGAAGCTTCCCTGTTTCACAGAACCAAGCTGCTCCAGCTTTTTGTGCAGGATGTCCACCGTCTGCTGCACACTCTTGCCCTCCGCCACGGGCACTTGACACACACTGAAAGACAAAAACAACCGACTGAGAACCACGAATTCAATTAAATCGAGGAGCGCGTTTCCCCCAAAAGAACAAGCAAATGAAACTGAAAAGGTTGCCGTAAAGTAAGCATATATCAAAGCAAAACTACATTGAAATAATAATTACACAACGAGCCAAAACCAATTCTTACCAAGTTACTCCCATTTTTGTTTTGCCTCCTTAGCCTGAGCGACTACTTCCGGTTAAACAAATTAATTTCCGGTAAATGTCAAAATATTTCAAATAAAAATGAAAACATACATGTACATAGATAGAGTTCGTTTAATCTACCGCGCTGTTAAAATAGCTTTTACGATAAATGTTTCAAAACATTTTTAAACCGGATGTTACGTAACATAATTTCCGCAGCCTCTGACGCGCATGTCGTTTTATCCACACGTGTTAAACAGCTCAGTGTTTACACACTAAAACGCATAAAACCGAGTTTTACTCGAGCTGTAGCGATGCCGAAAGTGAAAAAGTCCAAGGGTGGAGGAAGTGGAGAGAAGAGCTCTGGATCCATAGCCCTGGCCGACCAGATCCTGCAGACGGACACGGTCCGAGCCCGAAACCGGGTAAAGAGCAGAGACCAGCGGCCAGAAAGCGACGACACCTACGTCGATGAGCGGCTGTCGCGGAAAATCCTGCAGCAAGCCCGAATTCAGCAAGAGGAGCTTCAGACCGAATATGGACTGGTACCGGACAGGAAGAAGGCCGAACCGGTCACTGTTCTGGGTAATGTTGGATCACAACCCAGCCTTCGGCTTCACACGTTTTAGAACAATGATAAAGCATAAGTTGTTTATGAGAGTTCCTGACATTTCTCTTGTTCTCTATATTCTTTTGATCGAAAAATGCGTTTATTGACATTAGTAAAGATACATTAGATACATAGATACAGATACAGATAAAGATACATTACCGTCCAGAACCATCTACCCTCAGGAAAAAATGGTTTAAAAATGTTTGAAACTGCACTTTCCTTACATTTATCTCCCAGAACTTAAATGAATTGTCAGCTGTTAGTCTTAAACGATCAAAAGGAATTACTAATCAAAACATTTTCAATAAACAAATACTTAAAAATATAGGTATTTGTTGTATTGTCCTGGTTTCTGAGGTCAGGTGATTTCATACATCAGCATCTGCCACAATGATCTGCATCTTTTCTAACCTCCGCTTTAACTGTAGGTCCTGAATCTGGGGATGCAGACTCTGATGAAGAATGGCCAGCACTGGGAGAGGCAGCTTTTGGGGCGGCAGAAACCGAATGTGACACTGAAATTATTGTAAACCCTGAAGATGAAAAGGCCATTGAGATGTTCATGAATAAAAACCCACCAATGAGGCAAGAATCATCCCAATCCTGACTGACCAGCAACAAACTTTGCCTTTGAGATGAATTATTACAGAACCCACTGGGCCAGTTTCTTCTATCCTTGCTAAAATGCCTGCTTGTTTCCTCACGGTTCTTGTAGGAGGACCCTGGCAGACATAATCATGGAGAAGATCACAGAGAAGCAGACCGAGGTGGGAACGGTGATGTCGGAGGTGTCGGGGCGCCCCATGCCTCAGCTGGACCCCAGAATTATAGAAGTCTATAGAGGTGTGGGAAAGGTGAGTTTTCTTAAGATTATGTATATCAGAAGAAAAAACAGCCTGACATTGACTAAATATTTACAAATATTTCTGTAGAATTGTCCAAATCCTATTTTTCTTCAGGATAGAGGTAAACTATTGGGGTAATTTTGAGAACGAACAAGAGAATTTGAGATGTTGCAGCGGTTTTGGAGAAAAAATGTAATATGTCTGATAAAAGGAGTTATCTATTATTTACTTTTGAAATAATACTACTAACGTCATTCAATTGTTTTTAGTGATTTTAACTGCACTTTTGGGGGGATTTTTGAGCTAGGTCTACAGAACTGTTCTTTGAGTTTCCTCAGTGTTACAAGAGTCTTCACAAACAAAACCGTTTGTTCTCCAGAGTATCATCACAAAAACATGTTAATTTATGTAGTGATATTTAGTGGGTGTTTCAGTTTCACTTGTAGTGTCACTGTCCGGAAGCTGGATCATGAACGGAATGAGAGTAAAACCAAAATTTTCCATAAAATGCATAGAGTTGGAGATACCTGCACAGCTGTGGTGAGATGATACTAGAACTAAAGAAACATGTTCACTTACACTAAATGGGCTCAAGTCCCACGTAGCCTGAGCTAAGAGCTACCTTGTTTTTGTTTACCATTACAACATTGGTAACTTTCATTTCACGGTTACAGTGAGTAGCTGTGAAATGAAAAGTAAACAACTCCAATAAAATTACTCACTTTTTGCTTTAAGTAGAAAACAAACAAACAAAGACACATATGTAAGTAAAACATCTATAGACGTAGCAACACAGTGGACCAAAAGTATTTTTCACAGATTTTTCCACTTAAAAAGCCGAGTTTGTCTGTACTGATCATCATAGAAACACTTCAACCGCGAGTAGCAAAATATAAACAAAGAATCCAGTAAATCGTAGTGTTCAAATTTTAAAGAATGTATTTGTATAATAGAGCAGAAATTAATATTTGGCCAGTGACAAAAGATCACGTCAATACTGTCATCTTGGTTTCAATGACAGAGGTCAAAGGTTTCCTGTAGATCTGCACCTGGTTTGCACTGTTGTTGCTATTTTGGTCCATTCCATCCCATCCGTCCGTCAGTCCGTTCATTCATTCATTCTCTCTCTAATTCTCTAAACCCGTTTTGTCCCTTTCGGGGTCACGGGGCTGCTGGAGGGACAGTTACCAACGAAGTGTGCTTTTTATAGAAACTTATGCACGCCGCAGAAGCCTGAAACAGTGGAATACAGTCGCTTTGCGAGTGTGATTAATTTGCGTCAATATATATTAACGCATTCATTTAGTGAAATTCATTGCGCGCATTAATGTTGACAGCCCTAATTTTTTTTTATAAACCATCCATGTTTTCAACATCAGAACACAGTGGATTGATAAATAATCTTCATAAAATGTTCATATTTATTAAACTTTTACTTTGGAAAATTGATGACTTTGTTTAAAATAAAAGAAAAGAAAAGTAGTGAGCGTGTGTCCAAATTGTGTTAACATCAAGAGAACTGGATAGTCCTGCACTATATAGTCTTTCAGGGGTTAGAGAGAAGTGAGGGATTTCAGTCATAACCATGGACTAACTCCATCCACTGACTCTATTTTGGATTGAGGTCCAGAAACTGACTAGAACACTCCAGAACCTTGAAATGCTTTGAAAGTAGCCTCTTCTTTGTTTCCTGGGTGACGGGTTTGGGATCATTGACATGCTGGAAGATCCAGATATGTTTCATCCTCCTTTTCCCCAAATCTCACCATACATGGCTCAATTCACCTTGTCCCCGGTGTCCTTGGTGAGCTCTTTGGTCTTGGTGGAGAGGTATCAGTCTGACTGTTTAAGGTGTCATCTATTGATGTTCATTTAGTTAAATAACTATTTTCTGAAAGAATTAAAAACGTTTGATAATTGGTTCTTTATAATACAGTTACACTGTGGTAAAAATGTGTGGATCAAATGTGAGACATAATGGGCCTTTTTTAATTCAACACATCGCAATAGATTTGCATCTTAAACTTGTTGTGAAGCGGCTGGACGGCTCAGTTATCTGGGTGCAGGACTGCATGGGGGGCGCAATGAGCGATATCCAGTGTGGGTCCTTAGGAAAGGCCCTTCACAATACTGCCTAACCATGTAGCCACGAGGGTGCCCTGTGCCGGTCCCCAGCCTGGACAAAATCCCTGGGTTGTTTTAGGAAGGGGATCTCTGCCAAACGGAATGTGCAAATCAGGGAAAGTTGACTCGCTGTGGCGACCCCTGAGGGGAGGCGCCGAAAGGCGAACAACAACATTGTAACACTGTTGTGAGAAAAAAAACTATCCAAACCACCCAACATATGACAACTGATACCATATAATATGGTATAAAAATATTAACAACCAAAGGGTGTACTGTGTATCTTCATCCTCCCACCAAAAAAATATTTTTTTCATGTTGAAGGCTTTATAAGATTAAAAAAAACTTTCTTGGTTTTGGAGTGATAGTGAGGACACAGAGATTGAAATTAGAAGATCATTGAATATAGAAAATGTGTGGTCATCAGGGGGGCATACTGTGCACACACTGCATTTCCTGTCACATGACAAACACTCCAAACACTGCTTCACATGGGGCCTTTGCGACAGTTTTTGTGTCATGTTTTTGCTTTGTAACCCCTGCTAATAAGTGACTTTCATCAATCTAGTCAATTTCAGAGCTGGATTTTTTACCTGGCAGAGAAGGAATCACCTGATAATAGATCAACTGTGGCTGTAGTAAAGTACTAAAAGCAAGAACATTTTTACTGTAAAAGTGAAAGCCACAAACAAATTCTATGTACGACATACAGTACATACTGATGCATTCTGGGACATTGCAGCCTGCAGACCAAACTCATCTTTTTTAAGTAGGGCAACTTGCACAATCTGTGACTGAGGAACACCGTTTTTCTCCACTGTAATGTAAATATATAAGGAACTTGATTAAAGCACTGGAACAGCTGAAGCAGATTTAAATATTTTCTACTTTTTATTATTTTTCTGGTCACAGTGGCCTAACCTAAAGCAACACATTTATAAACCATTAGGATTTTCTTTTACATCCCAGAAGCCAAAGACAGATGTTCATTTACTACAGGTTAGCCCCTTTAAACGTCTTATTTGGTGACATTTGAAATGTCTCCATACATTTTAGTAATTTAAACTGGCTAAATGAGGATTTAATTGAAAAACTTGAAAACATAAATATTTAAAATCTTTTTTTTCTGCATTGTTTGAGGAGCTGTGGCTTTCTTTTTGTTTTGTGGTCCAGGTCCTGTCAAAATATCGCAGTGGTAAATTGCCAAAGGCTTTCAAAATAATTCCTGCGCTCTCAAACTGGGAGCAGGTCCTGTATTTGACTGAGCCTGAGAGCTGGAGTGCAGCTGCCATGTACCAAGCAACCAGGTGATTTCATGGACAAGAACAGCAGATGGACCCGTCCGGTCAAATGTTCTACATTTATAAGTAACACCTTTGTTTCTGTTGCAGAATTTTCTCTTCAAATCTCAAGGAGCGAATGGCTCAGCGATTTTACAACCTGGTGCTGCTGCCGCGGGTCAGGGATGACATTGCAGAGTATAAGCGGCTGAACTTCCATCTCTACAGCGCTCTGAAGAAAGCCCTCTTCAAACCGGGAGCATGGTTTAAAGGTACTGCTGTTTCAGACCAAGAGGGAGAGTCACTTTAAACGCAAACAGAAAGTTGTTTTTTCAATGTCTTCAAACTCTTACTGTTTGAGTTTGGTGACAAATATTCCAGAGGTCAAGAAACAAGCTGGTAACATTTCAAAGACCCAAGATTTTTAAAAGAAAAGCAGCTAGTTCACTGTGTGTGAACGACTACATTTACTCATTCCAGCTTTTGATTTGGTTTAGCCATTGATGAAAGAAGTCAGTGATTTAATTCATTTTCATTTTCAATTTATTTAACCTGATAACCCACTGAGATTAAGATTTATTTTGCAAGCGCGACTTGGCCAAAAGGTCAGGAGCACACGTCATCAACAAAACAACCAAAAAAAAAAAAAAAACCCATCAAAACAAAATACAGTTTTGGAAATAAATGCAAGGCGTTCAAACCTAACAATGACCTACATTCAAACATGACTTCCAAGTATCACCGCAAGATGGTAGTGTTTCTCTCCAGTGCAATGTCCCCTTTTTCTGTTGGCCTACTTATTGTCGTACTTCATCATCTGTAATCATTGTTACAAATATTATTCTCACAAGATTAGTACCACATTTAGTAACTGTGTAAATAAAAACTTTAATAATATTATTAGACAACATATCAGTATTTATATTTGTTTGCAGTAGCAGATGCCTCCTACTAAAAAAAGATATTTTACTTACATGTGTATATAAAAAAAGAGGTGTTCAAAACATTTGGTCCAGTAAACACCTTAGTTATCCATTAAATTCTACACTGTGTGATGTAGATATTAAGAAAACCCTAAATTTGATTAATTTTAGAAAGTAAGCTTTTTTTGTTAGACAGTAAAGCAGAAAATGTTTTCATTATTTTTGAAGCTGTTTAAACTGCTGATGTACGTAAATGATGGCATCGTCTGCATACAGGATGGTTTTACACCTTTACACACCACAGGTTGATTATTTATGTCCAGCTGAGCATTGGTCCTAAACAATACTACATTTAAGCATGCTACAAGAGTCTGAATGACATTAACAATGCTGTGATGTGTTGTTTGTTTTTACATTAAAGTTAAACAAACCTACCGTGTCTCAATCCAAATGGTATTTTCTAAAATCAATTATCGATATATCTTATTTGGAAATGATTTTTTAACGGTATAGCACGACTCAATTCTGCCTCAGACAGATCGATCTGGTTGGATCGCAGGAATATATTCATTAATTGCACCATTGGTCTATTAATCAACCAATTGTTACAACCATAGTTGTAATAAGTTATATAAAACCTTTTTTTAACAGAAGTTAAACCTGTGGAGCATTTACTCCATGAATTCTTCATCTAGTTTCTTTGATTGTTAAACAGGTATACTGATTCCTCTATGTGAATCTGGGACATGCACTCTCAGAGAAGCCGTCATCATCGGCAGCATTCTCACCAAGTGTTCGATCCCTGTGCTGCATTCTAGGTGAGGCCTCTGCATCATGATGTACAGATGTTATTGTTTGATAAAGTCAGCTTTGTAATACTTTATCCTGTGGCAAGCCCAACATTACATAAGAGCTTTGCTTTTGCCTTTCAGTGCTGCAATGCTGAAGTTGGCAGAGATGGAGTATAACGGCGCCAACAGCATTTTCCTGCGTCTCCTGCTCGACAAGAAGTACGCCCTGCCTTTCCGTGTCCTGGATGCCTTGGTGGCCCACTTCCTGTCTTTCCGTAATGAAAAACGTGTTCTTCCTGTGCTGTGGCATCAGAGTCTGCTCTCCCTGGCACAGCGCTATAAGGCAGACCTGGCCTCTGAGCAGAAGACGGCTCTGCAGGAGCTACTCAAGCTTCAAACACACTCTCACATTTCTGCAGAAATTCGAAGGGAGTTGCAAAACTCAGAGTCCCGGGACATTGAAATCGGGCTTCCTGTTACTGTGGAAATGGACTGAATCATTCTGGGAAAGTTGATCATCCTTCTCACATTTCTTTACAATTATAGACCTTCCAGTAAATCAAACTTCTTATTGTAACATGAAGGAAGTTTCAAAACTCTGTGCCTCCCTAGAGAACAGCAAGTACAATATGATCCCCGTTTGTGGCCATAACTGTCATCAATCTCAGAGTTTGGTAAGATTTTGCTTCTTTAAGGCAACATGTTGGAATTAAAAAAAATCTCTAAAAGTTGATGATTTATTTCTTTACATCCTACATCATCTAGGGACAGATATTAAGGAAAAAAAATCTGCTCATTTGCTTGAAAAGAATCTAAAATATCACTTAGAAGAGGATCTTCCAATGACTTAAATTAATTGGATAATAACGCTAGTGTTGAATCCTGGGTGTGACTGCACAATGCTGTAACACGATTTTAACTATGAAGACAGATCGTGAAATGTAGTTGCTTGTGTGTTGCAGTAAAATGAAAACATGGTTGAACAGCAACTCGTTGAGGTCATTTACAAAATAAGAGAGGATTCAATAACAGCTCAGGCCCAGAAGTTACCAAATATCTATGTAAATTGCCGAACAGTTTTTTTTAGTTTATTTGGTTGTAATGGTAACACGGCAGCTGCAAGGCAGCAGCCAAATCCAGTGGGTTTCGATGGCAGCGGTGCTGCATCAAAGCCTCACCTGGCCTGACTGTGAACCCTTGGGCAATACAAATGTGCTCAGTAGAAAATCCACCATATTTGTAGGCCAGTTTCATGTGGGTTTGGTGGATGACAGGAGAAAGGTTAATTGAAAGGATTATGGGTGTGGGGCTGATAAAGGATTTATGTGGAAATAAATGTCAAACAACACTAAGTTTGCTGAAACTTTTTAAAGAAAGGTTTTTCACCATTACTGTTGCAGCCAAGATATTCAACTTGATTTTCAATCTTTTATACCAAAATTATTATTTATTGCTTGTGACCCTAACTGTGAGAAGCACAGAGGCAAGATTATAAAAAAAAAAAAAAAAGTCTTAACAAAAGATATTTTTCACCTGCTAAATGATTGAAAACAAACCAATCTGTAACTTCTATTATTAAAACAAACAAACAAACAAACAAACAAAAGCTTTAGTGTTTGCTTACTCCCCCAAATACAAGAAATTGTCTGATAGGAATGCAGAGCCATCAATTTAATCAATTGATTAGATCAAGGATTTTTTTCTCAAGCCCATCTTTCACAAAGGCATGGTTAGATGATCTTTGAAGAGCTGGGCTGGTCCTGAACACAAACCAACAACCAGCTTTGGACTGAAAGGTGACTGTAGGCCTGCAAGTCCAATTATATCCATGTCTGGTATCATAAAAATCCCAAAAGAAACAAACTACAAAGCAACTGTTCCAGCTGGGAACCAAGTTCATGTCCAAACCTGTAAGTCATTAAAGTTTGGTGAAATACCTGGAAGCTGCATTTGTGAGTACCCTTAGCAAAAAAAGTACTCAATTTAAGTGTACAAGTATACTGAACACTATTTACTATCTACAGCGTATATTGTCAAAATGTTCCAGTTTAGTCTAATGATGTTTTCAGTTATACTTCTGACTCTACACACAGATGGTCTACTACTTGCTATTGGAGTGAAACAATCAATAAATTGATTTGTATTCTTACGACCAAGATTGATCTGTTTGTGAAAAGTTAATGTTATCGACTTATACTATTATAAAATTGTTTCAAAAAGAATTAATTTGATCGTAATCTATATCTGCAATGGTATAGGTAGGTGTTTTGCATCACAGCAGACAACACAGGTGATGCAGCAAGAAATAATCAACCATCATTCCAGTCCAAACACTTTGAATTTGACAAAAACATGACCATACAGTGTGGTAGAATGTTCTAATAATGTTCCCTTTGGATTATTATGACGTGTAAAAAACAAAAGTGTGCTGAACTTTATCAAACTAAAATGTGAATGGATTTGACATTCATTCTTGTTTGTACACATATTTAATTTACAGTTGATAACCTCGCAAGACATACAAGGAATCTGGAAAACTTCCCCAGCACTGTTCAATAACAGGTATTTAACTCGAGTCACACTGGTTGAAGTTTTGAATAAAAATGTCCCGGATTGATCTAAAGTCAGTGAATGGGATCGAACCAGATCGTTTTAAATAAACCAATACTGAGTTTAAATCGCCTTGTCAACCACAAATTGATATGAATCGAATCGTTGTTAAAAAAGAACTGATACACCCATATAAGCTAGACTTATACTCAAGTGTACTTAACATAAACTTCCTTTTTGTTAAGGAAAATGACTGAAAACGGTATAAAGAGTGACTTATTTTGTCATTTGATTTTAAAACAGAGTATTTGTTTTTTATCCATCACATATTCTGCTTTGAACATGTGTATTTTGTATATCTGGGTTTGAAACTTGTTTTTTGTACTTTTGCACCATTTTTTAAATCTAAACTAGCTAATGCGGCTAGCTCACTAAGCTAGCTGTTGCGCAGTTTTTGTTTTTTTTTCTGGAGATGATGGAGGGTTTCATTCCGGAATTAGAGGTAGAAAAGGCTCATAAGAAGCGGGCTATGGTGGTAATTCGGGCGGGAACCGACCCAACCGTCACCGGAGACCTCCGAGTTCTCATGAACCTTCGAGCTCTGGAGGAGGGGAGCCCGGACTCCCGCTGCGCCTCCGAGCAAACGGACGTCCAGCCCTACATGAGGAGGATCCTTACCGTGTGGATGTTTCAGGTTTGAAACTCGGAGAATTGCTTAAAGGAGAAAGTCACTGCTCCTCACTCTCATCGCGCGCTGTCTGGCAGGTGTGTGAGGAGCAGCTCTGTGAGCAGGAGGTGTTCCCCCTGGCGGTACATTTTCTGGACTTCTACCTCAAACGTTTCAGGATGGAGAAGTCCGGCCTGCAGCTGCTGGGAACAGTCTGCATGTTTCTGGCCTCCAAGATGAGAGAGATGGTCCCCCTCACTGCCAACAAGCTCGCCATCTACACTGATAACTCCATCTCCACTGCAGACATCCTGGTAAAGCTTAACCTGCAGCAAAGGGTTGGCCTTCAACACAAAACCCAGAAGGAGCAATGTTTCCTGAAGTCTTGTAGCATAAAGACAATTACATAAACAAGAATTTGGAAAAGGAGAACCATAAAACACTCAATTAAAAATGTTGAAGCACTGTGCCACAATTGTCGCAAATTTAAAAAACTCCTCAAAGGCCCATTCCGATCATCTTTTGATTTATCGTAAAAGCGTTTCCAGTGGGAACCAGGCACCAATCTCGGACTCATCTTTCAAGGTGGCTTCCGTTCGTTTCCAGTTGGACTGAGCTCTGGTTGGCTCTGAGTTTCCTTAGTCTGAAAAGGCTCTGTGCTCGGAGCCAAACAACTGGACCAAAACAGCCACTGTGGCCTGGAATTACAGGATTAACAGAGAAAGAACGTAGCTACAGTGATGATAAGACATAGCAACTCAACGAAATGTGATTGGATGAATGCAGGCTCATTAAAACAACTTTTATCTTGATACACATTGCTTCTCACACTGTTCTTCCAACAATCTATTGTCATAAACACTGATCAGCGTACCTTCTTAGTCATCTCCTCAGTAACCGTCTTGCAGTACACCACCGCACCAAAGTAGCAGTAAAAAGTGTTGGACCTGACCTTGATACAGATGTTAAAATCAACCAGTAAATTATAAAGTTTGAATAAGTGCACTATCCCGACAAGAATTGCAAAGCTTAGGACTTCCATTATTCTTTCTCTTGTTGCTTTGCCTCGTAATTCCTGGTCAATGACTGGAGAGATCTTTAGTCATGTTGTTTTGTTCACAAGCTTTAGTTCGAAACAGAAATTTCCCCTTGACGGCCATCTGAACAGAGACCAAACACATGATACATGATCTCCCACTAGTTTACAGCCCCTCACACACCCAAGCTAACATTACCGGTGCGACCAAAACAGAGAGCCACATTGGAGCTATTGTTTTGAGCCAGATGCCAGCTGAGACAAGGAAAACAAAGATGTCATTTTTTTGTCTGCTCCTGATTCAAAACGGTTTGAATAAAGAAATACTCAGAAATGCTATTTTAAGCTTAATATTCTTTATTTATGTCCTCCATCATCAGAAAAATGCAACAAAAACATATTAAAAACACAAATTTCATCGGAATGGGTCTTTAAACTTTGCAAAACATCAGTTGAACCTGTCGGACGTGGCTTCTCTTTAACATTTGGAAATGACCAACAAGACCTAAATTAAGGCCCTGTAGGCAAGTGGAAATTATTATATTGTTAATAGACATTGATGCAGACAAAGAAAACAGTTAACTAATTATGACTTCAATGTTCAGGTTCTCAAAATGTCAGAATTTGATGATTGTCCCCATGAAATGTTTAAAGTTTTCAGTTGGAATTTTTAGTAGGTTGAAGAAGGCTGGATTGACCACAAATCCTAATTTTGAACAATTTTTGTTAATTTTGTGATTAAAAAGTGCTTTAATGACAAAAACATAACATAAAAAAACCCAAAGTGCTCCCTGAAGTGCCTTGAAGTAGACATTTATTGATGGCAGATGTTCTGTGACTTTGTTCTAATGTGGTTTCTGGCCTCATGTTGCTAAAAAAGTAAATGTACTGACTCTGTAGAAGATGGCCCTATAGGTTGTGTTTGTCTACTTCTCTTGTTGCTGCAGATACTAACCTGACTGTTGTCCTGCAGATGTCCCAGCATTTTTTGTTTTTGTCCTTCTTGTTCTCTGAAATCCTGAGCAGTGGATGGCTCTGAGTCTGGTTCTGGTGGAAGTTTCTTCCTAAAATGGGGACTTTTCCTCTTCACTGTCACATTTTTGTTTTGCTTTTTTAGAGAATTAAAACATGAATTGGTGTAGTTTTTAGAGTTTTATTGGAATTATCTGAACCGAATTGGATTATAACACTCATAGTTAATATAGCTCAATCAACTAGCATGTTTTTTAAATATAAAATGTTTTTTTTTTTACCTTTACTAAAACAAAAACAACCAAATTTGATCAATATTTTGCCAAAGGTGATTGTGTCTTTAAGCTCTTAGGTGTCTGGTCCATATTTGTTTAACACGTGGATCCATCTTGGCTTCTTCTTCATTGTGGTTGTTTTTCATATTTGATTTGTGGGTGGTTGGTGGCTGAAACTATTGCAAAAGTCTGCAGTAACCTGTTAGGTCAATATTGTTTTTGAAAAAAGGGAAGCAAACTTTCTTCATAACCCTAACCTCAACCTTTGGTAGTTTCGGTATATTTGCATATGTAAACAACTTCTACATTGGCATGCAGCTGAACATGTTCACTTCACACCAGGACTCACAAAATCCAGATGAGTTTGGGGTATAGCCTCCAAAACAAGCTGGTGTGGAAGGTGTTGGTTTTGTCCACTTCCAAAAGGGCAGTGTGAACGTAAATCAAACCAAATGGTGTAATGTTTTCTGTTGTCTGCTCTGCTGGATCATCTTATTGTGAAAGTGTATTGGGAAAAGATCTGCACAGCAAAAAGGAAGGATAGCAATGTGTTTGGAATTCCACTTATCTTTTTGCTACCATACAGAGCTTCCTAATGAGGCTCAGCTCCTTCACAGATACTGCGGAACATGACTGTAGAGTGGGGGTTGAATTCCTGCCCCTGTGGTTGGATTATCTTAAGAGGAATGTGTGTGTTGCAGCAGTGGGAGGTGATGGTGGTGTCCAGGTTAGGGTGGTGTCTGGCGTCCGTGGTTCCTTCTGACTTCTTGGAGCCAATTCTCCAAGCTCTTCCCTTTGTTCACCCCCTCAACATTCAGAACATGCGCAGACATGTTCACTCCTACATTGCCCTGGCAGCCATGGGTAAGTTCAAGACAAATTTCCATATATTGCAGGAAAACATGTTGAATGATATCTGTATATATGGACAAGCATTCAATTTAACAGTGAAATGAGATGACTTTCTAAGCAAATGAGGTGTTGGCTAACAGCGGCCGTCACTGTGATGTGTCAGCAGTTCATTTTGGAGACAGAGAGCTTAGTTTGTGTAATCCTCCATTGTTTTCTGTGAAAAAACCCTCAGTTAGGCTATTCATCTGGCTCATTTCACACGAATCTCTGTGATGATGCCAGCAGCAATAGGTCACCGCCACAGCGTCAGTGCTCTTATCGCATTGCAGCCAAAAACTGAAGACAGATCTTTGCCCAAAGAATTTCAACAAAGCATTGAAACAAGGATCAAGTGACCCTTTTCCTACCAGAAACAATGAGGATATCAGATTTTCCGTTTTTGGGAAATGCTGCTTCTCCCCATTCCTTTTCCTTAAATAAATGTTTATTTCAAGGAAGGGTTTTATTTCCTCAGACTGCAGGTTTTCGGCCTTCTTGCCCTCCACTCTTGCGTGCGCTTGTGTGACCGCCGCTGTGCAAACATTGGCTGCTGGCGACTCTCCTGATTCTGTGATGAAGTTTTTGTCCAACCTGTTGGCAGTAGATTTGGTGAGTTTAATGTTTGACTAACATTTTCAGGTATCGCTGTGACTTTGGCCTCTAAACATTGACTTGTCAGTTTTTCGGGCTTTTTCTTTATGCCTTCAGTTTATTTGATCAGTCCCAGAATTAAAACTTTAAGAAGTGACGTTTTAAACTTTTTTTTTTCTCGTGTTGAAGCCTTTGTCCGTGTCTTTGCTGATGGACTCTGTTTGCTCTGAACAGAGCTCGGTTATGGGCTGCTATAAACTGCTGGGCAGCATGTTGGACGTCAGCCTGCCTCCGTGTTTCCAGGATGGTGTAGACAGGTCAAACAAAAACAGTTCAGGGTTCAGGTGTATCTCGACAGACGCCAAGGACACCAACTTCCCCACATTAGGAAACCCAACCAAGATGATACAAAAAAATGAAATGTTTGAAGGCAGGAAACCCAATAAATGATCTTAATTTGTCATGATGAACCTTAGTTTTTGAAAAATCTGTATTGTTGTAGCTTGATCGATTTTTTTCGTAGCAAGTTTGGTTGTAAGCAAGTCTACTCTGACATTAACTTCTGTAAACTGTTAGCGCTTTGTTATATTTTCAGTTCATCTGTTTTTTTGTAGTATTTTATCACTCATGCACCATTACTATTGGCAGAAACAGATGTTACTGCGTGTTTCCATTGTTTACCAAACCTGGTAAATGACTATGTGGGACACATGCATTAGCAAGCCATTGGTTTTTCGTTTTGTCTTTATTGATTTGCTCATCCCAGTCACAACTGTTGACAGACAAAAGCAGTAACCATGGCAAACAAACAGGTCATTACATGCAGGCGCTGAACTGACCCAACTTGGTTCCACGGCCAAATACATTAAATTATTTCAACGATACGTTTGTCCAAGTTGTAGATTTTCCCTTCTTTGATAATAAACAATGAATCTAATTCTGCATTTTATTGCTGTTTCTTTTGTAAAAAAGATACATGTTTACAAGTGATTTCCTGATTAGTCCAAACGGACAAAAACTGTTTCTGGTGTGCAATTTTTATGAACACCACCTGAATTTTCACAAGTTTGATTTTAAATTGTTGTCAGCTTTGAAAGGTCAGTTCCACACATTGACTCATTCTAGTTTCTTCAGCAGAAAGTTGGTGTTCTGTCAATAAGCGGCCATTATACAGATCGTCTGCACGCTTACCTCATGCCGTTGCCTTCTGACATGAACAGAGAAAGTTGAACCAACTAGGTCCTAAAATCAATCATCTAGACTTCCATGATTCAGGTTCAAAACCCAGGAATTTCAAAAACAAACTACTGTAAACAAAAACAGACATTAGCTGGGGTATGTTTCACTTTCCCTAAGAATGACACTTGGTACCACCAGGCACGACCCTTTTTTATAAACCTGCTACCTGAAAACAGAGTGGGAGGCCTAAGATGGTGCACTTTTGCAATCAGCGCAGGCCTGGAGCAAAAGCAGGTTTGACTTGTCGAGTCTGTCATGAGTCACGATTTATTATAATTCAAGTCATTCTCCAACATGGAAGCAAGTCATTTCAGGAAATAAATTAAGTGAAAGCTCTTTAAAAGCTGAGGTTCAAGTTACAAACATATCAACATGGCATTTTCCCAAAGTTCTACCTTTGGTTTATAAAATTCCCAAACTCCCCAAATCTAAGTAAAAACTGCTGAGAGAATATATAGAAAGAGACACCTTCAAAAAATTTTTTCTGACGGCTGGTGCTTAGAGGAAATGATGAAATCCACACCAGTGAAGAAAATCTCAAACTGAAAATGAAATTAGAGTTTTTTTTTCTCTAATTAGTCTCCCTAAACAGTCATTAAAATACAATCAGAAGTTTAGCAGGAACGCCCTTCTTTTTGGTGTTATGCACTTCCTTAGGTTTTCCAAAGAACTAGCGTTTCAGGATGTGCTTTGTCCCGTTTTTGGTCTGAATGAAAGTCCTGTTTTGACGTTGGCTCTCCTTCAGCTGGCTGCAGGTCCCCGTATGACCATGGCCTGTTTGTAAGCCTCTGTGACATTTTCGCAGTCAGTGATAGAAAAGGCACTGTCAGCTACTCCAGATTCATAGCAGTCCCATGGCCTCATCAAGCCGTCAGCAACAATGCCACTTTCAGCCATGTCCAGCAGGTTGTCTGCAGAGACGCAGCCCCTCATGCCTGGCTTGGCTGATCTGTTCAATTCCGTCGGGTGCCCCAACGGGTCAGATAGATCAAGCTGGTCAAAGGATTCAGAAGACAGAATGCTGTCGTCGCTAATGGCCATGCTTGGTCGGGACCTCGAGCCTCGTCTAGGTAAAGAAACCGCCAGTTGATCTAGAGAGCCAAACTCTTGTAAGCCACCAGAAGAGAACTTCCCGTTACGCTTCAGAATGCCCTTTCTGTGAGTGGGTGCTGAGGGACACTGTTTAGTTTGTAGTAACAAGCCAGAATCACTGCTTTCAGGGGAAGAGGAGTAATACCCCGACTCCTGCTCTACAGACTTTTTCAGGATGCCTTTACGAGGCAACAATGGTGTTGGAGGGCCGTGACCCTGAGCAGAGGCACCCAAAATGCTCTGCGGCTCCAATGACGCAGCAGCGCTTTCACTCACTGCCTTCTGTTTGACGCTGTTTCGTCTCTTTAGGATACCCTTGCAGGGCCTGGAGTCTGAGTTTCCATCGTGCACTGTCTGGGAGACATTATTCTCCTTCCGAGACCTTCGCAGGGATCTCTGTCGGACCACATCCCCACCGCCAGCCTGTGAGCGAAGCAGACAGCGCATCTTGGAACCATTCTCCAGTAAAGGTCGAGAAGTGCGTCGCAGCCACGTGGCAACACTGGTCAGCCCTGTGGAATGTGGTGTTGATGGAGGCGCTGGCGTGACAGTCTGATCAACCACGCCGTTCCTTCTTTCACACAATAGCGGCTGCTGGTAGCCCCAGTTGAGCCACCAATGACCAGCAATTTCTTCTATTGTGGCTCTGCGCCCAGGGTTCACCATTAACATCCAACGGATGAGTCCGCAAGCATCTGATGGAACGGATACAGCAGAAATTTGGGTTAATGTTGCGTTCAAGTTTGGCCGTGTAAGCAAAAAGTTGCATGTTTCCAGCCCTAAAATTCACCAGAAGGGTTGTTGGGTTTCCGGTAGTTTCCAGTGCTGATCTGCTGGACCAGAGTCTTGTGGTTGTTTCCATCAAAAGGCATATTTCCATGAACCAATGTGTAAAGAAGAACACCGAGCGACCAGGTGTCCACCTCTGGCCCGTGGTATGGCCGTCCGTTGACAATCTCTGGGGAGGCGTACAGAGGGCTCCCGCAAAACGTCTGGAGAAACTCATCGCCGTGGAAGAGGTTGGACAGACCGAAATCTGCAATCTGCTCAAGAAAGAGGAGCAAAAATTTCCAACACCTCACTCTCAAACAGATTGAAAGAACAATTTTACTTTTTCAATAACTGAAACGCTTCACCGATGAGACAATTTTTAACAGATAATGCTTCCTAAAACAGAAAATGATAAATGAAAGGAGATAAGGCTGGCCAGTCATTGCGCTCACCTTCACATTTCCGTTGTCGTCTATCAAAATATTCTCCAGTTTCAGGTCTCTGTGTACTATTCCATTCTAGGAGAAAAAAATAGGGAGATTACCTTTTAGTTACATACATTTCCTTTTGTTTTAAAACATTAATTACCTCCTGGAGCTCTGAACATTGGTTTCAGGAAGCTACCAGACAGGATTAGTTTTTAACAGAGTGAGGGCACATTCTTTGCAAATGTCAACGTCAGTTATGCTTCATTGTCCCTTGCGCTGCAGGGGGCACTTCTTGGCCTAAAATGAGTTTGCATTGACTTTTCTCTCAAGAATGAAAGTAGACTGTGTCCTATGCATGGAGAAAATATCCTCAATCATAAAGAAAAGAGAGTATAAATGCGGTAAAATCTGGCTGCAGGTTCACTTTTAGAGAAATGAGCACAGAAAACAAAACATCTGAAAAGACTTCAGCCCAACCCAGCAAAAAAAAAAAAAAAGTGAAATGCCACAGATGGCTGATGTGTATGATGGCAGGGCAAATCACTTAGCAAATATTGTTGAGCAAACATTTAGGAATGATGTGAAAAGTGCTGAACAGCCATTCTGAAGCTTAGGTCTGGGTCTAAAGAACAACCGACTGTTGTGTGCGTGTGTGTGTGTGTGTGTGTGTGTGTTATGTGGGGAGTGGGAATGTGTTCCTTCACACCCTCATTAAACTGTGAGACGATGCATGCGCCTGGTCTGGTTGGCCTTTAGCTCCTGCAGCAACTCTCTATAGGATGTTGATTTGAAGCTCCGCCCCTCATAGCAGCAGAATGGCGGGCCCTGTATGAAAATGTGAGGGTGGCGGGTCCAAATGCAAACCAGGAACCCCTGCTCACCTGATGGCAGTAGTGAACAGCAGAAACGATCTGCCTGAAGAAATGCCGGGCCTCTCGTTCAGAGAGTTTCCTCTTGTCACAGATGTAGTCGTACAGATCTCCTCGGCTGGCGTACTCCATCACAATCACTATTTTGTCTTTGTTTTCAAACACTAAAAAGGAAAAAAAAAAAAAAAAAGAAAACTCTTATAAACATCTTCTATTGGAGCATTTTGTTACACGTTAGCGAGCACCCGGTTTCACTTTGACGCTGATCCATGAAGCGATGAGACCCAAGCTAACCATGCACACGCACCTTCATATATGCTGATGATGTGTGGGTGACACATGGAGGACATGATCTCGATTTCTCTGCGGATGTGGATCAGATCTTGCTCATCTTTGATCTTTTCCTTCCTGATGGATTTCACAGCAACCTTAAAAAGATCAGAGAGATAAGAAGGAATTTCAAATTACAAGCATAATTGACTTAATAGGGATTCATGGATCTATTTGTTTACACGTGGATGCATCAGAATGGAGCAGAGCACGGAGCCTGTGGCCTGCTGACTGCATTTTTATGATCTTTTTCCAACAGTTTTTTTTCATCTGCTCCTGATTCATATCACTTTTTAAAAAAATAAATACTCAGAAATGCCATTTTACTCTTTAATTTTTTTCATGGATGTCTTCCATCATCAGAAAAATGCCATGTTAATCAGACCAAAAACAATTTTCACCCGACGGCGCATTTAAACCACTAAAGTCTATTGTCAACCATTGTATTCCTTCAGATTAAGATGAGAGTTTCAACAAAACCACAAAGTCAGAAAAAGGAAAAGGTGATTTTGTTAAAAAAAAAAAAAAAACAGATGTGAGGCATCGGTTTGCTAATTTAAACCTGAGTGTGCAGCTCAACAGGCTGTAAACATCTACAATCAAGCCACCATTGAACAAAAAGGCCCGTCCTTCCAAAGCCTGACCAACTGTGAAGGGCGCTGGACCGAAAACAGCTTTTCTGTTTCCAACATGGCAGCAGAGACTCCAGGTCGAGCTCTGCCAGCTTATAAATAAAAACTCTATTGTCTGCCGCCGTCTTTTCAAGGCCCACAGAGGAACATGTCAACCTAGATAACAGCAGCTTGGTCTATATTCACCAAGGCTTGTGTTTTTAAGCCGCGGGTGTCTGTCTGGACCTCGGATGCCTGGGATTCCTCTGTGTGCCGAGTGCGTCATCAGTCTCCCCCGAGACCAAGAGTGTCATGAGGCAGCAGATGGCCCAGCCTGTGAGCTGTCCACCTTTCCTGGTGTGTCTGAGGCCCTCAAGGCTTCAGACAGGGACATGAGTGAAGCCATGGCTCGTCAGATCATATCTGTCTTCCACAATGAGTCAGCGCTTGATGTGGATCCACCTCTGGGGTCAGAGCCGTGGTCACATCGTACAGACCCACTTCCTGGTTCTGGGACACGAGGTTTCCTGCGTTTGTTGTCAGACAGGTTCAAGTCACAGTCAGGGGGATTTCACACCCGTGTGGGATTCCCTGACTGTGAGAGCGCTCTTTGTAGCCTACAGTTGACAAACGTAATCGCCACCCAGAGGGTGAAATTTTTGTATTTTACACAGACTTTCTATACAAATATTTGGAGTTTGATAAGTAATCCTACTAAAGCTACTTATTCCTCTGTATGGTTGAACACAGACAGAAAAAGATGGAGGTATCCACATGAAATGAAGACATTTTTGAAGAAAAAGCCTCTAATTTAATAATTGACGGTCTGTTCAAAAATGTCGCCATTTCTTGTGGACACCTCCATCTTCTGCTGTCTGTGTTCAACCATACAGAGGAAAAAGTTGGATTTACTGTCAGGTTTTCCCAAAACAGTAAATATTCTAACATTGTTGTGTATAAGAACAACAGAAGAAGTTAAAAACATTAAAAAAAAAAAGACTTGTGCAATGTTTCTTTTATCCGAAAAGGGCCTCATGATAAGAGCCTATCTACACCAGCTTTCACCACTGATGTGCTTTCGTAAGACTTTCTTTTTCCTCAAGTCCAGACACTGTTTACAGATAAGAGTTTCCACTTCTAACAAGGAATTTATGAATACTGACACACTTCAGACCAAAACCGAAACCAAATCCAGTGAGAGTGAGGCTCCATGGATCTGTCACGTTTGTGCAACGTCCAACACTCTTAATCACTCCTTTCTAATCACTTTAGAAATCTAGATTGGAAAAGTAAAAAAAAATATGTATTCAAATGCAGGTTTTTTTGTCTTTCATTTCTTTTTGCTAAATGTTCATCTACACAAGATTTTTCACAAACTGTGGGTACATGAGGAGATAAACACCAAGCCCTCCATCTAGGAGCTTCTATGGAGTTGTTTCCATACACAAGAGTGTAAACATTATGATGTATGCTGAGCCCCTCACCTTATGCATTAATCTGACGCAGGTGCCATTGATTTAGTAGGAAAAACCAGCCAGTGGAGCTGAGTCCTTCCCTCCACAGTGATGGAGACACACCTGTGTCTTTCTCTACACCTGCGCGTGGACGAGTGCGTGGTCACGGCTCAAAGCAAACGTTTGGGTTGTTTTTGTGTGTCAATGACAGCCGCTGGGACAACAGGGCGTATGCAGAGACAGTCTCAGACTCTCAGTCATGTCTTGTGTACTCATGCGTGACAGAGAAAAAGCAGAGGAAGCGTGGGCATGACCCAACCTGCATGCCTGCATGCCTCACGCAGATCCTCGGGGGAATTCACAGCAGCCACCTTCACTCTGTTCATTACAAACCACTTTCAATAAATGCATTTATTTTAAATGATGAATGTAGGGATCTGGTTTTTATTGACTACTATCAGAAAAAAGAAACTTTACTTTGAAACGTGAAAATAGTGTTGTTTGGCAACACATTTGAACTAGAGCCCAGTTTGATTGATTCTACTTTTCCTATTTTAGATTAAAAAGGGAAATATTCACAGATGAGCGAAGCTTTATTGTTAAAATACGAAGCTCTTTATTTCTTAGTTTTTTCCAAAGCCAACTCTCTCCAGTCTGGTTTACATACTTTCCATTTTCTCTTAAGTCACATGGAATGGGAATTCCCCCGACAGGTTTGTTTCCGCTGCGCTGAGAGCAGAAACTACTGGACGCACCCCAATTCCTTTATGCCATTTTTGCTTGTTGGAATTGTTTCCAACATTTTCCCAAAATTAAGCAATGTTGTGAAATGACACAGAAGAGGACGTGGGCAAGTCGTGGTCTCAATTTGTCAGATTTCCTGTTGCTCCAAAATACAAAGAAATTAGTTTCAAAATGTTTAATGATATTTACTCGTACGAGGAGCTGTTTGTTACATTTTGGATTTCAGGAACACATCTGTACTGATCTATTTTCAAAGTGTTCCCAGTGGTCTTTTGATTATGATTATGCTGTTTTTAGCCACAATTCTGTGTCATTTTCGAGGACATAGTTTCTGCAGAGCAGCTGGGGTTCATTAGACATTCATCTCTGAGTTGTGGGGAGAGTGAGCCCGCCCCCACTTCCCAACAAAAACAGTGAGCAATATTGGAACTTTTCAGCCATACAGTTTTAATTGAGATTCCAGCTCAGATGAGGAAAACTGGATCTATTTGTCTGCAGGTGGAAGCATCAGAATGGAGCAGAGCGGGGAGACTTTGGCCAACCTATTGTAGCTTCTACGTCACAACTACAAGCTTTTTCTGACGACCTTTTTTCATCTGCTCCTGATTAACAATGATCTGAAGAAAGAAATACTCAGAAAGGCAATTTTTTGCTTAATTTTTTTATACATGTCCTCCATCATCAGAAAAATGCTACTTGTTAGAAAATGTGGCCCTTAAATATAGAAACAATATTTCTATTTAACATTCGATATTAAGAATGAATAAATGTCAACAGTTTTGGGAGGATTTTACTGTTGGTGTCGCACAAACTTTCTCCCTAAAAACACCAACTTTTTGGAGTGTCCTCAGGAGAAAATTAGATTTAGTTTTTAATGCTTCAATTATACTTGGTAAATTTTAAATTCACAAAAGCAGATTTTTAAAGATCCAATCACTTTCTAATAAATTTCACAATGAGATCTGCATACATTTGTCATTGTATGTCTTCTCTTGGTTGATGTTTAGGATAGCTGCTGTATAATGTAGTAATAAGTCAGAAGTTCAAATAAAAACAATTACCCAACTTTTCTACACCATGCGCATGTGCAGAGCAAATTAAAGTTGATTATGCAGAACTTCCTGTCTGTCCCAGATAGGAGATGGTTGTCTGCATATGTTTGTACCAATTTCATGACGTTTTTACTTAAGTGATGCTAAATTCTGCAGGATATCAGTCAGATCTGTGACCGCAGCTTTTTCTGGACTGTAGATAACTAACGCGGGTGAAAAGGTTAAAGAAAGAGCGAGAAATCCGGGCAGAAAGAAGTGCATTGAACTCACCACGCGGTGTATTATACTTTAGTGTGTTTGTTTTCGGACAAACCTTTTATTTATGCGTTAAAATGGTGACGTGGCCTGTCCGATGGCACTTTGTGTGTCTTCTAAAAATAGCCCGGTGTGTCTGAACGGCAGGTGGCCATTAGCGCAAACAGTGACCTGCAGACCTGCTGGAACCCTGAAAAGCCTCCGTCACGTGATCTTACCAGCCGGCCGCATCTCTCCTTGGCTTTCTTCACCTTCCCGTAGGTTCCTTTGCCCAGCGTCTCCAGGAACTCGTACCTGTGCTTCAGGTTGTGTTTGTGGTGGTGCCTCTTCACGGCTTGTTTCTTCACCGGGCACGGAGACGCGTTTGGGTCATCCATGCTCCTGCTGGGGCTCTCCGCTGTTTACTCGCAGAGCATTCCTCCGCGAGCTCTCCGAACTTCTTTAAAGTTCACCGTTAGCTTCCCGGGACGCTGCGAGGTGGAGAAAACCGACACAGGCCGCCGAGCCACAGCGCGTCAGCTGCTGCGGAGCCGCTGACTGACGCGTCCCATCAGCAGGTAGACTGCATGAGTGCCGGCGAAGCTCCGCCCCCAACCGTTTACGTCACAGGATCCTCCTCAGGTGGCGGAAGGATATTTTTGAAGCGACAGTTTGTAACTGGAATTTTTTTTTCTCTATAGTTTGTTTGGAGTCAAACTAGTTTTTTTGTCGTTTTGTCTTCACAGATACACAAACACACACACATGTGCATATTGTCCTATTATACAAAGTAACCCTACTAAGCACAGTGGCGCCACCACGTGGCTGAGTAGTGTCACAGCGAGAACTAGAACCACAGAGGGACGCAAAACAGCACTGTTAGGATTATATTTTACTGGAATGTCTGTACTTTAGTGTTTTTTGAAACCTAAAAACATATTTTACCACGTCCCCGTGGCTATTTACCATCTAATAAAAGAATAAATGCTTTAACATTTCATGATGATCGAGTCAAGACGGCGCCTGTGCGGCTTTGCAGCGCCTCACCGGAACACCTGTTTGCTGGCACGAGTCCCGGGTCCAAAGAAGAGAGCGAGGAAAAGAGACTCCAGGGCTGGGCTTCAGGTGGGGATCAGGCGTATAGCCCGGCGCCCCCCACTCGGATAACAGAGCGGATAACAGTGTAGGAACGCCTGCTCACCGCCGCCTCTGTCCCAGCTGATGAGCTGGAGCCACCACGGTACTGGATCCGTGATGATATTGCTGCTTGGACCTCGGAGCCACTTTGGCCTCCTGTGTTTCCACCGCTGGACCAGCAACTGTCACGCAAAAAGTCCTGGAGACCGCGCCACAGCAGTGCCTGCTACCCATCCCGCTGCGTCCAGCTGATTCTGTTGCCATGGCGACTGCTGAACGCTCGCTCCACAAATAAATTCTTCTCTCATGAGCTCTTCACCCGGGAAACCTCGGACCTGTTACTCCTCACAGAGACCTGGCAGAGGGAAGGCGAATCCATTCACCTGAAGAAAGTCTGCCCCACCGGCGGCTCAGATTTTAATGTCTTTTTATCATCCATCAAAAAACTGGAAAACGTTTGAATCCTTGGGGATTTTACCCTACACATTGATGATGACTCCTCCAGCCCAGTGAAGGATCTTTTATTAATAACTGAAACGTTTAACCTTAAACAGCATGTGTCTGGTCACAGCAAAGGCCACACTTTAGACCTCTCTTTTCATTGGGGCTGCACATCACTAATGTCTGTATAAGTGATCACTGCTGTGCGTTTTTTTTTATCTAGTCTCTGAGCAAAAGGACAGAAAGATCATCTGACAACATCTAATAAGAAAAATCCAAAAGTTCTGTCTGAAACAATGAATTATCGTTTCTCCTGCTTAGCCAACTGCCCCTGTGCTTTGGAAAGCTGATAGTAATGGTTTCCCAGAATTTTTCATCAACAAAATCAGAGACATCAAAGAAAATGTTCCACCACTCCCTTGCCGTATCACAGCCTGTGCAGAGCCTCGTGCACCAGCCTGGTCTCGTTTTAAACCTGTGTCACTGGAGAACACTGCAAAACTAATGCTCGAAATGAAACCCTCTTCTAGTTCCTCTGTCGACCCCCCCGGCTTTTTGTCAATGTCACTGATGTTGTGGGACCCTGGATTGCCAAAAGGGTTCGTCTGTCTCTTGTTTCTGACGTATTTCCTAGTTCCTTCAAACATGCTGTTTGGACTCAACATAACTGAACTCCAGAACTTTGGACCAACATCCAAGCTCTCGTTTCTGTCTAAAATTCTGGAAAAAGTGGTATCTGAACAGCTCACACCTTTTCTGGAGAACCACATTGACGACACTTTTCAGTCTGGCTTCTGCAAACACCACTGCACTGAAACAGTGCTGCTGAAAGTATTTAGTGACACTGTGATGTCTGCTGACTCAGGGAACTGTACAGTGCTAGTTCTGTTGGACCTCTCCTCTGCTTTTGACACTGTTGACCCCTCCATCCTGATAATAAGGCTGTGTAATCTGGTTGGGGTGTCTGGATCAGTTTTACAATGGTTCTCAGCATGTCTGTTAATAAAATTCCCTCTGAGCTTCAAAAGCTGACTTGTGGGGTACCTCAGGGTTCAGTTCTGGGGCCTCTCTTGTTCCTGCTGAATAGGCTTCCTTTAGGCAAGTTAATTCAGCAGTTCAGTGATGTTTCTACCACCTCTTTGCAGATGACATTCAGCTGTTCTGTTCCTTTTAAGACCTCTGAGACCCACAAACGGAGCTCCTTAATCAACTGCCTCTCTCAGTGGCTGAACGACAGCTGCCTTCAGCTAAACTCAGACAAAACGGAAACACCGATTCTTACCCCAGACGGTGCCATCCCTGCTATTAGATGCCAATTAGGTGCCCTGAGCCATTTGGTAAAACCAGCCTGAGAAACCGATTGGGTTTGATGAAGCGATTTCTCTTGAGTATCAAACTAAACAACTCCTAAAGAATTGTTACTTTCAGCTGCACAACTCTGTAAACTTAGCTCAATGGTTTCTAAACATGAACTAGCGATGATAATCCACTCCTTTGTGGATCTTTTAGACCATTGCGGTTTCTTTTTGAATTCATTTTAAAATCTTAGTCCTGACCTTTAGAGCCCTTCATGGACAAGCCCTTTCGTATATCTCAAATCTCATCCAGCCCAGTGGGAAGGCCTCAGTTTGAATCCCAGCATACACAGCAATCCTTTTTTATTGGATACAATTTGAACAGAGTTTATGAATAGTAATCAAAAAATGTGTTTATTATACAGACATTTCTAAAACAACTGTCTTCTTTAAAGTGATTCTCCTCTTTGTTCTTCTTCTAGCATCTTTCACCAAGATGATCTTATATAGAGATTTATTTATTTCAGTAAATCAGTTTGAGTTGATCGTTCCATCATAAACATAGTAAAGTGTAATGTACAGTTGTACACATTTAATCAGTGCTACAACGTTTTTTTCATTGTAAAAGTGCAGCTCGAGCTGTTTAAATGAATAATAACATGTCTGTCTAGCTGTGAAGCAAAAAACTGCGTGTGAGCTCCTGATGTTCATTCATTCATTTTCCAAAGCGCTTTTTCCCTTTCGGGGTCATGGGGTTGCCGGAGCCTAACCTGGCTGCTCATGGCGAAGGCAGGGGACACCCCTGGACTGGTCGCCAGGGGCGCTCCTGATGTTGCGGTTGTGAATTCTGTCTCTGTCTTTACACATCTTTATGACTGGATGGCCACAAATCCAACTGTCCAATCAGAGAGCAGGTGACTTCCTGCCATCCCGCCTCGCTGCAGACTTTGAGGATTTCAGTTTTAACATGATGGAGAGGACTGTACCGTGTTCAGGTCTTCTGTGTTCAGTTTTGCTGCTGTACTTCAATGAAAACGCTATGGTCTATTGATCTTGTAATCTTGTCTCTGTGGTCTAATGGTTAGAGAGCGTGCACTTTTTTTTTTTTTACTGTGGAAATTGTGAGTTCGACTCTCTAGCATGACAGCGTTTTTTTTCTTCATGTTTTCTATCTTTTTCTTTTGTTGACTTTTTGCAACAGTTTTAGTTTAATTGTAGTTAGTGTTTCTTTTTTTGCTCTTCTTCTTCTTTTTTGTTTTCACAAGTATTACATCATTAATAAAATATTACGACAGATTTTCTTTGTCTCAGACAATAAGAGATGTATTTTTGGGGTCATTAAATTACCAAACCAGCATTCTGTCACAACAGAAACGGTTGATTCCTGTTTAAGAATTGTGAAAAATCCATGGGTGAACCAGTCTTTCCTGATAATTGAGGGGGACCTGGTTGGAGACAAGATGGCGGCTAAAATCTTCAGCCGGAAGGAAGTCAGGAACCGGAACAAACACACGACACCCCCTCCGCGAGCGCCCAAACTCATCTTTAGCAGAAAGTGGAACATTTTCTACTTCAGCCAGAAGAAGAAGTTGCTTATCTATTCTAGAAGATTCACTGAGTTCGGAGCGCGAATGGTAAGCAAAATGTTTCTCTGTCTGTCTTGAAAAACTAACTTTCCTATAATTTTCTATTAATATATTTTTTGTTTGTGTATTTTTGTTCTGCATTATTTCCCCAAAAGTTTGAAAAACAAAACGCATGTTGAAAAGTAACTGTCATTTTCCTTTGCCTCATTTCCATTGTTCACCATTACTACAATGCCTTCTTGCATCCCCGCCAGATAATATATATAGTTATTTTATAATTAACCTTAACATACGTTATAATTATAATACAATTAACAGATAATATATATATATATAATTATTTTATAATTAACATTAACATATGTTATAATTATAATACAATTAACAGATAATATCTCTGTTAACATAATTCCTCTATTCCCATTCCTCTTCCCCTATTTGTTCTTTTTTTTTGTCATTGTTTTTAATCACTTAATCATACTACTTTGGTCTGTTTTACACAGGAGCACATTTCGGTAATTACTCTTGTCAAGGAGATGGAGGCAAGTGCCACTGACGGTACACTTTTTGCTCGCCCATTGTGTCCCAAGCAACAGGCGACAACTTGGAGGAAGGTGAAAGAGTACTTTGAAGGATATGTGAACACTGCATTTCATTTTGAAGGTAGATTTCAAAATTCTGCATCGATTACTTTTCTTGTGCATTCTAGAATTCTTACATATTTAGAATTGTAGTATGTTTTTAATGATGTTTTGAATAGTGTTAGCTATTTTGAAATTTTTTTAAAGTTATCTTTAGAATTTTGTCTTATTAATCACAATTATGTAAAGTAATATTAAGTGTAACCCAAGATATATCCATTGACAACATGACATGCCAGTGCTGCGGAGGTGGTGGTGTCTACTGTTGCTAGAGAACTACACTGTGGACAGGTATGTTTATGTCAAACCATAACAAAAGCATTTGAAATCATTCTGTGTAACTCTGACTACACTTGTACTTTAGTTACAGGGTAGTGTTTGCCCACTGGACTGAAGAATGTAGAAGACTGCTGGCAGGCCAACATGTTAGTGATTTCTGGTTGAGGGGACAAAAGGCTAAATAAATAGAATATGTATTTAAAAAAAAATAAAAGAAAAGCGGTTTTGCAACCCTTTATATTCGTTAAGTGTTGCATATCTGTGAAAACCACTTGAAAGTGTTTAAAAAGGCCCGACTAAATGCAAAAACACTCCCGCGCCATCTGCGCGTGAATTTCTGGTTCCAGTCGAGGACTTCCGGCTACTGATGATTTTGTGCCATGTTTTCTGCAACCAGGTCCTCTTGGGATAATCTGATGTCCACGTCCAACTTCATGTGGAAGGTTCATTGCTTTTGTTCAATTTTTCACAAACCCTGAATTCAAGCCTAATGGTTGGCGCAGTGGCACTCTTCTGGACTTGTTATTGTTCCTACAGGTTTTACTCAGGTTCAGCTCTGGCAGTTGTAGATTTTTTCCTTTTTTTTATACAAGGCATAATTAAAAAAAAAAAAAACTCTTAAACCAGGAGTTTATAATGAAAAAAAAAAAGAATCATAAGTGAAGTGTACACTGCCATCACTACTAGAGTTCTTAGGAAGTTGGAGTGTTTGTTGCTAAAAGTCAGCAAAAGAAAAAGATAGAAAACATGAAAAAAAAAGCAGTGCATTGTTAAGGAGCTGAATTCACAATTTTGATTTGTGGCCATTCAATTCCAAATTCCAAATCCATCTGCAAAAAAAAACAAAAAAAAAAGTAGAAATGATTTCACAAATGCAAATCTTTTCACAGGCATGCAGGCCCCTTTTTAACACATTTGCAAACCTAAATATTTTGGGCAGATTTATTTTGCAGTATGATGAAACTTGATTTATGTGCAAACTTGCAGTTGCGGTTGCGAATCCATTCAGTTGCGGTTTATGGCCTTGTATTGAGCCCATACAAAGCTGAGTTACGGTAACCCTAACCGTCACCCCAATGATTTGTATTTTCCAGTTCTTCTAGATGTTTTATTATGAAAGACTTTTTTTCCTTCCTGTTTATTCCATGTTGTTAAAAAGTTTCTTTTCTTTTTAAGGATGTGGCTTGCTCTTGGTATTCCCCTATTTTTCTTGGTTCCTTAATGTAGACTTCTGTGTCCTTTAGTTTTTCTATCTGAGTCAAAATGTTGATCTTTAGATTTGAGGTGATCATCTGTACCCTACCACGTGACTTTTTTTGTCTTCTTTGTTTATTAGTGTGTAGCAACTGGAAATTTCTTGATCATCCAAGTGTATCTTTTTGCTGCTCAGAAATTGCAATAACTGCTGTTCTAGTGTGTGTACATCTCCAGGTGGCGCTTCATCACCTTCATCTAGTCCAACTGGAGCTCTTGCATATGAAAAGCCAGAGCATCCTGTTGCCAGAGCCTGCCGTTGCTTCTCCTGCTTTGGCTGCTCCGTCTGCTGCGCCCACAGATCTATACGACATGCTGCCTGCACACAGCATTCATTTAGAAGTTTAGAACAGGAGCGAGCAAACTATGGTCAGATGCAGCCTGTTAAGCTATTTAATCTGGCCCGCCAAACTGGAATTAATGATATTGATATTCCTTTAATGTCTTATTTTCCCTGTAGTTCTGGTGTCTCCTCACAGATGGTACATAACAAATAAATTGACCTTTGTCTATGTTTACAGAAATGTATTCTCCATTCATAAGGTGTTTGCTAAGTTTGTTGAAGATTTGTTAAGATTTCAGCCTCTGTGGTGTTTTCTGAGTTGGATAGTCATTTTTCCGATCATTCCAACACTGCATGAATGCAGCATTTGTCTAAGTTTGCATTTTCACTGAAGGACATCAACCCGTCGATCCAATGGGTCTTTGTTCCACGGCGGTCTCTGTGGGGACCCCCAATATTTTATCTTTATACATATTCCTAATGCTACAAACATTTAACGCCTCTATGGGATTCAACTTTGATGAAGCACACTGATAAAAACAAGTGCCTTGTTATTATTTTTGAAGGACAGGTTTAGTCTAGATATCTTTCCACTGAGCAGCAGCATGACCTCGTTCGGCCTCATAACAGGAGCCAGGAGAGAGCAGACATCATTGAATGGACACTGCATCCAGATGGATGCACGCAACCAGTTAGAGCACGAACCACGCCTCCATGACCGTATGAAGCCATTAAGTTAGAGCATATTCCTCCTCTCCTGACACAGGGCTAGGGTGTCATAGTACTATTTGTGCGTATACAGACAGTAAACGCCCCTGCTGCCATGTTACCTGCATGCTGCTGGACACCCGGAGATCCGTACAACTTAATGCAACTGTGATCCAACTTTTAACATTTCTGAAAATAAATGGAATGTGTTCTCTAAACAGGGTTTTTGTCTCCTAGTTCCTCTACACTACCTGTTTAGGATGTACCCCACCTTCCCTCAATAGTAGCTGGGATAGGCTCCAGCAACCCAATGACCCCAAAAGAAATTCACCAGGTCCCTAATGTAGATCACCACGGGGCTTTCAGATGAGTTTAAATAAAAACCAACAAATGTAGATATAAAATAAGCACTTCATCAATTGTCTAATGGTGCCAAATGGAAACCTAAAAAGGGGGGAAAATAACAAATAAATTCATAATTTTGTTATAATAAAGTAAGAATAAAAAGGTTACTAATGTGTTGTGATAAAGGTGGTAGGCATCCTCAAACACACCTAAAGATATCAAGCTCTGACATGAGGGAACAAAGAGCATCACTAATCCAGTAGACCGAAGTGGTGCTGCAAGCTGCCTCTTTTGCATTTGTTGAGTTCATCCAGAGCAGCTTCTTCACACATTCTCCCTTTATTAACCCTTGACCTCTCAGGGGCCGCCTGTCGGTTTGGCAGAGGGAAGCGTCAGGGTCCTTCACTCGTGCACACAGAACAACACAACGGAAACGAGCAAACTGAGCTTTGGAGCCAAGTAGCACAGTCAGTCCTGTTCTATTCTGGGAACAAAATGATGTCCATTGATTCATGACATGGAAAACAAAAGCTCACACACGTGATCTGACATTTGTGAAAGAAAGCTCACATGTGACCACCTGTCTGCCTTTTCATTCAACTCTTTTCTTTTTGATTCAAATTGCGTGTCTAGTGTTGATGTAATTCCATCAATTTCCAACTGAACATTTTCTGGAGCTGCTTCCTGTCGTGACCCAAATACAATGCTTTAAAAACATATCATGCTTAGTAAATGAAATGTATTTAGTTTTTGTCTACTAAACCTGATATTGAATAAAGTCTTGTCACACAGGACAATAAAACTCAGCTGATTAAGACTGAGCAAAAATAAATAAATGAACCTTTTAAGGGCATTGAAGTTCTCGCTCAATAACTTAAAATTGTGTTTTTACTATTTTAAACTACATACAACAGGTGTTTTAGTGAGGGCAGGCAAAGCATTTTTCAGAAAAAAAGATGGACCGTGTGCAGACTCCTGTTGCAGTAAATGTCCTGGATGGAGAGAAAGCTACAGCCAGTGATGTCCTCTGCTGCTTGCACCACCTTCTGTAGAGCTTTTTAGCTCTGAGAGGCGCAGTTTTCATACCACACTGTGATACAGCCGTCAGAAGGCGCTCGATGGATCATGTCTGTGTTCATATCAAACTTTATCAACTTCCCCAGGAAGTAGAGTTTTCGTTGGGCTTTCTTGACCACAATGTCTGTATGTAGAGTCCAGGACATCCATTTTCTAAACCTGCTTTGTCCCTTACAGGGTCACGAGGGTGCCTGAACTTAACCCGGTCACTTGTGGGCGAAGGCAGGGTACACCCTGGACAGGTCGCCAGTCTGTTGCAGGGCAAGGACGGGACAAATCCTGATTTATATGAACGCTGAGGAATTTGAACCTGCTCCACCTCTGTGTTGTTGGTATAGACAGAGGGATGCTGGTCTGTACGATGACTAGTTTTGCTGACATTAAGAGAGAAGTTATTTTCCTGACAGCAGCTAGTTCTTAATGTCACCTCATCTCTGTAGGTGCCCTCATCATTGTTGGTGATGAGGCCTAGGATGATGCTGAGCTGTGCCTGGCAGTACAGTCATAGGTGAATAGGTAATACAGAAGTGGGCTGAGGACACAGCCCTGGGGTGTGCCAGTACTGACAACACGTGTGGGGGAGAGGCGACTGCCAGTTCTCACTGCTTGGAGATTGCAACATTTTGATGAAAGAAATACTCAGAAATGCAAATTTAAGATAGGTTTTATTCATATATGTTCACCATCATTAAAACAAGCCACAAGACCATGTTAAAACACAGTTTTCATCAGAGCTGGCCTTGAAAAGGCGGTGGACACAATGGACTGGATTGGAGTTTTAAGTTAGATTTATGGCTGTCCGTCTGTAAAAAGGTTTTGTACCTGTAGTAAAATTGTCAAAAGATGTTGTGTCTGTAGAAAACAATTGTCTGTAACATGAAGCATTTTTACAGACTGTTTTTTTTTCAACAGTTATGAAACAGTTTTACAGGCCATTCCTCTCTACAGTTACAAAACGTCTTTAATAGGCAGACAATTTTTTTCTATCTACAAAATCGTTTGACAGACACACAAATCTCTTACTGACATACAAGACTTTAGTATCAAATCTAACTTTATCTGGACTCCGTATCAGAGAAAGGTCAAAGATATTTATAAACATTGGTCATCACAGTCCAAGGATGCCATCGGACCCTGAAGATTTGTGGGGGCTCACTGTCATTTGACCTCAATTTATTATTGTTTTTTTTTTATTAGCTTCATGCAGGTCATTGTAGTATAGACTTGGGGCATGATGTAACTGTATTCTCTTACTAAAATAATTTATTATGATTTTTTTTGCTCTCCATAAAGACAAACTTGTTTTTTATGCAGCATCTGTATCATGTGCAGTGATTTGGTTTAATTGTCTTCTTTTATGCATGCTTAGGTTTAACACCCAAAACATAAATCAGATAAATGTGTATTTAAAGGTATGCATGCAAGAAAATTATAGGTAGATATCTGGGTGTGATCATTAGATTTCTGAAAATCAGATGACTAACATTTTGTGATAAAAGAGATCAGATTATCCTGTTTATACAATCGTTTCAATAAACTGATAACAAAGTTTCTATCACCTTTTGAATGCAAACTGGTTCAAAGAAAACTTTAGACAGACATTCTTATTTATCCGTATACTACATTTCCCATGCGCCTTTTCGGCAACCTGTGCCCACCCACTGCTGACTTAGTCGACTTTCTGTTTTGCTGTGATTTGTTTGCCTGTCTGAGCGCAGCTCTGTGATTCGGTCCGGACACACCTCGCTCTGCGGCACCGCTGCCCGTTTTCTTCATCTTCGTGCCCGCAGAGGGGAAAATGATTCGTCGGTGTGGTCGTGGCATGTAGGCAGGGTTTTCTGATCCAAAGCTTATTTCGCATGTTTTTCCTCAGAGCAGCAGCGGGGCAGAGCAGCGTTTAGCCCGAATGAGTGCCAATAACATCTCTCTGTTCCGTAAACAGTCGCGCTGCATGGCTGGATGTGGTGGTGCTCTGGATTATTTCCGTGAAAATATGTTTTTGGTTCCAGGCTAGGCTCGGGACGGGCTGGGGATGCCTTCTGGCTAGCGGCGCTTCTGTACGTGGTGGCAAAGCTAGCTTACTGCTGGTTGCAGTTGTTGTTAAAACGCTTTCGTTTCAGTTTATGTCGAAAAAAAAACGTGACCAAAAACTGAAATAAGACAAATAAAAAACGAGGTAAAAATGCGGCCAGCTTGTGGGTGAAATTTCGCTTCGACCGCTGTTTTTGCTCTCGAAGTTAAGCTAGCTAGCTGCGTCAGACGGCTCTCAGCGAACACTCACGACTCCTTCTCCCCCAGACGAAGTGCTGTTTCCACGGACTGTCATTCACTTGTGTCTCGCGTCGGGTCATTCACCTGACAGTGACGTTAACAGGTGTATTAAATCGACATTCTGTTTTTCGTTGAACATACGAAGTGGAGTTATTTTGACGCGTTGAAATCCCGCCGTTTGATGATGGAGGGAAATGTGCAGCAGCAGCAGCAGAAAACGACACCTTTAGCTCGGGAACTGACCCGAATATTCAACAACTACAACAAGAACTCGGTCCAGCTGAAGAAGAACCTGAAGGAGACCAATAGCTTCTTCAGAGAAATCCGACAGAACTACAGTAACGCTTGTGCATCGACCGTAAACTCGGATTCTCTGGAAGCAGGTGAGTCTGAGCGCCTTAGACTGCAGAAACTCAAAGACACGGATGAAAATGGCCTTCTTAACACGTTCTGTGGCGTATTTCTAACGATGAAGGACACGTATGAAGAAAATACTGCTTGGACCTGCATTTCTGAGTATCCTTTCATTCAAATTATTATGAATCAGGAGCAGACAAAATAAAGGCAGGAAAACAGAGCTGTAGTGATGCAGAAAATACGCAGGGCGGGCCACAAGCTCCCTGCTCCGCTCCATTCTGATTCATCCACATGTAGACAAATAGATCCATGTACGTCTCCATTTAGCTCCGGTGTTGTTGCCATTTTTGTTGTATCACTAATGTTAGGCTGAGATTGTGAGGGACTGTAAGCTAGCTAGGAAGAGAGCGTAAACAAATGGATGATGGGAAGTGGGGACAGGCCTACCCTGCACCAACGGTCCCGCCCACAACTCAAAGGCAAATTCCCACCATTCAGCAGAACCTATATCCTAGAAAACGCATGTGTTTTTGCTAAAAATGTCCTAATCTTAATTAGAATACCACAGGGAAAGTTTTTACCATGGATCAAACAATGATCGGAACCATCCAGGTTAGCTGCTGTGAATAGTTCCAACAGCTGAAAGACTGAAGCAGAAATAAATCCATTACTTAGGGTCTTATAATGAGCTTAACAGCCCTTCTCTCTTTAAAGCCAACCAAAAATGCTGAGACTTCAGGCTTGAAACTTGAGGTGGCTTTAGCCGACTATTGTTTGTGTGAGTTTATGTCACCGGCTGACCCTGCTATCATGGCATTATTTATGAAAAATATAGATTACACTGTGTTAGTTTCATACAGTATAGCATTTAGAAATCACAGCAGAATGAGGTTTAAAAGCTGCTTTCATGACTCCCGAATGAGCAGAAAACGACTATTCTACAGCTGCATTCCACACAGCGGTAAAATGCATTTGTTGAAATATTGATTATAGTTGGAATCAGTAAAGTAGTCTGAGTAAATGTTTGAGTTTGCTCTATCTGAAGAAAAATGTTTGGATTTGTGGCGTTTGGCAGAGGTCACAGGCGGGTTTGCATGTTTCTGTCTAGAGCTGGAAAGACCTCACTCCTTCTGACCTGAAGGGTAGACGGGGGTGGGGGGGGGGGGGGGGGGGGGGTGGTTAATTGGACCCAATAGATTATGCTGTTGACAAAGGCTGATCCCAGGGTGCTTCCCCCTTGTTATATAACTGTTATGGACATGATTTAGCTTCATAAGAGGGAGTGTGTAACGCTGTATTGATGTTTGTTCTTCTGTGGACTTGTTCCAGATGGTTCTGGAAGTAGAATCTAAGTTTAAGAATGAATGAAGATTCAAGTTAAAGACCCACTCTGATGAAAATAGTGTTTTTAACATGTTCTTGTGGCATTTTTGTGACAACGGAGGACACACATAGAAAGAAAATTACTCTTAAAATTGCAATTATGAGTATTTATTCAATTTGTTGTGAATCAGGAGCAGAGCAGTTTCATGACATAGAGCTGGACCTAATGAGTGTTATGTCATTCATAGAAAATGGTTTTCTTCCGGTTCCAGCCAAATTAAGTCAATTCAGCTGCTTTTTTTTTTTTTTTTTTTTTTTTTTTTACAAGACAGACGCCACTATGTTGTAAACTGAAATTGCCAGTAAGCTGTGATTGGCTGAGTGAACGTTTCTATGGCAACCGCTCTCACCAATCAGGAGTGAGTTTGTTAGAGGTCAGCACACTTGGAAGCGGGCTCGGAAGAATCTGTCAGTCAAATGTTTCTAACTTGAGACCACACACTTTTATTGAGGCATCTGATTGGCCAGATTATTAATTGAAAAACACTTCAGAAAGAAATATGAAGAAATTAAGATTAGTAAGAACATTACTCAATCCATGTATGTCTTCATTTTCCTCGTCTGAGCTGGCATCAGGCTCAAAAGCGTACGTCTGGACAGCTCCAATGTTTCTCGCCATTTTTGTCGCACTGCTAATGTTAGGTTGGGGATGTGTAAGCTAGCGAGAGAGTGAGTAAACAGAGAGCTCTCAGCAGCGAGAAGGGGGGCGGGCTTACTCTGCAGCAACTGCATTGCTTACAAGTAGTCAGAGGTGAATTTCTAATGAACCCCTGCCGCTTTGCAGACACTATGTCCTAAAAGGACAGGTTTATTCATTTTGGCAAAAAACAGCATAAGCATAATTGACAGAGCACTGGGAACACTTCAGATCTAAAGAATGATTGGAGTGGGCCTTTCAAAGAAATTTAAATAAAATAGGTCTGTAGATATTCTTGGACTGATTTTATTTTGAAAGAGTCTATGGCGTTCATATTCTGCCTTCTACCTTTTGTAGGTCAGCTTAGCTGCATCTCTTTTCCAAGTCACGAGGAAGAGTTTCTTCGACACACCGTGGGAGCCGCCCCGTACATCCTCATTCTGGGCCAGGACTGCGCCGCCCGCTACCAGCTGCTCAACTGCCTTCTGGGGGAACGGCTCTTGCCTTTGGGTCCAGAGGCTGGAGAGGCTTGCGAAGGCGTCCAGGGTAGTGTCTGCAAGAGGCGGAAGCTGTGCTTCACCCATGGGAGACAGACGCGACTCAGCCTGGCCCTGCCTGGCCAGTATGAGCTGGTGCACCAGTTGGCAGCAAACCGCGGCCGCTGGGATACCATTCCCAGAGAAGATCTGGAGATCCATGAAGAGTGTGAGGACCCTGCCCACAGACTGGCAGAGCTGGAGATCACCCTGCACCACCCACTGCTTCAGGTAGTTAGTTTTATATTACCGTCCTTTAATTAGTCTCTTTTGTTGTTGAAAATTTGTGGTATGATTAGGTGTTTTCTAGACAGACTTATTTTTATGACTTTAAATATTCATAAATGTCAATAAAACACTATAAAAGCACGCCAGTTTTCAAAAACTGATATTTTTCTGTTAGAATTCTCTTTTTGTTCAGTAAAAAAACTGAACTATTACAAAGTTGAGATGTCACCATATAGGTATTTTTATTTTTTTTTACAGAAGATGCATCAAATAATACTTTAATGACAAGATCGTTGCAGGATGTTTATCCTATTTTAACTTTAGAGAAACCACAGGGTCAGATTTGGCCCTTTTATTTTTGTATGCATTTTCGTTTTCTTTTTTTTTTTTTTTCTATTTTGACTGCTGTAAATTACTGCTGTTCATAAAGAACACGCAAGCAAACATACAAAAAAACCTTTAAAATCCCCCCAAAAAAGGTTTTTGGGATTCTCCAGGGTTGAACACAATTCTGCCCCTTCTTGATTTTTACAGGAAAAAATCCAAAAAAGAAGCAAACATTTAAATAATTTAAGAAGCATTCGAGTGCATTGTCTTAATGCTTTGTTGTAACAGTAATCTTTATAGTATATAATTTAAAGCATGTTTTGATGCCAACTTTCTTCTGGAAGATCCAAATTATTTATTAATAAATAAATAAATGAAATTATTACAATAATAAAAAGAGATTTTAGAGATTAGCCTGCAATACCTTTAATACAGCAGAGCAAAGAACTTCTTAAACACAAAGTAAAATACAATGGAAAGAGTTGAACTGTTGACGTTCAAAAGTGTGCATGTTATGCACGTCATGTCCGAGTATATTTTTACAGCAGAAGTTTAGACTTAAACATGACCTGCAGACTGTACTCTGCTTTACACTGACATGTTTCACTAGTTGTGCTGTCGTTTTACAAGTTCACACAGGTGAATGCCTCTAAACTGAACAGAAAACGGTACAGGATGACAGCCTTTAATGAATGAAAGAAGAGCTGCTCACACACATCTGTCTGCTTTTCTAAACAAACTGTTGGTGCAAAAACAGAGAAATGGTTTGAAATTGTTTTTTTTTCAGAGGCAAAAATGTTATTTTTATAGTCCCGTGCAAATGGACAGAATTTACTGGCTTAACTGGTCTCTCGTGATCTGTGGAAACCCCAGGAAAAGCATTAAATAATGTACGCTTAACTGCTTGTTGAAGCAAATGTCTAAGTAAGCAATCAATTCATTCAATAGATGATCTCATGATGTATATTCATTATTAAATGCAGTATATTATTATTACAGGCCACATTTCAGTGCAACAAACTTAAGAAATTCATTAATAGTAAATTGGGGAATATTTGCCTCAAAAGCAGCTTCATTAATCTACAGGTACAGTAAGTTTGAACTCATAACTTTAATGCTTTTCGTTCACTTTTGTTTTTTCTAGTCATTAATCAAAGTTTATTACATTTGTCAGCAAAGTTATTACGTCACAAATATTTGTTTTAAGTGGGTGTGCTTCCTCTTGCTAAAAAAATGGATCAGTTCATTCTTTTCCTCGCTGTCTCTCATTTAAACTGGCCTTTGCTCACATGTGTAAGATCACAGATAATCCAGAGCAGAGCTGATTATTTTCTAGGTATTTTCTTTTTTTATATTGATGTCATTTGTTCTCCTGTTCAGAGTTAAACTCCCGTAGTAGTTTTTTTCCATCCTCCTGTTTCTATTTTAGGTTAAACCGTCTCATCCGTTACAAGTTGCATAGAAAAGGGTGGAAAATGTTGGATGCAGCGCTGCAGTCATGCAAAACCTTCATCCAGTGTGACCTGAAAATTACAATGTCATGTGGGGGTGACATGAGTTAGCACAGTGTGAGAATTAGTCATTCTTTTCATGTGTGACATACGGACATTGGCGTCTAATCGTTTAAATCAAGGCTCTTTAGCGAGCATCGCTGAGCCCAGAGAAACTGGGTCCAGCTCTGCTGCAGGGCAGCCCACCAGCCCGGCCCCCTTACGTAATGCTACTGGTCTGGTGCGATTCACATGACTGCTTCATGTAAAAAAAAAAAGAAAAAGAAAAGCACCAAAACCCTTTGCTGTGATACGGTTGCCATGGTTACACTTTCTGGGACACTGGGGTGTAACTAAAAGTCTCCCAAATTGTTGTTTTTTGCAGCATTTTTAATAAAAATATTTTCCGGTTTCTGGATCAGGTTGGATCAGTTGGATTACCAAAAGCTTGGGATGAAAGCACCGATGTCAGGGCCAACTGGTGGCACTGTAAGAGAACGTTTGCTGCTTCAAGACCCAGAAAAATCACTAAAGTAAAACTAGACCATAGGAAGGGGAAAAAAGAGCCTTTAAGGAAAACATCTGTTGTAGAAACAAAGGCGTTCAGTTTGCTCCAACACCACGGTTCATGTGGTATTTGCAGACATTCATCTGTGAAACGCTCAGACTTTAGAACCCTTTTTAGCTACACAGCAGAGATCTGCTGAGCTTTGTTCCAGCTGGACAAAGCTGTGGTGTTCAGAATGAGATGAGCTCTCAGAATCTCTCTCCTCACTGTGGTTTTCTCACCGTTCTGCCATATTTACCATGTTGTGTTTTGGAGGACAGAAAATGAAAACTCACCGCTAATTACATCCCTGAACCTGACCGCACTCCAAGGCTGCTGACTCACCACCGCCTTTCACTAATGAACCACATCACTGCTAGCTTTCTTCTGTGTTGTGTTGACTGGTGAAGGTCCACAAAGTCCTGTTTGTGAGGAGGTAGCTTGTTCTTTTCGGGCATTAGAACGTTGTCGCTAAAAATCCTCAAGCAGGAGTGGTTCTTGGATCTGAGGGGATTCAGACGCTGCTGATTTGGACTGAACAAATGTTTGCAGGCCATCTTTGTTCCTGCTCAGGCGGTGTGGCGTCTTTCTTGGCGACGGGGCTGACTGTCTCCTTTGTGTGGCTGCTGCTCATGTCAGCCTTTCTTCTGTATCCTTCTCCTCGTCACAGCTTCCCTCGCGAGCTGCCATCCTTTTCATATTTCTGCCATCAAAACTTTTTTTTTCTTTTTGCACGCGTCACATATTTTTTTCCGCAAGACGTTCACAAGGCCAACACAAATATTTATGTGTTCAATGGTGGGGGGCATGTGATGTTTGCGGATTCTTTGTCTTGAGTCTGTAGCAGGACAGCTGTATGTGACAAAGTGACGCTTTCAAGACGTGCTCGCTTCTATTAGGCCGATTTAATAAGTATTTTGTCTCAGCTTTGCTAAAAGTGCAAAAATAGTTTATGCCCAACTGGTGGAGGTGATGAGGTTAGTTTTACGGCAGCTGAGTGTTGCTCCGTCAGAATCCCTCCCGTTTCATTTTGTAGGTTTGTCGTGGTCACAGTTTCAGCTTGAACTGAAAAATCCGCTCCACTAAAACTAACAAATGTTGAGGCAAAACCTTCCATCTAATCCGTTTTCTTGAAAGAAAACATGTTTGAGTACTAAAAGAGTCGCTTTAGTTTTTTCTTAGAAGCATCCATGCTGTTGCAGATCTGTTAGGACTCCCAGAATTCATCGGGGTGGATTAAAATGAAAGGATTGAAGCTGTGCAGCTTCTACTGTCTGAACTTGGATTAGGACATCAAAAATAAAGACGCTTTTACTTGTTTTTGTCTTTATTGTTTGTGATAACATCAACAGCGAATGTATTCATGATTTTCTTTATCTTTTAGGGACCAAAAACTGTCACTGAAGAAGGTTCTGTGTTAGCTTGTGGACTGTGTCTCAACAATTGAGTTTATTTTTCAGGAAGCTAAAGTCATGGTGGTTCCCTGCCCAAGCGTCCAGCCCATAAAGGAGGCCCTAGAAGACTGCAGTCGCTCTGTGATTCCCATCATTCTTTACGCCATCAACCAGGACTCCCTGACAGCAGATCAGGTGTCTGAGCTCTGGAAGGTCAAAGAGATGCTGTCGTTTCCCATCTGCTTTGTTCGTCTTCCCGACGGCGCTCCCGACGCCTCCTCGGAGCCCGGCCGGAGGGCGGAGAAGGAAAAGGACAGGGAGAAGAGCGCGCTCCACAAACAGCTCCTCTCACTCGGCTTCCTAACCAGCCCAACGGGCAACTGTTCCTGTGGCGGCCCGTCACTGATCCCCACACTGGGGGCTAAGCCGCAGAGCATGCTGGGAGAATCGTTTGAGAGACTGCATCGTTTGCTGGTTCCTTTTACTCGCCAGGTTCTCCAAAACCAACAAGTGGAGGCTGCAAACGTGCTTAACGGACTTCACTGCCGATGTCTAGATCTCTTCATCAACCAGGTGTGCATGCGATACATCACAGGTTACTATTTCAAGACGACTGGTTGTAGTAGTACCCTGCCTTCTCTTTATCGCTTCAGTCTGGTGACGTTAGCTATTGCCTCCTAATCTCAGATTCTCAGAGAACTTTAACATTCTGTGCTGCTGACAGGAACTTTGACCTTGTTGCCTCATTCCCCTGCAGGCCTTTGACATGCAGAGGGACCTGCAGATCACGCCGCGCAGGCTGGAGTACACCCGGGAGAAGGAGGGGGAACTATTTAGCTCCCTCATGGCCATCGCAAACCGCAAACAGGAGGAGATGAAGGAGATGATTGTGGAGACACTCGGCAGCATGAAGGAGCAGTTACTGGAGGACGCTGCTAACCTGGAGTTCACAGGTCAGTGTGTAGAAACCCTGTCTCCGCCCACGCTCTGAGCCACTACACATGGCACCAAAGGTCCGTTCATGCATTTTTTTTTTTTGCCTGTCATTGTTTCACTGAGGTAACAGGCAAGAATGCAGATATAATCAAGTCTGGAGTTTGCAAACAAGACAAGGGAAAAATGATAGATTTCCTGGATTAAAGTCAAATCCAGCGTCAGTGTTGCACCTGGGTTCCATGGTTTCCTTTTGAATTACGTCTCTGCGGGAACGTGCGGTCAGGTGAGCCAGAGACTCACCTGTAAACTATCCTCGCCATCGTGAGCAACAAAAAAAAAAAAGAAACGCCTCCACCAGTCTGTTCTATAAATGTCATTTATATGAATGACTTTTAATCCTTTTTATCCTGGCTGTATTTTGGGGGTTTCTTTTATGATTACAGGCTGTGAGGTGAAACGGCGCACAGACCACAGCCTCACTGCAGATTACGCAATCCTAAACCGGATTGATCACCTGCCTTTGGTTTACTCAGTGTATGCTAATAATGTGATTCTTTATTATTATGTAGATATTTTTATTATTTTCTTCACTTTCCATATATTTGTAATGCATTTAACTTTTGTCTGTTGTTTATTTGGTGTTTGTATCTGCCACAAAGCTGCACTGAAAAGACAGAAACAGTAAAATAACTACACCTGCTCAGATTTTAATCAATAAACAAAAGATTAGTTGTTTATGAATGTATAGCTGCTTTTGGGAGGATTTCTACAAAAAAATCAGAAAAACACCACATACTTTTTAGAGTAATCTTAAGTGATTGTTGGATTTAGTTTGTAATGTTTTATTAACACTTTCAAAATAATGTTCACAGTAATAGGTTTTTAAAAATCAAACCACTCTTTAGTAAGTTTCACAAGGACATTTGCTCATATTTGACCCCATTTCAATTCATAATAAAAGTTAAAAAAAAAAGTAATCTTAAAAGTAAAATTGCCAAAACCCTTTTAACTTTTGGCTGCAGTAAAAGCAGACATAATATCATATAAAATGCTTTGAAGGACTTTCAATCAAAAAGGGAAATGATAAATAACTGATAATCATTACAGCTGATTGATAACGGATGATCTTTTTGGAGGGTCTGGTGGTTTTTAGATGACTCGTGTCGCTGATGAGCACCTGTAGTCCATCCTGAGAATTCCCACAACGCGGGGCCTCACACCAAACACAAACCAAACAAGAGCCAAGTTCTCTCTGACCTCCTCCCACAGTCCAAAATCATGTTTCCCAGACTGACTGGTGGCTGTGAATGACCCGCAGGAGCCAGTGTGGGATCTGGTCAGAGGTTATCCAGCGATCCTGTGACCTCCAGAGGAGGAAGCAGGGAACATGATGGATGGACGGACCGTCTTTCTTTATTTATGGCCAACCCTTAAAGATTATGGTCCAGATTCGTAGCTCTTTTTACTCATTTATTCTGCACTTGTGGTGTAAACTCACAGTAGGTTTTGTAAACATGTATTTATTCTTCATGAAGCGGGCAGTCTGATTAGATCAGCCCCTTTGTGTCCTTCTATTCATTTGCAGCTTTCTTCTCTTTAGCTTTGATTCACTTTGACTGCAGACGGTCTGAACTAATTTCTGATTTATTTTGTATTTTTCCTGCGTTCTCCAGCATTTTCAAACATGGAAAACTAAAGCTTCTTTGTTCTGAAGGTTGTTTCCATATTTAGTGTGTTCTGACAATGGTTTGATTCATTTTGTAATTTGTGTTTGCTGATACAATTCATAGTCAATAACGGTTCATTTTGAACGATCTGATTCACAGCCCTAAAATGGATCCTGGACATCTTTAGCCAAAACTTCCACCAGTGTGACTCAGAGATAAATACCTGTTATTGAACAGTGCAGGTGAATTCATTGCATTTCTGGCAAGTGTAAATTAAATATGTGTACAAACAAACAAACAATACAGAAGCTGAAAACGACCTCACCTTCTCTTTTTGGAGAGTATAAGTTGCACAGTCTCATTACTAGGAGAAAAAAAACCTTTTCTCATGATAAAGAGATAGTGAATCTGAAGAATGTACTGTGGCGTCCCTCTCTCCCTTTCCCACACTGAGACTAAATCTGTTTAAAGTCTCTATTTTGTTGGTAATGCAGGCCATAACCAACACCTTACAGTTTACACCGATATCTCTCAACAACAGCAAACGCTCACCAAAAGGTTTTTTTTTGGTTTCATCTTTTTTTTTCCTGGCGTCTATTTAAAAAACGTGGCAGCCAGCCCGGCGTTTATCAGAGACAGGCGTCTGTTGGAGACCAGCGTTTATTTCATCAGTTGACTGTATGGACCGCGCAACCCCTCCCCCCTCCTATTCCAAATAGGAAGTACCTGCTGGCTCAGAGAACCCAAAGGGACTTCTATTGAGAAATAGACAGTTATGAATGGCTGTCATAATAATTATTCTCGCTCTGATGCATTTATTTTAACATCTGCTAATTTTTTTGTAGTGAAAGTTATTCAAGTTATAAACTGACCAATCAGAGGCCTCCGTAAAAGCATGCGGTGCCCGCTGGCCTCACCTCAAACGGAGACACCTCAACAGAATCTTCCCAGCCCGCTTTCAGTGGAAGGGGTGTGGACTCAGACCAATCACTGTTGTCTGGCTCCAAATGGCAGCGCCCATAATCATTGTTGGAATTGGCCTCATTTCGTCAGAACCCTGAGGTAAGGGTCGGCTGTGGCGCAGCGGTAGGGCAGTCGGCCTCTGATTGGAAGATTGTAGGTTCGATTCTCTCCTTGCCTGCCCATGTGTCAAAGTGTTCTTGGGCAAGACACTGAACCCTGCATTGCCTCTGGTGGCAGGTTGGCGCTCTTTGAAAAATCATCAATCTCTGTATCAGAAATCTTCTTGGCTTTCATGCCAATCATTTTTCCTGGAGACGCGCGCACCTTTCCGTCTTACTCCATAATCAATGTTCAAACCTTACACTACGTTGTACGCACTACGGGTGGTAAAAAAAAAAGGAGGCAATTTTTAGCTTCCGTAAAACAAGAATGAATGTCAAATCCATTCACGTTTGAGTTTGACAAAATTCAGCCTACCGTTGGTTTTCCACCTCAAAAATAATCCAAAGGGAAGATAATTAAAACACTTTACTACACTGTATGGTCACGTCTTTGTGTTTCCACATGCAGACGCCAAAACTGTTCCTTTGGCAACCATTGAGGTCTTGTTTACACTAGTGCGGTGGGCGTGTCCCTTGGATAGACATCGGTGATTTTGACAGTGGTGATTATATGAATGAAGTTCATTTGTTCACTCAGTGGAATGAACTCCAGTTGGAGTGGTTAAGCTGGGGAAGTGCACCTTTTGCTCACCGCTAACGTTAAGACTTTGATATTTTGATGTTATGCCACAATGCGTGGTCGCTAAGTGGAGTCGCATCTGATGCTAACTGCTTTGTAACAGTAATGACGACTCTTCGACACCACTTAAAATCCCACTCCATCCATAATTTTTTTTCTATTTTAACATGGTTCCGAGTAGTCTTTTAATTACGACAGTTTTTAATAAACGTTTTTTTTTGCGGCAGTAGCTTGTTAGAGATACAATTCTAGTTTGTGGGCGGGACAGTTGGCTAGGAGCAACCACGCCTCCTTCCCCTCCCTGTCGCTGAGAGCTCGGTTTGAGCACCCACGCTTGAGCTAGCTTTAGCGGCACAAAAATAATGGCGAGTAACATTGGATCAATGCAGCCGTACAGCCAAGGCTAGCTCGGACGAGAAAAATGAATACATGCAAGGAGGTGGAGGAGTGGAGAGGTAAGAGAGACTTTGGCACGCCCAGTCAGTAGCTGCGTCAATAGCCCCCCAGGTTTTTCTAGCATCCAGTTTTCTGATCCAACGTGATTTGAATTAAGAAATATTCAGAAACACGGTTTTAATATAATATAATATAGATCCTCTTATGAGGAAAATGCTAAGACTTTTTATTGGAGTGGGTGTTTCCTTTCATATCTTTACATCTTAACCCTGCCACCACAATGCAAATAATAAATCAAATAAAACGCTCAATAAATCTTCAAATATACAGATGGTGCGCGTCATCAAAGGCAGTAACTCCTCGTTTGCTCGCAGCGGAACATGTTTATTTGCACAGACATGTAGCCTCTACACCACACAATGGACTGTAATGATGGCTGATCTTTTTTTTGCTGCATAACGTGTGTTACCCACTGTGATGCACTTGGTCGTTTTTATAGTGAACTCAACCTACCGTACCTCAATCCAAATGGTCTTTTCCAATATCTATACAATCGATTTATAATTGTATAGATTGTATAATTGTGTAGGTCAAGCGGATGAACAACTTTTCTCAGACAGATCGATGTGGTTGGATCGTATGGATATAAATGGATTCATCTTTTTTCATTAATCGTAGCTCTGACCTTCAGGAGAGCAGCCAGTAGGATGCTTGGTTTTTCATTCTGTCCAGTAGCCTAAAGAGGACATCTGTACAGAGTTTCAACAGTTCAGATCTCTGTTCCTCTCTGCTCTCTGTATTGTAGACGATGGTTTGGTTTGTCCTGTCAGACTGATGAAGCCTTGAAGGCAGTAAATCTTTCTGTTGTAAGTCTGAAGATGTTTTTCTAAAGTCAAACAGCTGAAAACATTCAGATTCTTGTCATCTTTTCTTTTACACAAAAGACTTTGACCCAGTTTACTTTTTAACTGCATTGTACATTTCTTTAAGGTCAGTTTACCATTCTCATATTCAGCGCAAACCTTTTTATGTCTCTTGGTCAATTATACAAACCATTACCACACAATTAGGATAATCCAGATTTATCGGATTATTTTCGTAACAGTCATCGTTAATGAAACTCTGCCTGCTGTTTTTTTGATGTGTTATGTGAGGCACTTGCAAACTGAAGCTTCATGCAAACTGGATTAAAATTAGGATGATGTTTGTAACTTTATTATCACGATGATGTGAAAATGACCCTTTTTCATTCACTCATTGGTCCAGAGAAAGAGATCAAACAGTATAATTTCATCCAGATAACGTAGAGACAGAAATCAAATTCTCTTTGAGGTTGAGGGATTGTTTAAGGAATGAGGTTAACAAAACATCAAATATCTGACATTTTTGTTTTTGGGCTCAGTGGGTCATGGCAGAACACAAATGGTGGCTTTATTGATTGGATCAGAACATCACATTCAGTGTACCTCACGACATCCATCTGTTAATGTTTCTTTAGTTAGACTTTCACTTCTCCTTCACTTGCAGATATCATTGTAACACCAAACGGAGAGCCTGTTACGTCTAAGGAGATCAAATCCTGCATCCACCTGATCCAGGAGCTGATTGTGTTTCGCTTGAATAAGGCCGTGGCCAACAAGCTCATCAGCTCGGTGGACTACCTGAGGGAGAGCTTTGTAGGAACTCTGGAGCGATGCCTCAGTAGTCTGGAGAAGTCCACCTTTGATTCATCTGCTCACAGTGTAACGTCTGATCACCTCAAACAGGTGGGAAGCAGAGGAAGTAACATGCATTCTTCAAACTTTAAGAAAGCCGCTACAAGAGAAAGTTGATGCTTGTAAACTTTTTTTCTTCCCATGTCTCATTTAACAGTTACTAAATGCTGCTTATCACGTGGAGGTCACCTTTCATTCAGGATCCTCTGTCACAAGATTCGTCTGGGAGCAAATCAAGCAGGTTTGTGTCTCAGAGATTCTCCCAGAGAACCAAAGGGCGATTAAAGATTGGTGAGCATTTGAAGCTAAAGCGTTCCTCATGCTGTTCCCTCTCAGATCATCCACAGAATAACCGTCAATCCTCCTGCCATCACTCCAGAGTGGAAGCGGAAGGTCGCCCAGGACGCTATAGAGAGTCTGAGCGCCGCCAAACTGGCTCGAAGCATCTGCTCCCAGTTCCGAACCAAACTAAATAGCTCTCATGAAGCCTTCGCAGCTTCTCTGCGTCAGGTGAGGCTCTTCCCACATACACTTCAAACAGAAAAACTCTTGCATTGTATTCTTGTATACTTGAGTTTAAAAAGCATATGAGTGATGTATGAAAAGACCAACAGCTGCTCCTCTCTACTCCCCTCTATGAGCCCAAACAACCCCAAAACATGCAGCAAACGGGTCAGCTCCTCTTCGGGTTCACGTGACCAAAGCTTCAGGCACAGGGACACGAAGATGCTGGAAAAGCGGGATAATAATCTTTGATGGGGAAGTGGATAAAAAATCATAAACCCACTTCAGCTACACTTCAGGTGCATTTGGCAAATGCACGAGACTGGTTAATCCCTTAAAGATTATTTTGTAGTAAACAGATCAACAATCCGATCTGTTTAATGCCTTTCAAAATAAAACTCATGGTAAAAATGGCTGCTAAAGGAGACCCTTTGTCTCTGTGGATGGAGCTTAACACATGTTGGAACAGGGTTCCTTCACACGAAATGACATGTCTGGTCCCACTCTGCTGTGGGAATGACACCCCATGGAACTATTTCCCACCTTTTTTCTGAGGACGTCTGATCCGTTGTGTGGTTCAGAGAGGCTCTTTGTCGTCATGTGAAAAAAGATTTTATTTCTGTTTGAAGTTTTCCTGCAAATATTGTCCAACCCCCTGTAGTCATTGACCTGGATTACAGCCTGAGAGCAGCGACGACGAGGCCGACCAAAGACAACCACATCAGAAGTTTGTCACACGCTGTACATTTCTGTATATTTATGTCTTGTCTTTTTTTATTTTTAAATTCCATCATCCACTTCAGCTTAATGTGGACATTCACCTGAGCACAGGTGTCGGCTCACCTTTGCACAACTGGTTAACATGACAGAATGAAATACTTTACATGTGTGGGTTTGTATGCACAGGTGCGTGTGTGAGCTGTGGTTGTGTTGTGATCATAAACTCTCAGCACCTTGTTGCCTGTTGTTTTATGATTCTACCCCCCCCCCCTGTAATCATCAAACAATTTCTTTAACTTCTCTAATCCCTCTCTTTTCTTCCTCTTTCTTCTTTTCCGTCCGGTCCAACAAAAATGATACAAACATAATCAATATAAATAAAGTTCAGCTTGAATAACAAAAGGGGTTTATACAAATATACACCTTGTGTGTCTGAAGATTTATAACCCCGATTGTAACAGTAAAATCTGTCCAACACAAGAGGACCTCTGCTCATTTCTGATTGCTCAGCTGATGGACAGAACAAGTAAAAAAAAAAAAAAAGAAGTCTGTCACACTCCTGCTGAAAGACAGAAAGGACTTTCATGAACCATTAAGATAGCATCTCTGCTCTGTAGGATCTCGGTATGTGAGAAGACATTCAGGAGCAGATCTGAGTGTGAGAAAAGATTGTAATGTAGGTTTTTGCTTTGACATGGAGAGAGGAAAATTTCCCCGAGCATTTAGGAAAATCAGCTGAATGAATCTTCGTCTAAGCAGTCTAACTGTTTCTAAAATGTTTGCATCTTCAACAAACTGATCTGAATTATTTATATTTCAAACGTGAATCTGATTTGAGAAAAACCTACTGTTTACTCTGTAAACATCCTTTAACTCTTAAAACTTGTTCCTTAATAAGTGACCTGGACCAGTGAGCAGTTAGAGCGTCTACCTCAGAGAGAATAGGGAACAAGGGCGTCTCCAGCAGGCCTGGAGGTCTTGAGACCCGGTGACCTCTAACTCGGTTCAGCGCTGTTACAAATGAAAGCTAGCATTCCTGTTGTACTGATCTGTGCAGCTGGAGGAGGGGCACACAGGCCGTCTGGAGCGCACAGAGGACCTGTGGCTGCGCGTGAGGAAGGACCACGCCCCACGGCTGGCTCGCCTTTCCCTGGAGAGCCGCTCCCTGAGGGATGTTCTGCTGCACGGTGAGTCACCAGCAAACCTTCCCTGCTCAGATGAGGGCTCTACGTCTGCTGCAGAGCTCAGAAGTTGAGTGTTTCTAAACTGGAAGATGAGCCTCGTGTAGCTGCTGTAAACAGAAAAATAGCAGAAAAAAACACTTTCTGTGTGATATTTTGATCTAGATGGGTCAGGAGATCTTCATAAATCTGTCCCAGATGAGTGTTGTTGTTTTACAAACAGGTTTAGTTCTTTGCAGTTCCTTTGTCTGGAGTCCTACAGAGTCCATCCTGTTTTAAGTGCCTCCTCTTGTGTCTCGCAGGCAAGCCAAAGCTGGGTCGGGAGTTGGGCCGAGGCCAGTACGGCGTGGTGTATTTGTGTGAAAGCTGGGGTGGACATTACCCCTGCGCCCTGAAATCTGTGGTTCCGCCCGACGACAAACACTGGAACGACCTGGCTCTGGAGTTCCACTACACCAGGTGCTTCTGACTGTGCATGAGATCTGTCACCAGACACCAGGATCCACCCATCATTCAGTCAAACCCCTCTGAGTGTTGATGCTTCTTCTGAGGGTGTTGTTGAAAGCCACCATGAGGTGGAGCTGCACAGCACCTTCAGGAAATTGAATGACTGTTTCTTGATTCAGGTCTCTGCCTAAACACGAGCGGCTGGTTGACCTGCACGGCTCTGTGATCGACCACAGCTATGGGGGGGGGCTCCAGCATCGCCGTGCTGCTCATCATGGAGCGGCTGCACCGGGACCTCTACACGGGCCTGAAGGTGACTTCCAGACTGAACGATGACCTTCTGTGACGTGAACATCATCCAGGCTTATGAGATGCTGATGCTGCTGCTGTTGTCAGGCGGGTCTGTCTCTGAGGGAGAGGCTGCTGATCGCGCTGGATGTGGTGGAGGGGATCCGCTTCCTGCACAGTCAGGGTCTCCTGCACCGCGACATAAAGCTGAAAAATGTTCTGGTGAGCTCAGACCGATTACCAGTTAAGCCTGTTGTGCTTGTTGCTGAGTCACGGTGTTCGACAGCTGCTGTGTAAAGAAGGTTGGAAAGGATCAGTTTAGAAACCAAACCTCAAACCTGCGTTCTTTCCAGCTCCGTCTCAGTCCTGAGGATGTTTAAAAAAACATTTTCATTGAACCTCTTTGAGTAAAGTAGATGCGGACGAGAGTCTGTGTCCGGGTTCCAGCTACGGATCTCATACTGGTCAGTTTCTGGTGGACTAAACACACTGGATCCCAGTTGTCAGTAAGGCAGGTGGAGAAACAGCAGGGGAAATGTCCCAACGTGGGGCAATTTCCAAATGAACTGAACTGATCAGGGGCTCTGCCAGCACAGAACACGGATTAGACCGGATCAGAGTTTATCTACAAAACGAACAATCATCTCCAATCAAAGTGATTCAGGGTTCAACCCGAGGAACTCTCCAGGAACCAAAGGAGGAGCAGGAAGGAGGGATTTCCCTGAATGACACGTTTTCTGACAAAATCAGAGTCAGAATTCTAAAATGCTGTCAGTTTTTAGTCTGATTTGCTCACTGACTGTAGAGAAGAAAAACTGAGGACCCTGATCACCCAGCCCTTAGAGCATGAGCTCTGAAGGGATTTCAAAGATTTTAGAATTAGAACTTGAACATTTTGTCTTCCTTGTTAGTGTAAAAAGAAACCCCAGGACCTCCACACCAGAGGGGGGAACCCAGAGAGGAGACCAAGGCTGTTTAGGTTTGATAAATGTCAAAGCTGCAGACTCTGCTCCTTCACACAGAAGAACTGGATCCTGCAGCAGAGAAGCTGTCTGTCCTCAGAATCGCAGGAATGTGATCTTTGTTCTGAGAACGAACCAGAACAGCTGCTTCCTGAAGCAAAATCCCGTTTCTGTTAAGTTCACATCAACAGATGTCCTGAACGTGACAAGCGTGAACAGAAAAGAGACATCAGGCTGACTCGACCTGTTGATTTGAGCATTAAGATGTTGAGTTATGTGGTTCACCTGAGGGAAGGAAGGCAGAGTCTTCACTCCTCAAATGCTGGGCTCTTCTCACTCCGTCTCCTGACAACCTTTCCTTTGCGTCAAAGGGTAGAGCGCAGGAAAGCAGCTTTAGGGTTCATCCGATCGATGAGACTCCAGCTGGACTGTTCAGATGAAATGTTACCTCATGAAGAATGAAAACCTAAACTCATTGGTCTGTTTGAAAGCAGAAAAGCTCTTCTGCTTCACAGCTGAACTGTCTCTGTCCTTGCTTCTCTGAAGTTGGACAAACAGAACCGGGCCAAGATCACTGACCTGGGCTTCTGCAAACCCGAGGCCATGATGTCAGGCAGCATTGTTGGAACCCCCATCCACATGGCCCCCGAGCTGTTCACAGGTACGGCCCTCCGCTCGGGTGTCACAAACGTGACGAACAGAAGCTTCATGCTGTTATGGTCAGGATCCGCGCTCGCAGCATCTCATGTTGCTCCAATGACTCTTTTCCTGACAGGGAAGTACGACAACTCCGTGGACGTCTACGCCTTTGGGATCTTGTTCTGGTACCTCTGCACTGGTTCTGTCAAACTCCCAGAAGCCTTTGAGAAATGCTCCAGCAAAGATCAGCTGTGGAATAATGTCAAAAAAGGTAAAAACCAGACCTTCTGTTGCTGCTCTACCAGCAGCAATGGACAAACTACGGTGGCCCTGAAGTGCCAAATGCATCAACAAGTCACTCAACGCAAAAACATTTTAAAGATCGCAGCAATGAAAAAGCAAAACAAATACTAAAACAAATTACATTTTAAAAAATCCAAATACGTTTCTGGAAACCAAAATGTAAAAAAAAAAGACAAAAACAGAAGTAATTTCCAGGAATCAATAAAATGTAAAAAGAAACCAGAAAAGGAAGGCATTATGGGATGTCGCTGGTTGGATGATGATTTTTGAGTTTTGAAGAAGAGGGAAAGCAGCAGGATAATTTCTCTGAAATGTGGGAAAGAGTTGATGGAACAATAAGTGAACTATAGCAGGAGTTGTGGCCAGAAGCTTGAAGTCCCACTCTGATCATCTTTTGATCTGTTTTAACAACGTTCCCATTGGTCTTCTAAGATGATGCTGCTGTTTGTAGCTAAAACCACAACATTTTTTAGGACACAGTTTCTGCAGAGCAACAGGAGTTCTTTTGAAATTCACCTCCAAGTTGTGGGCGGGACTGTTGGCGCAGAGCAAGCCTGCCCCCACTTCCTGCCATCCATCTGTTTCCATGTCCTTCCACTAGCTTACAGCCCCTCACACCTCCAACCCAACATTAGTGATACAACAACAGTGATGAGCAACACTGGAGCAGACGGTACAGTTTTGATCCAGATTCCAGCTCAGACGAGGAAAACAAAGACGTACACAGATCTGTTTGTCTGCAAGTGGATGCGTCGGAATAGAGCGGAGCAGGGAGCTGGAGGTCTACATAACCACAAACTACAGAACATAACAAATGAGCATTTTTTCATCTTCTCCTGATTCATAACTAATAAAGAAAAACTCAGAAACACAATTTTCAGCTGAAATTTCTTTAGATATGTCCTTCATTATCAGAAAAATGCTCCTAGAACATGCTAAAAACACAGAAAACATGACTTCATCTGTGTGGGTCTTAAATATGTTTTTGTGTTGATGTGATTTGAACATCACTGAAGGAGAGAACACTTTAAGCTACTAAGAACAAAAACGCTTCATTTGGTTGGAATATAAAAACTCAAAATTTATGTAGTTGGGCTGATTTCTGTGGAGATAAAAATCCAGGGAACTAAAATGTGAACTTAAAAGCGTTATTTTCAGATGTCCGTATTTTTTTAGACATTTCTGTTTTCTCAGACGCTTTGATGTCAACAGAAAGTCTACTTTCAAAGTTCAGAGTAAATTTACACTGAATGACATTTCTGAGGTCTCAGGTGTTGCCCTCATGTGTGACTGCAGCAGAAACGCAGCAATGCGTCTGTGTTGCTGCACAGTGACACAAACGGCTCCAGGCTGCTTTCCTGATAACTCGGTTGCAGACTTTTTGGTGCTTCTTCTCTCAAAGCGAAGCTTCCAGCAGACGTTTCTGTGCTCTGCGCAGAAAAGGGTCTCAGAGTTTTTGTCGTTGCAGGAGCCAGACCGGAGCGGCTGCCCTCTTTTGATGAAGAATGCTGGCAGCTGATGGAGGCCTGCTGGAACGGGGACCCCTCCCTCAGACCCCTGCTGGGCATCGTGGAGCCCAGCCTGCAGTCCATCATGGAGCGGCTCTGCAGCGGCGGCTCCGGACAACCAAGCGGCAACCTGGATGACTCCAGCTAAAAAGGCTCCGGACGGGAGCTCCTCCTGAAACCTTCTATTCTATTCTATTTATAAAGAACAAACTGAGAGACGGGAAGCTGTTCCTCCTGTTGGCTTTGACTTATTTATGTGGAGTTGGTCCACCAGGACAGCAAACGGGTGTTTAATGTCTGATTACATTCTGGTTCTCTCCTGGCTGTGTTGCTAATGTTGTAGAAATGTTACTAGATGCAAATTGTTTTAAAAACTAGTCCATTCCCAGTATTATGAAAAAATATAAATAAGATTAATTTTAGATTGTATTTAAACAGAAAATGTCTGCATCTGTACAAAACCTTTTTTAATAAAAGTGATCTGTTACAACCAAGTGTTTGTCGATTCCTCGCTCAACACAAGACAGAAAATGATTCGCTTACTCAGCATTTAAGAAAAACTTCAGAAAATGTTTAGTATTTCTGTTTCTTGACATTTTATTGATGATAAATCCATCAATGATGCTTATTCAGAAAAAAACATTGAATGAAAAACATGTTTGTGTAGAAACTAGTGCTGTCAATCGAGTAAAAAAAATCAGGATATATATACATATATATAAAAATATACACATCGCCTTCCTCCGCTGCAGTTGAGGTCAGTGGTTGGTTGCGTTACTGTAACACTGGGCTGCATTACACATCAACTAGTCAGCCTTTTGTGAAAGAGTGATTTAAACCTAAAACATTAGACATACAGACATACAGTGCTAAAGTTCACTGATTGTTCCATCAACTCTTTCCCACTTTTCAGGTAAATGATCCTTCTGCTTTTCCTCTTCTTCAAAACTCAAAAATGACATTAAGTGTATTTAATCAGCGTTAATATATATTAAAGCGTTAACTTGACAGTAGTTCTTTGATGATTAACTGGAGTGATGCCGTAGTGCCACCTAGTGGGTATTTAATACAACTGCTCTACGTTCAAACATTCCTCATCATGAGCTGCTACAATGTGAAAGTATGAGAAACTAGAAAAAACCAGCAGAGGTCAATAGTTTGTGACTGTGCCTCTGTTTACATGTTGTATAACTGTTCAGGGTGTACCCCACCTCTGCCATGCTGTAGCTGGGATAGGCTCCAGCAGCCCTGAGTGAGATACAAGGGTTTCAAAAGATGGATGGATGAATGCATACATAACATAGAAATATCAATATTTTATAAAATAAAAATAGTTTTTTCAAATGACAACATTTATTTACTTTTCTTTACATCCTAAGTATGTTATTATTACTATTTTGAAACCTGCATTTTCTCAAATATCTGTTGGTTTTGCAGCACAAATATCAGTCAAAACAGTCTGACCCACACTGGACTTTAGAGGAAAACTGCTGATCCCTCTGAGAAAGATATAAGATTGAAGCAAACATTAAAGCAGAGGTCATGTCATTTAGATGTGATAAAGTTCTGAAGTTGTTTGGTTTTCATTTGAAATCTAAAGTCAGATTTTGCTGGGAAACACAACAGCACTGAAGTCCTGACTGCTATCGACTAGCGATGTTTTCTAAAAATTTAATTTTAATTTACAACTTTGAAGATAATGAGACAAAAGGCAAAAACAATGTAATATAACAGGCAATCTAATTAATAAAACCTAATTAAAAATCCTTCAATCATAATAATACAGAAGTATTAACAAAGATTTGGATAATAAAGATGGAAACATTTATTTTAAAAATGAGTAAAATAAATGAAATCTAGCAGACACTTTAATGTATGTTTGGTGATCTTCACTATTTTGAGACATTTTCTCTGAGGTTCATTTTGTTAGAGCCTGACCTCTTCTGGCTCTGCATTTTCTGACAGGATCTTAGCTTTTCTTGATCTCAATCCTTCAGAATGTGCAACTGACCTTCAAAAAGAAGCTTGTAGGCAGAAGATTGAAGGAAAATCTGTTGTTTCGCTCAGCTGTCAAGAAGAGTCACGTGGCCTGCTGCAGATCTTCTTCTTCCAATGGTATTTTAAAGCTAGAAGGACCTTTTTTCAGATTTAGATCTTCAAACATTTCTTTAAGTGAAGGCTTCACAAACAATTACCCTTTTCTTTAAATTTCTACTAAAACTAAAGGAAATGAGTGCGAATAGCGTTTCTGGATCAATTCTACAGCTTTGTGTCAGCAGATAATCAAGATCGGAATGTTAATAAAAGTGGAAGCCAGCAATGACAAAAAACAGTTTAATTGGTAAAAACAAGAACAAAACAGTAAAAAGTTGTTTTATAACAGGATTGACTTGTTCTTATGGCGAGTCCGTTCTACATATGGCTGCTCGAAAGGCTGTTGGCAAACATCCCAGTGATTCCTACACATTCAGAGATAGATCTTCACTCATGCTGCACAGACAGATGCTCCACAGCTCTGGGCGAACAGCACCAGTCTGCGAGAGTCTGTGGGAGTCGGCAGGAGTCTGCAGGGGTCTGCAGCAGTCTGCAGGGGTCTGCAGGAGTTTGCAGGAGTCTGCAGGGGTCTGCAGGGGTCGGCAGGAGTCTGCAGGGGTCGGCAGGAGTCTGCAGGAGTCGGCAGGAGTCTGCAGGGGTCTGCAGGAGTCGGCAGGAGTCTGCAGGGG
>BSAI01000148.1:2870300-2892985 GCA_036245035.1 Adrianichthys oophorus
AGGAGTCGGCAGGAGTCTGCAGGGGTCTGCAGGAGTCTGCAGGGGTCGGCAGGGGTCTGCAGGAGTCGGCAGGAGTCGGCAGGGGTCTGCAGGAGTCGGCAGGAGTCGGCAGGTGTCTGCAAGAGCCTGCAGGTGTCTGCAAGAGCCTGCAGGTGTCTGCAGGAGTCTGCAAGAGCCTGCAGGTGTCTGCAGGAGTCTGCGGGAGTCTGCAGGAGTCTGCAGGAGTCTGCAGGAGTCTGCAGGCTGAGCGCTCACAGTAATTTATGAAGTCCTCGCCACCTGCAGGTTTGTTCCTCCTGAAAGCTGCAATGGGCTGAATCAGCCGTCAGTGCCGAGGCAAAGCTTATGAAGTCTCTCCGGTGCTCCACTTCCTCTGCCACTCCAGACACATGGCGTGGCTCGGCGAGGAGAGTCTGACCTCCTCAGGCTGGCACAGACGTGGGAGCAGCACACAACACGAACGCACAAAACTCAGAGAATTCCCTGAATGGTTGCAAGTCTACAACTAAATGACCCTCCCACCCCCTTCAAAAAACAGGACAGTCCTCAGAACAGAATTTACAGCATGGAGCCAAAAAAAAACGACAAAAAATAATCATAAAAAAAAGTCATATCTGGGCGATAAACAAAAAGTGCATTGCTTCAAGTATGTAAACAAAAACATTTCTTTAAAGGGAGGCTTGTACTGTCTGTGTGCAGCCACTGCTGATGCACAAACACACACTCACACACACTTGCGCGCACACACACACACTCCTTCAGAGGGTCACGGTGATGGACGCTGATTCCTTTTTCTTATTCCACGGTTCCTTCTTTCTCCTGGTGTGGTGGGAGGAGTTTCTATGACCTGCAAAGACACACCCCTTGGTGAGTGGGGTGACATGGAGCAGTGGCTTATGGGAAGAACAGGAAGGACGGAGGGTCAGATCAGACACACGCATGAAACACAACGCAAGGAGGAATTCAGAAACAAACTCAACAAAAACAAAAGTGTGAGGAGATGAAGCACTTCACACAGACTGTAGGGGTGGGGGGTGAGGGATGCCAAAACATGCAGGGATCTGAAAACGGTGATCCTGAGCCGGACTGAAGGAGGATCACAGCTTCATGGGAGGAAAGGAAAGAATAAAAATCTATGGTTTTTGGAAGCAGAAAATGGGCAGAGAAGAGGAATTTTAGTCTTAAAGATTCCTGCAGTTTGATGTCATCAGAGCACAGCAGTGACGTTAGCATCATTGACTGTAAATGAGAGTTGGACTGAGTGACCCCGCCCCCCTGGTGTTCCAAACAGAAAGTACTCGCTGGCCCCAAGAAGCCAAAATCCCACAGACTTGTAAATAGAAGGAAGCAGCTATTACTTAGTCATCCTGTTTGTCAGAATCACTGTTCTTGCTCTGATACATATTTTTTAACATGGTCTTTTAAATATGTGGTTTGATTTGACTTTAAAGCAATTTCTTGTTCTTTTTTGGCAGAAAAAGCTTTAATATTAGTTTTACTGTAGGAATTTATAACTTTATTATCACAAGTGACACATTTATTCTATTTAAGTCAACAAAAAACATAGAGGCGTAGTCTCTAAAGCGTGTCCTGGGTCTTCCCCGGGGCATGTTCTCACACCTCCCCAGAGAGGCGTCCAGGAGGCATCCGAACCAGATTCCCGAGCCACCTCCAGTGGCTCCTCTGGATGTGGAGGAGCAGCGGCTCTACTCCGAGCTCCTCCGACCGAGCTTCTCTCTATCTCTGTGGGAGCGCCCAGCCCCCCTACAGACGAAGCTCATTTCATCGTGTTCATGAAGTCAATTCACTCACCATTGTTTCCCAAAATGGACATTGCCATGTTGGAACCAGAAGTTGTGAGTAAGCGGGGATTGGTCCGAGTCAATCTGAGTCATTGCTTCCATGACAACCACTCTCACCAAGGAGGCGCTTGGTGGAAGGCCACACCTCTACCACTTGAAAGCGGCTACACAAAATCTGTCAAATGTTTAGAACATTGAATGTGAGACCACATACTCTTCTCAAGGCATCCGATTGGTCAGTTTATAACTTGAATAGCTTAAATAACTTGCAAAAAAGAAAAAATATCATGAAAAAAAAAGATTCCTCCGCATGTTCTGATGTACTGGCCTGTCTCCTGTTAGCCCCTCACGCTCTGGACACTACACTGACAGACACAGCAAACCTTCTTGCCACAGCTCGCATTGATGTGGCGCCCTGGATGAGTTGCACTACCTGGGCCACTTTAGTGGGTTGTGGACGCCGTCTCACGGTACCGCTGGAGTGACACCACTGTCGGCACTCGAAAGCCACCAAAGCCTGAGCCAGAAAACATCAGGATGGAGAAGTTGTCTGTGCTCACCACTCCTTTATTGGAGGTGTCTTGCTGATCGCTGTTATTTCCAACTGTTGTCTATTCCATTTACACAAAAACATGTGAAACTGATTGTCGGTCCGTGTGATTACACAGAAGTGTGATTGACTTGGGAGTAACATTGAGTTGTTTAGTTGTCCCCTGTATTTTTTGAGCAGTGTATATTTAATCCAAAGATATTTGTTTTGGTGATGTCAACCGTTTTTTGTTGACTTAAATAGAATAAATGCGTCACTTGTGATAATAAAGTTATAAATTCCTACAGTAAAACTAATATTAAAGCTTTTTCTGCCAAAAAAGAACAAGAAATTGCTTTAAAGTCAAATCAAACCACATATTTAAAACAGACACTTTACCGAACCCTTTAGGTTTTAGTGTGACGGGCCGATCCGGATCAGAACAAAGCAGCTTTGTTTTAACCCCTTGGTGAATGTAAAGACCCTCAGGAGGAAGCTGGAGCACCAACAGCAGAGGAGGGGTTGCGTTTAGCAGGGTGTTTCTGTGAGGGGAGGACGGCGCCGATACTCACTCGGATCCGGACGAGTCTCCGTCCACAGTCCCCGCCTTGATGCTCAGAGCGATGCCGTTCAGCTGCTCCAGGCTGGGCTTGCCGGCTCGGTTGTCACCAGAAAATGACCCATGGGGGGAGACGGCACCCGGAGCACTCTCACCATGCTCGCCGCGGGGGCGCCCGTTCCTCTCCACAATAGGAGAGAGCTGCTTCTTCTTCAGGATCCCTGAGAGACAAACAGCATCAAGCCCTGCTGCAGGGGCGTACGGCGCGGCGGCCTCTCCGCTCGGGCTTCACCTCTGTGGGGAATGGTGCTGACGCTCTGCAAGGTGGGCAGCTGTATCGTCACAGGGTCGTGCGGCCGGTCGTCGGCCAGAACCCGTGTGTTTCGGCCGAGGACAGGTTCTGGAGCTTCTGCTGTCAGCCTGACTCTGCCTCCAAGCTCCTGGTCACCTTCTGGTGCCTCTGCAGGACGTTCAGGCCACAACATCTTCAGACTGGAGTCTGAGGGAGTCACATGTTCATCATCACGTTTAGTAAATCCTGAAGAATGATTGGGGCTTCTGAGGAAAATTAATATTTTCGTGGTTTCACAGTTCTTAGATCTTTTCCTCTAAGATCCTCAGCTTAGAAGAGCATCCTTACCGTGTGTCTGGAGTCTCCTAGCAACACCAGAAGCCATGTTTTCCCAGCATTCCTCCAGTGGAAGGGGACCCTCCTCTTCCTCGCTGTCAGAGGAGTGGGTGGAGGCGTAGGAGCCGCTCTGGTCATCCTCCAGAGACAGGTCACTGTCCGAGTCGCTGTCGTGATCTACAGACAGGAGAATGGAAGTGAGCGAGTATTTGGGCGGAGCTCTGCTCCACCGCGGCTGCAGACGTACCGTCAAGGTTCTCCTTTGCTTCACGGAAGAGCGAGGAGTGATCGTTCAGAGCGATCTGCGCCTCGCTGCTGTTCACCCCGTCCTCCCTGCAAGGACAGCAGCAGTTTCAGTCATATGTCTCCCCGACCGCTTTCATTTCCTGGAGAGGTGTTCAGACCTGAGGACGAACGGGACGTAGCTCTGCTGGCTCTTGCCGCTCTGCATGGTGCCGTTCAGAGACACGCTGGAGTCGCCAAAGGGGAGATGGTACAACCGGCCGTCCACGAAGTTCGTACTGCATTTATAACCCTGGAAGAACAGTGAGGAAGCAGAAGACATGATGACTAAGACAAAATATTTTTAAAAATGTTTTGTTTTTCACTTGTGGATTAAATGGTTTTCTCTTTTTGCTGATGTAGTGACACAGAAAATTCTCAATGGTGGACCTGAAGTTCAAATCTCCTCAACAAATCACTCAACACAAAAACATATTCAAGGCCACAACAACCACCAAAAAAGCAAAACCACTGAGAATAGATGAACAACATTTTAGAAGTCAAAACCAAATTTAGGACACATTTTTTTGGAAAACAAAAGTTATTTCTGGAATTTAAAATAGTGTTTAAAAAAGGAATCAAATAAGAAACTGTAAAAGGGGGGAATCATGGGACAAAAGTGAATGGATGTTTGAGTTTTGAAGCAGAGGGAAAGCAGAAGGATGATTGAAGGATTTCTGGAAATTACTTTTGTTTTTCCAAACACTTTTTCTTAAAATATTTTTTTTGGAATTGTGTTTTGTTTTTTGGGGAACATTTTGGTTTATAGAATGTAGTTTAGACTCATAAAATGTAATGTTTTTGTATTAATTGGGTTCTTTAATATGTTTCTGTATTGAGTGATTTGAACTTCAGGGCCACTGTAGAATGAAAATGTAACACAAATCCAACAAAGGAGTTTAGGATAATTTCAGGAACTTTAAATTCATTGAATTTTTAAAGAACTTCTGGTGTTTTTATACTGAAACAGACTATTCTAGACCACCATCAGTTTTCTTAACCCGCTCAAACCCTGTCAGGGTGACAGGGATGCTGGAGCCTGTCTCGATTACTGATGGGTGAGGGTGGAGTACACCCTGGACAGGTCGCCAGTCTGTCGCAGGGCACACAATCACACACATGTACACCTCATGGAACTCATTGTGAGGCAAGAGCGCTAACCACTACCCCACCGTTCAGCCCCATAAACAAATCTGAGAATCCTCTTTGGTTTCCCTGCTGGAGCTCGTAATGGGAGCGTCTCCTCCGTAAACTCACAGAGACCTTGGACTTGATCATGTGATCTGGCCGCTTGCGGCTGCAGCAGAACTTCATGGCGTTCCTCGCTTCCTTGTTGAAGACGATTCGGAAGAAAAAGATGAAGGGGCCCTGAAACGGCGAGAGAGACGAGGTGCAGGTCAGGGCGGCTGCAGGGGAGCGGCAGAGCAGCTGCCTTAGAGTCCAGCCTCACCTGTACACAGTTGAAACCCGCAAACAGGTAATGGAAGAGGATCATGTCACTGTTGACAGAGAGCAGCGCCAGGAAGCAGGTGACCGACACCAGGAAGAGGACCCCGCCGGCAGTCTTCAGGCCCGAGCTGCAGGATAGAAATCACACAAGGTCAGTGTGGGAGCGGGTCAGGCCCAGATTTAGGGGAGTCTGAGTGTGCTGACAGTTTGGGATCTCACGTCCCTCCAAGCCCTTAAAGTGCTTAGAAAACCACGGTATCATCCGATCACTTCATTTATCCGTATCCGTCTATGCTGTCTGACCAGCCACACATAGTTTTTTCTTTTCTTTTTTTGCATTTTTTTATTGTGTTTTTGTTTATTTTAGCGTTTTTGTTTTTTTTTATAATTGTAATTTCTTTAGTTAAATGTGAATTTTTGTGAGCCATCACATTCAGCCCATTCAGCTCACAGAGAAGAAGATGCAGGAGATCATCCCAATGTTTTCTGTAAGGAAGAACGTGCAACTTTATTTAGCATCATTGCACGAGACGACACAAATAAACTTCGGGAGCACCGATTCCCTCTGCACTGATTTACATGATCTCCCCTGCAGTTTCACTGGTCTCACGTCTGTCATCACGCAAACATTTAGCTCAAGCAGGGGTGCCTCAGACCTGATGTTAGGAGGAGTGACCGCCTGCATTGTCCTGCATACTCACACTCGCAGCTCCTTCTTCTCCATGCTGTGGTGCTTCAGAGAGCAGGAAGCTCTGAACGACAAAACGGACAGGAAGATGTTCATCTGTGGGAACAGCAGCGAGGAGCGTGAACCCAAGCTGGAGGCTTTTGAGTCAACCCTTCATCATATCTGAACTCACCGACACCGCCATGGCGATGGGACCGGCAAAGCTCCAGATCAGGGTGTCGTACATTGAGAGCCAACAGAAGTCGGGGTTCCCGTAGCCTTCGGGGTCCAGTCCCACCGCCAAACCTGGAGGACCAAGAGCAAAAACCAAACTCTGTTTAGGCAAAACCATCATCCAGACTGCAAAACCTGAACCCTAAGAACGGACAAAAAGCTGGTTTCAAGAAAATGCGTCTTATTTTTTGTCTTGCAAAAAATGATCTGATCAAGACCGTTTTTCATCTGTAAGACACTCTTAGCTCGAGAAAAAAAATGTCTTAGTGAGTAGAATGTTCTTCCTGAAATAAGAATTCTTAGTGAGACTATTTCTCTGAACCAATTCGTAGATTTTTGCTTATTTAAAGAAAATCTGCCAAAAGGACAAAGGCTGTTTTTTGTGGCGATGTTTGATATCCATCTTTTTAGTCCAACCCCAGCTTCTTTTTATTACAGATCTTTTTCAGTGTTTTACACAGACAATCCACAATGAACTTGAAACTGTCCAAATCACTTGATTCTGAGTCGCATCTTTTTCTTTTTTAACTGTAAAAATCAAGAAAAATGAAGATGGAACAGTTTTTTATGCTTTATAACAAAAGATCAAACATGTAGAGACAAAATAAAAATGTATGAATCCACAAACACAGCAAAGACAAGGTCAAAACAATCTGAAAGAAGTCTAAAAATCAGGCGAATTTCCACTAAACCACAATGTTTGAAGCATTTATTCTAAGGAGTATCATATGGATGAGCAGCTTCTCTTGGCATGTTTGTTTTAAACCAAACATTTTAAAGCCAAAAACGTTCTCAATTTCATGTTCGCCATTACTATGGGGGCGTGTGTGGTTCAGAAAGCGGAAGCAGACACGCCTCTTTTTGTCTTTCAGCATTGAAACATCTCGTGCTCCAGACCTTGAGGACCAGCCTCCTGCTGGTTTTTAGGAAACCCTGTCTTACCTGCAGCTGGTTACCTGGATCGGGTGTGTTTAGCCAATAAGGAGCTTCAATGGCAAGTGTGTTTGATAACATTTAGGCCTGGAGGTTAACACCTGTGATATTCATACATCCACTGCTTCTAAACTTCAGGCTAAACTTCCTCACTGGAGAAGCTAAACGAAGACAAAGGGAGTCTGCTTTCACAGATTCAACAGTCCAGACCTGTGATGAAGGCTGGAATCCCCCAGCCAATCAGGTAGTAGAACCTCATGGGTCCATAGTTGATGTCTCTGACTTCACAGATCATGCGGTAGACGTGCAGCCCCTCCAGGAAGAGCCAGGAGAAGGAGCAGAGGTAGAAGAAGTGCAGCAGGATGGCCATGACCGTGCACAGGAACTGTTGGGACAGAGGAGGGGTCAGAACATCCGGGACAGTTGGCGACAGACAGACAGACAGACAGACAGACAGCGCCGTGGTTACCGGGCTGTCCGCCTGGTTGATGCCGAGGATGAAGATGAGCTCGGAGAGGAAGAGGGCGATGGCTCCGTTGTTGACGATACTGGTCTTGTTGCAGCGCATGGCTCTCAAGCTCAGGAGGAAGACGGTGGTGAGGAAGAGGAAGCCCAGCGTCACTCCAGCCGTGCTCCAGGTCAGGATTTTGACGGGCAGGATCTCGCCGTTCTGATGCAAACATCCCGTTTACTGGAGGAACCATCATGAGAACCACATGCGGGTCAGACTCTCACCTCCCTCCTGGACACGTCCATCAGCACGGCGAAGCTGGTCATGTGATAACACTGACAGCTGATGTGGGAGCTGTTCCTGAAAACCACCTCGCAGCCTTTGGCCGACCAGCCGCCGTTCCCGGCCCTGACACGACACAACCAGAGCGTGAGCGGCACAGCTTAGTGTTTGCTCCGCTGTGTGTCCTGGCACTCACAGGATGCTGTGGTTCCAGAAGACACAGATGGGTTTGGAGCGCTCCTCTGTGGAAACCAGGCGGAACTGCACGGTGATGGGTTTGTCCAGCGTGTGCTGTAGCAGCTCGTCATTGTCGTGCACGGTGATGCTGACCACCGGGGTGTTGATGACCGGACGCTTCGGGACCCTGGGAGACATAAGACATAAGCATAACAGAGCTTCGCTGTCTGATGCCGTTGAAATTCAATCAAATGAATGAAATTCAAGGTCATCATGTCAGGATCTCTGACAGAAACGCTGACGTTCCGTCGTCACGTTCCTGATCAGCTTCAGGATGTTCTCTCACCGCAGACTCCTCTTGTCGGGGTCGTAGCTCTCCGGTAACAGTGAGGCCATGCTGTGGAAGATGATCACGCTGGCGATGGCGTCCTGCTGACTGTCGTCAGGGTGACGCCTCTTGCGGTTGGCGGAGCGGTTCCTCAAGGAGGATTCTGGGAAGACGTCCAGATGTCTGTGGCCCTTGGTGTCTACAGGCGGTTGAAAGACGGAGTCCGGGAGGGTGACGGTCGTGTCCTGGTCCAATGGACGGGGACCCCTTAGTGACTGGTACCGCGGGAGTTTGGCGCCGGCAAAGTTCATCTTTTTCAGACGGTCCACAGAGATGACTGCAGAAACCGACAGACAGAGTTCAAAACATCCTTTTTTTACAGCGAAAATCACATTTTCATCATAAATGTTGGCAAATCCAAGTTTGTGCCAAAATATCTGTAGCCAAACAACTGACTGATTATCAGAAACAAGTCCGACTACAATATCTGAAGTAAAAATGAGGGAGCATCTGTCAAACGTTTCCCTTTTCTATTTGAACCTTCATCATACAAAACCCTCACTTATGTTGGGTGTGACAATGGTGAAGGGGCTCAGGTAGGTCTTCCTCATGTTCTGGGCCAGGGTGCTGGCGTACTCCTCGAAGTGACGCAGCAGAACCGCCGTGCCGCCCTCCGTGCGCTGGATGAACTCCCAGTGCGGTCGCGAGTCTGGAGACAGGATGGCGCTGCCCACGCGGACTAGATTCTGTTGGAGAGCACGCCACGTTCAGCAGAGACCTAAAGCCTTAGTCACAACTGTCCTTACAGGGGGATCGGGATCAACATGTTCATGCACAATTTTTTCCAGAGGTGAACACATAAACAACACGTAAGGTGAAGCCGCTGAGATCGGCGCCTCGTATGGATGATTTCAACTGCCCTGAAACCTGGGCACTGCGCGAGGGGCCCGCCAGTGCTGTTCGGCGCACAGCCTGACGGAGAAGCTTCTGCAGCTTCCAATGAAAAGTCTGTGCACATTTTTAAGTCAGTTTTCGGGCTCTATGCACAAAACGCCGTCCACTGAACGCGGTTGACCAATCAGGGACTTTTTAAAACACAAGTGTCCACTCTTTGAAAATGCATCAGAGAGGAGAAATGAATAACTTTAGTTTGAGTCCGGCTGGAATTCTACAACACCAAGTTTTTCATTGTTTAGTATAGAGCTGTGAGAACACAACCTGGAGCAAGATTCATGAGATTTACACCACAAGGACTTCTTACACCAAGCCTTTTCCAGCTGTGAGTACACACGGCGGAATCAGTGTGAACATCATATGCTAAACCGTTTGTTCAAGCATGGCCTGCAACACCTGCACACCCACCCAGTGTGCGCAGAACTTGTATGTGGTCATTAAGGTGCCACGACTCGTCTCTTCCTAAGGACTAGAACAGGGGTGTCAAACTCATTTGGGTTCAGGGGCCACATCCAACCCGTCTGATCTGAAGTGGGCCGCACCAGTAATATAACCTGATTTAAACTCTGCTGTGATGGTCTCATCAACAGCTCTAATAAATATACACAGTTGTGTAATGTCTGTGATGTTGGTGCTTTCATCAACAAATGACTGGATTCTGTCCTTCATTTGGCTGACCAAGTCTCCTGAGAGATCATGGATCTGCAATCATCATCCCTGACACACTTCTGTTGGTCAAAGGTCGACTGCTTTTTGGGGCTCATGACTTCAGCCTTCAGCATGCATTTTTTTCACAAGTTCACCACCTGCAAATGGTTTGGATGTTTGCACCAACGTTTTTGCAATAATGTAGCCAGCTTTCACTGCTCCATCACTGATGACTGCAGTGAATGCAGACTGCTGGTTTTTCCTTTCAGTCCAGCTAATAGTTGGTTAATCTTCTCTTTTCTTAACTGCCCCTGCAAATGGAGAAACTTTTCTTTATGGTGAGTCTCACGGAGGTGCTGAATATTCTATTCTTTGAGCACTGCGTCCTGTTCATTACATAACAGCACGCAGGTTTTGCATTCAGCTCCATGAATAAATAAAACGGTCAATTTTTTCCTGGAAAGCTCAGCGCTCCACGTCAGCCTTTCTTCTTTTTGACAACAACATTTTGTTAAATGTGGTGTCACACCTGATCATTTTGATAGCAACTTAACAGCGCGAGGCTTGGGAAACCAAACTGCATCTCACCCAGGTGGCACACGCTTACAAAGATGTGCTGTTTATTTCTGGATCTCTTGTCTTGATAGTCTACCTTTTCCTTTGCTCCCCCTAGTGGCGGAATTGCACGTTTCGGTCATCTCTTTAAAGAACCAGAACTCGTCACAGGAATGGGCTAGAGATTTGCTTTTTTTCCTCCAACATCCTTATGATTTTTTTCCTCTTCATGACTGAGCCAGAATAGGGCATCTGAGGGGCCGGATACGGCCCGTGGGCCGTTTGTTTGACACCCCTGGACTAGAGTATGGTGTATGAGCATCGTACGACAACATCATCTGTGCGTCATAAGTGTGTGTAACTTACATTAGCTTTACAAACTAACAACTCAGAAACCTGCAGCACCCGTGCAGGTCTAACCCCCCCTGTTTGGGTTTGTGTGACTAAGGCATAAACCGGTTGGGACTAATCCCTTCAGCCCAGAAGTAACTGCACCTCAGTGAAGTGGACGTCCTGCGTGGCCGTCAGGTTGAAGCCCTGCTGGTTGATCTCGTGCTGCAGTAGGCTCTGTGTGAGCTGGTAGGCCACCATCACGTCGCTGCCATAGAACCGCTCTGTGTGCACGGTGGCGTTGGCCAGCATGGCTGCGGTCTGCTGAATGCGTCCAGAGTCCAGGAGTGATGCGTTACGAGAGAACTTTTCAGACTAGAAAAGAAAAACGAAGCAGAAGAGCAACAGTAAAAACCAAATGCTGACTCAGCAGTCCATCTGCACATCCTGAAGAAGCTGAACACAACATGAGAGGCAGCAGACCATAGTTTTCAGCACGCTGAAGGTGATGGAGGTGCAGTTGAAGAGGTTGGGGGGCAGCCAGCCCTTGTGCTCATCACAGTGTCGGACGGCTGTGCCTGAGAAAAAGCAGTAACGCGGCAGTGGTGAGAGTGCGGCTGCAGCTGTTACTGCTGCTTTATGGTAATCTGATGAGCTGCAAGGAAACCGTCTCACCAAGAGTTCCCTTAGGACAGGACACGGCTGCAGGGAGACCAAACTTAGTCCTGGGCCACCAGATCCCCGCCTCGATGGCCTGAGGACAGCTGTCGTAGATGACTGCAACACAGAGCAGGAGGTGAACGGAGGGGGGCAGGAAGGCAGCGGCATGACAACAGCCCATTTCAGGCTGCTGTCCCACAAAACAATCGGACAGCAGCAGTGGGGCACTGGATGATTTTACAAACAAATTGGGCGGCGGCAGGTAAACTTGAAGATCCTGCCGATGCCTCGCTGTCACGCTTCGGCAGTTGTATTTGTGATTGAACTCCTACCTTCGCAGCCATTAGGAGACACCTCTGCAAACGGGTTGTCGCAGCGGTCACACTGACGCCCGATGACGCCGGGCTTGCACTGACACTGACCGCTCCCCCTGTCACACGTTCTGGAGAAGGATCCGACTGGGTAGCAGTCACACAGCAGGCAGGCGTCGCTGCCTTCAGGGCGGTAGTGGTTGTCCTGGAAACAGGATGGTGGAGATGGATCTCCGTTCGTTTTCAGCTGGTCGGAGCGTCACAGACTCCAGGTGACGGATTGAAAAAGCGGATTTTCCAACAGTCTTGACTAACAGAGAACAGCACTCCTGGTGTTTCCTGATAAAGACTCACTTTACAGCGACACTCGCCGGTCGTCTTGTTGCAGTCGGAGTCAAAACCTTTGACAGTGGCACAGTTACAGGGACCGCAGGTCTTGTGACCCCACCAGCCTCTCGGACAGGGCAGGTCAGTTCTGCAGAAACAACAGTTTAGTTTTTCTGTGGACAGAGAAACTCTGCGCCGCTCGGCGGGTACCATACTTTTTCTCGCAGTATTGTCCAAAGTAGTTCCTGGGACAGTCGCATTTGTAACCGCGGGAGGAGCCGGGCCTCCTGCTGCAAGCGGCCTCGTGCTCGCAGGGGTTCAGAGAGCACACGTCGCTGCAGTTGGTCCCAAAGTAACCTGAGGAGAGGCGGAGCAGAAGGAGATGCTCAGGTGTCCAGCAGTGTGTGTGTGTGTGTGTTTGCAGCTGTGCGCGTGCACACCGACCGCTGAGGCAGGTACAGGAGTGGTCGTCCCAGAGGTCATCACAGTAGCTGTTGGCCGGACAGGGGCTGGAGCTGCAGGGGTCAGGAACGCTGCAGCCGGACTCCACGTTTACCTTCCTCGCCAGAGACAGACTCAAAGCTCCGCCAATGCGGAGACCCTAGAACAAAACAAGCGCACGTCCTGATGGAAGCAAAACTCAGGGTTTGGTTTGCATTCAGAACATTAGAGTTTCCGTTCTGTAAGAATGTCTGTGAAACATGTTTAACCCTCAAAAGTCTCTGAACTCACTGAGGAGTTAGCTCATCACATCGGCCCCCACACAGAACCCCCCAACAGCAACCTTTTCTTTCAAAATGTAACGTTTTTCGGTTGATAATTTTTGATTTCAAACAAATATAACAAAAGTTGTGACTGTCAAACTGCTTGGAAGAAATCCTTGAAACTTTGGGTGACGCTTCGCCTGTTTTTTATATTGTTGCATAACATATGAACTGTTTAAATGCTATTATTTTTTTAGTAAAGAAATGACAAAATGTAACACTCAGAACTGATTTTTTTGGACAGTCTTACACTTATTTTGGAATTATTATTGTGTGATGTCAAGTTTCCATGTGTAAAAAAAATGTACTAAAAATATAGATATCAAGCTTTGGTTAAAAAAAAAAAAGTTTTAAAGATTAATTAATAGAACAAATTGGAATAATCATTTTAAAAAAGTTCAAAAAGGCCCCAGACTGTTAAGGGTTAGTGGACGAATGGTGTTGACTGCAACTACTAACCTGTATGCAACCACGAAAGCCCAGATGAATTTTCCCATCAGGCCTTGCCAGACCACCAATGCTGACAGTCTTCAGCTTGGAGTCCCGCAGCTTCTCGTCCACATCCATTCTGGCCTGAAAACAAACTCCACCGTGAATAGTCAGCTCACAGGAAGTGAATTTCCCGTCATTTTTGGTGCCGCGGCATCTCACCGAGTAGAGGCCGTGGTCAAAAGACAGCACTGCTTTGTGGTGACCTGCCGCTCCCCCCAGGCTGCTTATGTCCAGCTGCAAATGATGCCACTTCCCATCATTCGCCAAAACCTCTTCCACTCGGGAGAGGGTGGAGTCCTCCCCCCTGTGGAGCGCCATCAGCACACTGCCCCCACGCAGCTGCAAGAGTCGGCAGGGGGGACAATCAGATCCCAGCAAACACAGCTCTTTTCTATAGACTGTCAGCGCAATCAGGATGAAACCTTCAAAGCGGGAGCTGAAATAAACCGTTATGTAACATCGAAGTCTAGACCTGATTCCACAAGAAGAAACTAAAAAAGAAACTCTCCTGTAGAAATGAACGATTCCAGCCTGTGAGCCCGGAGAGAACAGTAATGACAGCACATTTAGTCACAGCATCACAGAAAGACGGGATGAGCAGAAATCCATGCGCGAATTGTGCGTTCGTTTGTGTGTTTGCGTTCAGGTGGAGCGAAGTGTGCTTTCCACCTGCAGAGTGAGGTTGTGCTGCAGGCTGGAGGAGATGTGGAGCAGCGAGGCGCTGGGCTGGCGGGTTCGGATCATGAGCTCGATGCGCCAGAGGACAGAGGCTGCCGCCGCCTCCAGGTTGTTCCACTGCAACAGGCTGTTGCCTTGGAAACGAAGCGGGTTGGCCATGACTGGAGAGGAAGAACAGGTAGAGAGAAGGAAAATGATTACAAATCACAAAAGTCCCTGGAAACGCTGGAGGGGGAGAGGAGGTGACAGACAAAAATGAGAAAAGTTTCCTCGGGGGGGCAGGAGACGGTGACTTCATTCTCCAGATCAGCTCATTAAAGCCACTCTGACTTCCTGAAGGACAGATGAGACCAGACACCTGAAGAAACCCTCATTATTTTTAGCAGGAAGATGAAGCTGGGAAGAAGATTTCACCAACGCCATTCCCACCTGGGAACTACAGGATGTGATACTCCTCTGCTCTTTCGGCTCATGAGGCTGTTTTCAACACGCAGGAAATCTCACGGAGGATGTTCCTGTCAGCACGGCTCTTATCATAGTAGAAGAGATCGAAATGACTGATTACACTTTATTTACTCAAGAGAAAACCTTAAGCCTCTCATCTTTGACTGTAGACAAAGAAAAGCAGTTTCATCTAATGTTCCCAATGCAGCATTTGTTCATGAGCTGTCAGAGTAAAATGAATTATTTATGTAAATAAATGATGAAAGTTTCGCTATAAATCCCACAATATCTTTTAGGATGATCTTTAAAACAACTCTTCACGGAAAGTTGTCGGTTTTGACGTGAAATGAAAAGCGCGACACTTGCTTTAGGACTGACAGCTCAAAAAGCCGTTGGCAGCATCAGCTCCAAGAGGTTAGAAAGGTCCTGCAGACCCGTTTCTTAGAATTCTAGGTCCTGCGGAATGTAGAACCTCAACAACTGACTGTATAAGAGAACTGGACAGAGTGAAAATGACATCACCCACAGAAAATGATTGACTTCCAGTTTTAACCAAATGAAGTCAGTTCAGTCGCCATTTTTTCACAGAATGGACCCCAACATGTTAGAGGGAGACAGTGTCAGTGATTGGTCTGACTTAACGTTTCCACTCTCTCCAATCAGGAGTCAGCTTATTGGATGGCGTTTGACATCCCAGTGGTCAGTGGATAACTTGAATAACATGAAAAAAATGAGGATCATCAACAACATGTGGAGTTTGTCATGAATGATTATTCTGACAAATATACTGACTGAGTAATGACTGTTTATGTCTCTATAGAAGTCGATGGGACTTTGGCTTCTTGGAGCCAGCAGGTACTTCCTGTTTGGAACGCCAGGGGGGAGGGGTCACAGCAGAGACCACCGTCGGCGCCTACATCCCTCACAAACGCATCTCCTCCTCCACCTGCCTGCTGTCTGCTTGAAGCAGCTGTGAGTTAGCAGCATAAACAGCGGGGGGGGCTCAACACTAAACCCTGGTAAGACTGATGTTTGCGGCAGAAGGTCACCAGCTTCCAGAACCGTCACCGGTTCAATGATCTGATGTTCATGAGAAGAATCCTGTGACGCTGGGACAAGCTCCACCCCCACAGTGACCTTGAAAAGGCTGGATGGAGGACATGGAGGATTGGTCTAAATGAAGAAGGATTCACGTGAATCAATCAGGACTCCTGCTGGTTTCAGGCTTCCTGAGGTCACGTCTCAGAATCCGGACTCGTACTGGTGTCTGCTCGGTTCCTCACCTCTCTCGCAGCTCTGTCCTCCAAAGCCCAGCGGGCAGTCGCAGCTGAAGGAGCCCCACAGGTTCACGCAGGTTCCTCCGTTCTGACAGGGGTTATTGTTGCAGAAATGTCTCTTAGCAGAACATCCTGAGGAGGTGTGAACATCAGCGAACCCATTTAATCAGCAGGTCCAGAATCACTGTCTCTACCTTCCATCTGAGCTCATTACACTCAGAGTTCTTTCCTCTGCAGGTCTCTCTCACTTGTTGTGCATAAAGAAAGAAGTTCTGGTACCAGGAAGAGTGCCGTTGTTGGCGATGAAGCCGTCCATGTCGACGTGCTGGTTGTCGATGCGCAGGTTCTTTATGCAGCCCACGTACTGCTGGCTGCGAACGGGGAAGTCCTCGGGGAGCTTCGGGACCCCCCCGAGGAGCAGGGGGCCGGTCAGGTCCAGAGACCTGCCAACAAAGAGGAGAGTTTCTGCCTCCAAACCAGCACGGCATCAACAGCAGCGGCATGAACATTCTCTACAGATAGCCCTGCTGCTCTCTGAGGGAAGAAGACTGAGGTTTGATTCCAAACAGGTTTAGAGCTCTCAAGAAAAACGGATCAGGAGGACGGAGTGAAAGATAAACAAACAACTCGGAACTCCTTTGCTTTGCATCATTCTTCTTTCTGCCGGCGGGAACCTACTTTTTAGATCCGGATTGGCTCCCCTGAGCGGAGCAGGTGTAGTTTCCCACCATGTGACCAAACCTCAGCGCCACGGAAGAGTCACAGTTATCCACCGTCACCACCGCCACCTTCTGGTCTGACGGGCCCTGCGGCAGGCCGGCTTGGCTCAGGATCGGCTGTTGAAAAGACAGGTGAAACCGATCAGCCCCATGCCTAGCACCTGGTGATAATCGGTTGTTGTACCCCCCCACCCCCAATAAATAAATAAATACAAGCAGGAGGAAATCCACAACTTAAACCAAAACACACCTGTCAGTCTGGGATTTCCAAAGGAAGCTATTATTCAATTGATTAATTCCATTAAACTAAATTATTAAATCAATAACGGCTTGGCAGACATTTTGAGCTAAAGTGTGAAATTTGGCAATCTTTACTTTTTACCACAATATGGGAAGAAATGTTTTTGTTCAAGTGATCTTCACAAAGTTTACAGAAATGTCATAAGGTGAAATCTACAACCTCAACAGAAGTTTTGCCGACCTTTGACCTCAGGAAGACGCCCCCTTCTTGAATTTTCCAGAAAAACCATCTTTAGACAAATCTAGACTCCTCAAGCACCGCCTCCTAACTTCTTAAGCAAAAACTTGTGGTTTTGGAAGTTGTAGATTTTAAAGGGCGTAAGAATGGCGAGCTTTTAACAGTGATGTTCCCCTGTTGCTCGCCCTTTTTTAACTGGAATTTTGTGAAAACGTCAAAGATGAATCATTGGAGCAAGCTGAACAATATGATATGACATACAATATGACCATTTAAGGAATGTGAGCGTGGTTAACAAAAAACCTCTGTTGCCAAGGAAATCCAAAAGTTTACTTTTGCCGATTTGTCTAACAATGATATAGACCTGTTCATCACCCCCAGGTGACCAAAAAATGTAATAGTTGCTACGAAGATAAAACCAACAGAAAAAGATTTTTTTTTAAATAAAATGTATGTGCAACTCTGACCCAGGGTGGCAGGGGCAAATGGTGAGAGTGACAGGTGTGTAGCAACCGCACAGCCAAGTGTGGGTAAAAAGGGGCTAATGGGGGGGCAGGTAGCTGCAGCAGGCTAAATAACGCCGCTCATGGCTTTAATTTGAAATCTCTCTTGGTTACAAAAGACACTTAAATACGGACTACGTTAGAAGTTAGAATCTGGATTTTTTCAGGAAAAAACTGTTCTTGGTTTCTGTAAGTCACACATGCATTTCTTCCTCTCACGCCGCCCTCCCCAACCTGACAACAAAGCATCTTCTTCATTGTCTGTGAAATCTTTAGGGGAAGTGAAAGGCAGAGGAGGAGAGAGTGTGGGAGGAATGATGATCCTGTCAATAAAAGGTCGCGACCTCTTCACACACATGCTGCCTCATGCGGGTCACGGAGAGCTCACGTTAGCCTGAAGGGTGGGTTCAGAGCAGAGAGCCCCCCCCGACACAGGACTGAACGCAGGCCGATGCGGTCCGGCGAGCGTTCAGCCGGTCAGACGGGATTTGGACAGAATCAGCTTTCCCTGTGTGCAGAGGCGATAAAAACAAGACGGGTTAGATTTACTGCCGACTCTCTGAAGTCGAATTAAAATAGATCCCCTTCAAAGCGGCGGCTTGAGCTCAGGGATTATAATTTCCTGAGTGCTGTGGTGTCATGACTCCTTTGTTTTTGCCGTCTGATGCCTTCATTCAGACACAGACGGGCTGGAAGGCTTGTTGGCTGCTGTCAGGTTCTTGGCAGCTCCGTCACCGCCAGTTTTTCAAAACAAAACGCCCCGATCACCCCATCAATAACAGACATCATTTCAGCTCGAGCTGCGACCACAACTGAACTGTTTTCACGTGATTTTCACGTTGAGCAGATTAAATTAATTCTCCGTGAGCCTCCAGTAACACAGGTCAGTAAAGGAGAGGCTGTCACTGGTTAGATTCCTGCAGTCTTGTGATTTTGCAATGATATGAATGAAACGGAGGCCGTCCCAGCCCTAAAAGATCGGCTCAAACACCTCCAACATGAGGAGGAGAAAGCCGTGGTCTTGGTTCTGATGGAGAAGCAGAAATCAGCCCGACCCCGTCACCGGACAGACAGAAAAACCAGCAAGTAAACACGCAGAACAGGAAGATTCCAGACGTCAGGAACATTTTCTCACTTCCTTGATTTTCTGTTTGAACTGTTAAAATAAATCAATGTAATCAATGAATGATCATCAGAAAGGTTTTATTTTTTTTAGCTCTAACTCCAATTTCCCCCCAAAAAATCCAACCACCTCAGACTCAGCTGTTTGCACAGGGATTTGACAAGGAAATGCACAGAATTACAAAAATGCAACTATCCAAAAACTGTAGTGATGAAAAGCTCTTGAGTGTGACAGGAATGCCTGTGAGGTTTCTGTCAGGGCATGCTTCTTTGTGATTATGTTCTTCCCAATTAAATTATCATAAAAAAGATGCAGCACGTCTCTGTAGCTTTCAAGAATACAGAAGATTTTGTTATACATTTTTTTTACCTTTAAGATGGAAAAGTGGGATAAAATTGGATTGGTGCTGGTTTATTTCAAACAATCAAAACAAAAAACTTTAAGGCAGACAAACAAAAGAAAGAGAAATATATACACACTGCTAAAGAGGCAGCCTAAAATAGAAAAGAAACACTAATCTTAAGAATAAAATTACTAGAATGCTGTATTTTTGACTTTTTATGTATCCAATTGTAGTTCATTTTGATTGCAGTGACAAAAAAACAGCGTAAGAAGAGGAAATGACTTATTTCAGAATCTTATCTTTGAACAAGTTGGTTCATCTGAACAAATCCTGATAAATCTAAAACTAGTAACTATTCTTGGAACATAAACATTCTTGTTTCCAAAATAATTACAATGAATGCCAGTGGATGCCATTTACTGAACTTTAAAAAATAACATCTCTAAAATTGAATTAACCATTACAGTGAGATTTAGTTTTTTTAAATTTTAGATCAAGTAAGCAAGCAAAAGGATTTTGACTCATTTGAACAATAATTCCCTTCTTTCTAGATCCTCCTAATGAGACAGAATATTCTCAACTGTGCTGATTTTGAGAAAAGCTCGGAAAGTCGTGGAGCAAAGAGAAGATAAAACAACTTTAATAAACCTGGTACAATATCTTGAATGTCTAAAAACAAAGTTTTAAATATTTGATCCTATAAAAAAAGGATCAAATAGTTTCCATTTGATACTTGAACTTAGAATGATTCACTGAAATTGTAATGATCTGGAAATCTGCCATTCTTTCCTGGCACACTGCAAAAACCCCATCTTAAGAAAGAAAAACGTCCCTTGTTTCACGAAAAATCCTTTATTTTCTCTTTTGCTGGAAAAATAATCCCATCAAGAACGTTATTCAAGAGAAAAATAATCTTAGTTTGAGAAAGGATGTCTTAGAGACTAGAATTCAGTCAGGCTGTGTTCTAACAGAGCATCTCACACCTCATTTCCCACAAAAATAAGACATCTGACAACTCTGAGCTCATTTAGTGAACAGATGAAATCATGGCTTTTAGACAACCTAATCTTCCACCACACCTCTGTAAACAATTTTTTGTTTTTTGTTTCTTTTTCCATTATTTTTGTTCTATTTTTTGCTAATTTAAAGAAAAATGTTCAACTTTTAAGAAGTGTTTACTTATTTCTGTTTGTGCAGAGCAAACTGCATCATTCATTCATTGCTATCCTTTTGAGTCATTCATTCATTCATTCATTGCTATCCTTTTGAGTCATTCATTCATTCATTCATTGCTATCCTATCGAGTCATTGTGGCTTAAATCAAATACACAGGAAATCAAACCGGTTGACTAAAAAGTGGAGAAATATCTTTGGAGAAGTTTTGCTGTGTTCTTTTTACGGCAATGTTCTTGCTCCCGTCAGCATGACCTCCTCACCAAACACCTTTAATAATCTAATCAATACCAGAATTCATCAGCCAGTCCATCAACGATAAATATTTATCAGCCTCACTCTTTGTGAAGCTGCGCCTGTGATGGGACGACTCCTCTGGGAGTCCTGCTGTGGACATTTTTCAATGTCACAGACATGCCCTTTATCGTCTGGGTGAGAGGTATTCCAGTGAGTGAGAGCGGTTTTCACGCCTGAGGTTAGCCGGCATAAACACTCTGTCCAAACTGAGGATAACTCCTTTGTTTAAATCCTGGACAAGATACGTGGGCTGACAGTAAAGAAGGTAATTTGATTAAAAAAGATCCTGAAACTGAGCGGGGTAAGTGGTGGCAGGTTTAATAAAGCTGTCACAATGCTGATGGTGACATGATTATGTGCTAGTTCAGTGAAAAACTGACAATAAAGAAATAACAAAGCAGCTTATTGTGATTCGAGTTGAAATGTCACTGTAGAAACTTTTATTTTTATTGTTTGAATTCCAAGAAATTCACGAGAAAAAAGTGTGTGAAAGCAAATGTGTAAAATAAGTGTCGTTCATTTTTCTCGTTCAAATAAAGATACAAAAAAAAACACAGAAAAGGCAAATATTCTTAGAAAAAAACTGTTGAAACTCAGCAGGACAGGAGCTCCACTCCAATGAAAATGAGGATTTGTTTGTTTTTAACATGTTCTTGTAGCATTTTGCTGATGATTGGGGACATCTAAGAAGATAATTAAGCTCAAAATAACATTTCTGAGATTTACTTTTTTATAAATCATGAGTCAGGAGCAGATGAAAAAATGCTGTTTGAAAAAGACTATTTGTTTGACAGAAAATCTGCTGGGCAGGCCACCATCTCCCTGCTCCGCTCCATTCGGATGCATCCACCTGCAGACAAACAGATCCGTGTCCGTCTTTGTTTTCCTCGTCTGAGCTGGAATCTGGATCAAACCTGTTCGGCTGGATGGCGCTGATATTGCTCATCTATGAGGCGCACTGAACTATAAGGCAGATTTAGCGAGACAGAAGAGTCAGAGATAAATACGTCAGTTAGACGTTATTATCTGAGATTACAGAAACTTCTTTGTAACATGTTATCCACAGGAGTTTTTGCCATGTTAGCATTGTGACCGAGCGCCGGGTACCTCTCAGTACAGCTTTGACATCAGGAAATTATTCCATACATAAGGTGCTTTGGATGTCCTTTTTTAAAAAACAAAGATGGCTTTTAGGTGTGGCTTATTGTGCAGAAAAAACGGTAATCCTACTGAAAATACCACTGCGCTCGCTCTCAAAACAGCTTCAAAGATGATCTGAGTGGGACTTTAAGTTGAGATGCTGCCTGCATAAAGATTCAAAGACAAAGCAGGAGGTCTCAGCCTGCAAAGATAAACGGCAGGAAATGTCAGCGCGGATCTTCGGGGCTTCATGTCTCACTCGGGAAAGCTCACCGTGTTCATCAGGAGCATCCTAATTATTTGGGTTCTACTCAGCTTCTTTGGTCCATTTCTAAAACTCATCTTTGTAGAAAGGAACGCACAAAGAGCAGAGGCCATGCCACTGTGCCATTGTTGGAGCGTATTGTTAAAGAAACAATTAATAGCACGGAACGGCACAGTTCTGGTGTGGAGCTTCTTTCCCACAGGAAGCCACAATACACTGGGAAGCTGTTCCGGCTCCTGCTTTGCAGTTTCTTCTTGCTAAGCCAAATTTGTTACAAATTTGCTGTTGATGGAACAAGCAAACAGTGAGCTGCTAAAGGTGAAATCATTCGCCATGCTCTTTTCCACAGCTCTCCCTTCACTGGGAAAGCTCTGGAACAGGCAGCACTCCAGCTTGGACGCTCCATTCTCTGACCTCTCTGTCATCAGTCACGGCTGTTGACTCCCCCATAATGACCGTCTGTCAGGACGCCTCTCCCTGTCACAAAACGCCGTCCTGTCTCAGCTGACTGGGGCGCACATGCTTGCTCTGTAGCGCATCAGACATAGCTCTCCCCCGCCATGACAGACAGACAGGAAGAGCGATTATGGGAATATGAATTCCCTGTCCCACTGCCAAAAATATGGGATCGAGACTGACTTGAAAAACCATGGCAACCGAAGGGGTTGGCCCTGAAGCGCAGCGTCCCCGTTCAGAGCTGGAGTCAATACTTCTCTCTTCTTTCTTCCCCGTCTCCCTCTTCTCTCCTGCCCGGCCCCTCTGTCCTCGCTGGAGAAGGAGAGGGGCACCTACCCCGGGGCCGCATCATTCACTGCCCCCGGTCCAAAAGGAGGCCGAGCCAAACACAAAGGCAGCGGTCATTGCCATTCTCTACAGTCCCCCC
>BSAI01000148.1:2893385-2952415 GCA_036245035.1 Adrianichthys oophorus
AGGACGAGGAGACGAGGACGAGGAGACGAGGACGAGGAAGAGGAGACGAGGAAGAGGAGACAAGGAGCCTCTCATGGGGGTGAAGGAAACCCAGCAGAAACAAACAGAAACAAACCATCAGTCTGAAAAAGACGAGAAAGTTTGAAAGACTGATAAAGAGGCGTCATCGAGAGCAGCAAGGATGCTGGTTTAAGCCCCGATAAATCCATTAATTAAACACCAGGCAGTGTCAGACACGCTTACACAACAACAATACTTTGATTAATACTTGTAGTCAGATATGACACGTTCAAAAAAGAAAATGTACGAGACTTTAATGCATGAAAGCAAAGAGTTTTCCTCCCAACCCCAACAAGATTCTCCTCTTCATCACTTCTGCTGGCTAAGATCTGGCACGGTCAAGTCATCATACTCACTGAATAGAAAATTTGCACTGCAGGGGGGTTGCCTGGCAACACCTTTCTGATGCAAAGTGACTTCTTCAATGGACAAAAATGTGACATCCTGACTGTTGGTTCAGGCTGGGAAAATACTGGGAGAACACAGACAACAGCTCCACACATTCCTGCTCTGATTGAGCTGTCGACATGTTCCTGCAGAGAAATTAAACATATTTATTCTAATCCCAACACAGCCGGCTCTTCCCATTGTGCGGCCTCCATTCAGGCCTCCCCTCTCCCGTTCTGTCTGCATCTCCCTCTGTCATTCTCTAGTTGATGCGATGGCTCTAGTCCAGAGTGGCCAGTCATCAACAATTACTCTGTCTGACCAGCAAACACTAAAGAGACACAACAACAAACGGACACACTTTCTACTTTCTGCTCCATGGATTTTCCTAAAACTACTGAAGAAAGAACAGCAGCTACTTAACCAGTCTTTAGTTCATACTTGCAAAAAGCACCTGAACATGTTTCAGTGAAGGAAAACTTTGGGTTTTTTACTTTTAAAGAACCACTTTGATGAAAATGGTCTTTTACCATGCAGAAAGATCTTATATTTGATGTAGAAAATACACGGGGTGGGCCAGGAGCTCGCTGCTCTGCTCTGCAATGTGGAGGGAAAAGGGGGGCCGGGGTTGCTCCACACCAACAGTCCTGCCCACAACTCAGAGGTGAATTTCTAAAGAACTCCTGCACCTCTGAAGAAACTAGGTCCTAGAAAATGATACAGGTTTTTACATTTTGGCTAAAAACGGCACAGTCATCATTAAAAGACAACTGGGAACATTTTGAAAATGGATCAAAGGAGGATTAGACTTTATTGTAAAACAGCTCAACAGGGTTCATTCATAATTTAGCAAGCATAAGCAAATGCCTTTTAAAAGAAGTCACGTCAGCAAAAGACTGAACAGATGAGACTCATGCAGCTGTTGTCATAGTGACGGGCTGTGGTTCTACAGGGCTTTGAGCCAGGCTGGAATCCTCCATGAAATGTCTCTCCGACAAACAAAAAGTTTCTGATGAACTTTTCTGAGTTTATCATCAGGTATTGTTTTAGATGAATTATTGCCAAAAGCGTCGGATAACTCCAAATGAGCGGCAGCATTCTCAGGTGTTCCTGCTTTCGTTCACCTGGCTGTTTCCCTCCTGCATCATATTTGTTGACCAATGTAGAATTGTACAATTTAATACATTAATTTGACTGAAGATCCTTTTAGTTTTGCCTCCTCATTGCATTTGTTTAAAAAAACAATAATTGTGTTTAAATGAAGATTTAAACACAATTATAAGGAAACAGGAACCTTTCGGGAAGGTCAACCTCCTGTTGATCCAAGTTTACAAAGATGGGTAAAAAAGGCAAAGTCAGCTCCACTCACTTTGTTGTAGTAGTGAACCTCCACCACATGCCACTGACCGTCGCTGACCCCCCCGGGGACGAACGGAGAAACAGTGGTTTTGCTTTCCCCTGGAATCAAACCCAGGATTAAGTTTGAGATGAAGGCGAAAAAGAGATCATCTGGGATGTTAGGAAGTGCCGTCCGTACCTGCAGAGAAGGTGAGCTGAATCTGCTCGTTGATGATTTCCATGGCGATGAAGTCGTGTTTCTCATTGAAACGGCCGTTGTAGAGCAACAAACCATTTGGCTCTTTGGTTGCAAAACTGAAATGCAAAAAGAAAAGTTCTAAAACATATTTATTTGTTATCTTTTATAAAAGACATTTTTTAGCAGAAACTGACTAAATATGAAGACCACATTTTAGGAATTCAACCTCCAACCCTTTTAGAAGTTTAATGACACTTTTCCAAAGAAAACAGAAAGCATGTTTTATTATCTCTAATAAAAAAACTTGTTTTGATGAAACATTTTAGATAAATAACATATTTTAACATTACAGCATAACATTAGCATACACAGCAGCAGCTGATGTCTCTGAAAACTGCTGCTACTATCCTAAAAATAATGCTGGAATAAATAGTTTTGTGTCATTTGTTGACATTTGTTAAAAATATAACTCCAGTCTACGAACAACACAACAGCTGACAGATCCTTTGGAAAAAAAAGCACAGCAGCTTCGTGAGAGGGATTTGTTCTGACCTATTTAACCACATCCACCGTTTCCTCTCACAGATCCTGTTCTGGAGACCATTTCAAGAATAGAGATGCAAATGAGAGTCATGATTACTCCAAGAGCTTAGGGTAAAAATGTAGAATTTATATTTTAAATAGTGCTGTCAATCAATTACAAAAATAATCAGAATAATGATTCTTTTGGATTGTGATTAATTACGATTTATCACAATGGTTCACTAAGTACATTTTATAAGGTTATATGCTGCTTTTGAACAAAAAAAAAAAGCCCAGAGAGAACATTATTCCTTCATTTTATTGTCTGAAATGTACATAGCCCAAACTGTTCTATATCACTGCGCAGGCTTCTTTAAAACAAACTTTTTGTTTCATCTTGTGGGCAAAAACAAGCGATAAGAGGTGAACTTTCTCTCTGAACTGATGCTTTATTGAACCTATCATGACGAAGGTGCTGAGGCGTGTGGATCCACGAGCAACAGGTTTAATAAGCAAAAGCACAACAGGAGCAGGCGGAGACAAAGTGAGGAACGGGCCAGGGTCAAAACACAGGAACGAGGCAGGAGTTGAGGAAACAGGCAATGGTCGGCAAACAAGAAGGCAAAGGGAATAGATTGCTTAGCCTGCACAACAAGGAAGTTAGTACAAGACTACGCAATGAACAGAATACAGGACAGAGCTTATATCTAGTAACAGTGATGACCTAATGAGGACCAGCTGAGGGAAACCGGAACTGGATGCAGGGCATGCAGGAAGCTGGATGGCGATCAGAACTCAGGAGAAGGCTCCCTCTGCTGGCCGGAGGGAGATGTAGCTGAGTGAGTCCTGACACATATATCGCTTTCCTCTGCCGCTGCAGTCGAGGTCTGCCGGCCCAGCGACGTATTGCGTTCACGTGTTACCGTGACAATGGGCCGTACAATCAATCAAATAGTCTGCTTTTTGTGACAAAAATGAAAAAAATACCAAGAATAAAGTACTACATTTTAATGAATTTTTATTTCTTTTGTAAGTGACCATGGTAAAGGCGGCATTGTTCCCGACAAAGCGTGTATTTTCAGAAAGTAACGCACGCTGTGGAAGCTTGAACTGCGTGATGCAAAGTGGAAGACGGTCGCTACTGATGTGCAATTAATCTGTAATAAAATGTAACGAGTTCATTTTAAAAATAAATGCATGCGTTGACGTTGACAGCGCTCATTTTAAAATAACTTTTTGGCAAAAAAAAAGAGAGTTAATGCAAAAATACATGAGGTAAAACACCACAACAGCATGGTACTGAGGAGCTACCACACAATAAGATCCAAACTACCAGCAGAAACATATTTATCTCTATGGAAGTGAGAACAGACAGACGGAGGCTGGATCCACTGAGCTGGAAGACCTGGTCTTCTTAGAGAAGTTCCTCCAAAGATACTTTACAATGATGGAATAAAGAGGCAGAGTCTCTTTCTGTACGAACAAGTGGGGCAAAAACCCTCCTCCTCTACCTGTCAGCTGTGGTTGTACATCTGATCCAGTGGAAATAGGTCACCGGGATGTTTGAGAATGCACAGAAAAAGAAATAATAAAAACGCACACACACTCTCAGATTTATTCACCCTACAGGGGATCCAGCAATGAGCCTCCTGTGCTCATCTGTCAACTGAGAAGCACGTGCGGTTCTCTGGCATCTGTATTTTCTGGTCAGTTAGCCCTCTAAATTACAGAAACCCCAGAAGAGCTAATTAATTTCTTCTTTATAAAAAGGTCACGCTCTGACTGACTCCTCCTCCAGCCTCCTCATGAGGAGTTCATGTTAGACTGATGATGTCGTTCACACATCCTTTAATTCCAACATGCAAATGACAAAAGTGAAAATAAAGGAAACCTTCTTCACAACGACTATATTAAATATTGAGAATAATAATTTCTAATGTAGGCATGTTGGAAAGGGAGTGGGCAAAGGCTGGGAGGATTGAAGCCCATGCATTATGCTTTACAATATTTTTACATTAATATAAGACTCTCACCATAAACAAAGTAATAGTAAAACAACATTTTTATGTGGTTATTCCTATCTTATTTACATCAGAACCATCTGGACTGTACGGTGGCCCTGAAGTACAAGTCACACGGACAAAAACAAAGACAGATCACAATGACAATTAAAAACAACAAATAAAAAAGATCATTGTATTTTAGAAATCGAAACAAAATGCCACAAACAGAACACAATTTTAAAACCGTTAAACAAAATTGAAATCAAATGTTTCAGAAATCAAAAATAATTCCCAAAAATCAAAATGACCTGTGAAAAAAATTAAACACAACAAGAAAACGGAAAAGGTAGTAACTATGACATCACTGATTGGATGATGATGTCCCGTGACGCTTCACGACAGGTAACCATTAGTAGAAATGATGCACAAACGTCCTCATCCAATCAGTGATGTCCTTTTGTACCTACTTTTTCCGGTTTCTTATTTTAACGTTCCCTTTTGTTTTCCGAAAATCTTCCTTTTTATTTTGTTCCTTTTTTTTAGAATTGTATTTTGGTTTCTGGAGTTTTATTTTGATTTATAACATGCTGTGTTTTTAATATTCGTTTTACTTTTTCAATTGCCGTTGTGACCTTTAATATGTTTTTGCGTTGAGTGATTTGTTGGTGTGATTTGAACTTCAGGGCCACCGTATGACTGAATCCCCCCTAACTGCAGGAAGGAGCGCTTCCTCCTGCCAGTTATTAGACTTTACAACAACACTACACACTTCATTGTGCTATTTATTGTATTTTAGGACCATTAATATTTTGTACTTTCTACTATTATTTCTTTAAAAGATCCTCTTGTTCTGAGCCATGCTAGCACATCCATTTCCCCGTGGCAGGATCAATAAAGTTCTATCCATCATCCCCATCCTCCCACATACCATCACACACATCTATCCTCACTGTTCTGTGACTGAACCAGTTTTTGAAAGTTTTTGACTGGGCTTGTGTTCATCTCCCGGATAATCCCATATTTTCACCTCACACTCAAACACAAGAGGCTGTTTAAAATGACTGTCTCCCCTCAGACTACAGGACTTCTCTTTTGAATATTGGTTAATAAAATAAAGTAATAATAATAATAATAATAAGTTAATAAAATAACAAAAGATTATGACATTTTTTAAAGGCATTTGTGCTGCTTGATATTTAACTTGGTCATGGAGTTTTGATATTTAGATGATAAAAAATAGTTGATTTTTATGCTCTGTATTTGTATGATAAGTCCCACTCTTTTTTGTAATATATAAAGTGATATAGTGAAGTTTGATAGTTATTCTGCCATGCTTCTGCACAATAGGTGCAGAAGGGAGCAGTGTATTACAATCAAGACTATATTCCACATCTAAATCCTGTGTGAAGCCAGACAGCAGGAGCAGCCATATCTCCCATCTTCAAGCCGCCATGCTCTGAGGGGACGCAGCACTTGATTCTGCTCCTGCAGTATTCTCAGACTAAAGAGCAGCCGGGGGGCATGGCCACACTGACCCGCTTCTTCAGAAAAAACATTATCTTGACCTCGGATGAAAGAGGATGCCAATGCTTCGGCAGATTATAGTGCTGCAGAGAGCACAAACAGGGCACTCGCGTTGCATATATACAGCAAAAAGCACAAAACGCCAAGGAGAATCACCGTCCAGAGTCTCCTCGGCAGCCCCCCCTGGCCCTTGACGTATCGATTTAAAAGGATGCTCTACGATGTCCCCCGAGCCCTCTGAACTGTGAGGGTAATCAGCCAGAACTAAAGAGTGACTTTACTGGCATCGCTGTATGTCACATTAGGCAGCCATCAGTTAAAATAACAACCAGTCTGCCCTTATGTGGACACCCTTGTCACGCTATGATAACATGCTGAAATGTATAGGATGTGTGCAGTGAGACGGAGCAATCCGTCACAGGACAGAAAAAGAACAGATGAATCGTACACCAGGTGAAGTCTTTCAGCCGGCCTCTCAGTGTGAATTATTTCCGCATTTATGTCATTTTTATGTTAGAGTGTCAAAATAAAAGCTCAGCGTTTTGGTTTTGACACGTTTTCAGTCATTTCACTGCTGTTAAAAAATTGCACTGCGAATAAAGTAAAATGTTAGCTCTAAATATAAATACGTTGAATCTTTCAGTTTAACATTCACTTAAATGTTGAATTTGTCCATTTTTAGAATTGAAATCTTGGAATAAAAAGAAAACCAAACCCAAAAAAATGTCACTCTGCAAACTATCTGATGCTTGCAAAGATTTAAATGCTTGTTTTTAGAAATTCAAGATGTTTGACCAGGTTTTAAATAGTTTTTTAAGATTATCTTTGCTGTACACCTTTACAAGCTTTTCTCAAAAGCAGCAGGATCTAGAAATAAGGAAATTATTATTAAAATAAGTCAAAATCTTTTTGCTCCAAATTCTTGACAATAGAAAAACTTAAGTTAAGACCAAAAAAATTCAAATTGCTTGATTTAGTAAATGCTCCCTGACATTTTATTTGCATTTTTTACTGATGAAGTTTTATGTATTTTCTGAAGGCAGTAAAAAGTGCTGGAATCTTTGGTTCCATTTTTTTTATGTTATTTTAAAATTTTATAAATGTGGACAAGTTAGATATTGTCATTATTTTGGAAACAAAAATATAGATTGAATTGGTAGTTTTAGATTTCATGAGGATTTCTTCAGATGGACCGTCTTGTATTAAGATAGATATTTTCATTTTGTTTACATTTTGTTCTAAAATGATTTATTTCCACTTATTACATTAGTTAAAAAAATAGTAAAAAAACAACAACTATTTGCTTAGAACTAAAAAAATTTACTTATTTGGCTGTATAGCGATCAATTTGAAGGAATTCTAAGTAACAGCAGGTTTTTTTTAGCTTAATTTCCCTTTTTGAATGTGGAACACATTGTTTTGAGATCTTGATGTTTTATTATGAGATTTCTTGCTAAAATGACTTACTGCATGGATAATAAAGAATCTTAACAAAGAGAAGAACCTGAAGGTGATGCTTCAGATGTTTAAAGAAGAGAAACCAAAGATCAGCTTCTCTGAGGGGTTGTAACTGAATAGAAGCAGCTGAGTAATGATTTATGTAACACAGCTGTGAACAGAAGTGAAACTCCAAACAGGGTAACAGGAACTAAAATCAGGGGAACACACTGAGCGCATCCATCCAGCTCCCTGTCCCTTTAAGTGGAACTTCATCCAGGAGCTCCGGAGCCAAAAGCAGAGGCGGTTCTGAGCGAAAACGAGCCGCAGCCTGAGCTTTTTTTTATAAAACAGACGTCCTTTGTGAGTGAGAGAAACCTGATCAGTGCAGGCTCAGGTTCTCGAGCAGCGAGTTGACCTCACCTGAACACAGCTGTCAGTAGTAACACCTTTTACCTCACATCTACTGAAACCTGCCTGTGATATGAAGGCTGCCGATAACTGGTCTGAGCAGTTCTTCATCAAAAAGAACCATTTGATCCTCCTTTTTTGAAGGGCTGAGTTCATAGAGTTTACAAAGAGGATTTTATTTCCACTGGCAGCATTTGAGGGAAAAAACTTTGCATCTTAGATAACCCGGTTCTCACAAAAAAGGAGGGAAGTTTAAAGACTCAAAAGTTGATCTTTAAATTTAGCTGTGATGTGACAACAGTACGACAGCAGAGACAACATATTCAAGCACATGTAAGGCTCCAGTGTGGAGCTTCGTTTCTTTAAAATATTTTGCAGTTGCAACACAGTGTTCACTCATGTAATTACGCTTTGGATGTGCAAACAAAATCTGTAGCCTAACATGCGAGTGCAATAATCGTGTGTGCAGTGGAAACACAAATGTGTCCTTGTAGAAGAAAGATTTATGAGTGCAGAAAAGATTTGAGTTTGCTTAAAAAGACAAAGACATGACATAGACTAAAGATCACACAGTGACTTTAACGACTGTTATTATCAGGCCTCTGCAGAGTATTTGATAAGCTGGATCAGGTGTGTTTTAGAAAGATAAGCCAAAAAAATTGAGGAATATAAGTAGAGTATGGAGAACTAGAGAAGAGCTAGGATTAAATTGTCCCTAAAGGTTAGCCTGAGAGAACAGACTTATGTTTATGGTTTATTTTAAAAAGATTAAAAGTATGGAGGCAATCTCTCAGGGAGAGCATTGTTGGTGGATCACCAACACCACTTTCTGAATAAAATACAATTTTTTGGAATATAATCTACAAAGTTTTCTGTCTTTCTTCAGAGGCACAAAAACAACATTTCACTTTGGCATTAAAGGCTAATAGTTGAAGTCGCTAGCTTCTGCTAGTTAGTTAGCATAAAATCAACAATCAGAAGCAGATGCAAAGAGTCAAAACTTAAAGAAAACACACTTGCAAACTAAGTCATCGCCTTACATTTTTGTGTGGCAAATAAATCTAAAAAGTGGAGGTGCTCAGGTGGAGTCAATAAAAGAATACTTTTTCTGCTATGCTAAGCTAAGGTAAGCTAAGCTAAATTAAGCAAATGGCTTTAGAGCTAAAGCTACATTTTGGCACAAAAATGTGGAAACTGCTCCTAAACAGTTATGAAGATCTACAAACACATGTGTTTCAGTAAATTTATTTGGCTTGAAACCTAATTTAAAGACCCATTCCAGTGAAAATTGTGTTTTTGGTGTTTTTAACGTGTTCTTGTGGCATTTTTCTAATGATGGAGAACATAAATGAGGTAAATTAACCTTAAAATGGCGTTTCTTTATTATAGTACAGTACATATAGAATAGTAAAGTATAGTATAGCATAGTATAGTACTTTATTTATAGTATTGTGGTGAATAAGGAGGAGATGGAAAAAGGCAATTTAAAATGGAATGCATTTGTGATGAAGAAAATACACTGGGCCATAAGTCTCCTGCCCCGCTCCATTCTGGTGCATCCACTGACAGACAAATAGATCCATTTACATATTTGTTTTTCTTGTCTGAGCTGGAAATCTGGCTAATAATCAATGGGGTTAGAGTTGGGGTCGCTACACACCAACAGTGTCGCTACACACCAACAGTCCTGCCCACAACTTTATAGTGAACTCCTGCTGCTCTGCAGAAACTATGTCCTAGAAAATGACCTTTATTTTATTTGTCTAAAAATGGCATCATCATGATTAAAAAACCACTGGGAATGCTTTGAAAATAGGTGAAAAAATGATAGAAGTGGGACTTTAGAATGGTATCGTGATGGATCTTTCTCCATAGTTTTGTAGATACATGTTTAAACAAGTTAAAAAAAACAAAAAACAAATGCTTAGACATTACAAGTATAGTTGTGTAAATGAGAAGTTTGTAAGGGGACTTCTGAGGAGGGTAGCCTAAATATAAAAATACAAATTTGTTCTAATGATGTCAGATGACAGCTCCTCGTTGATGGTAAAGACAGCAGAAATAGGTCAAGTGCACTGCCATAACGCAGAGTGATGACTGATACAGCGACATCTGAGTCCATTAACCACCTCGCATCATGCAAGACTGTTTTTAAAAATAGACTAACAAGCTCTCCTTTCCTTTGCTTGATTTGATGCTCATACCTCACAGCAGTATGCTGGTCGGGTGTTTTTACATCATAGGTGCTTCAGTCTGATTGTAAAGTGGCTTTAAAAAAGGCTGCTGTTAAGTGATTCCATTACTGCCTTTTACCAAAGTTATGGCTACATAAATGTTAGCACAGCAGAGGCTGTGAGAGACTGCTGCAAACGTGTGGGTGGATGAAGTTTGAATCACACAATCCTAAAGAAGTGACGGAGAGTTAGGTGCTTACGTGAGGGAGAGAGTGAAGTGAAAGCGCTGCCGGAGACCCTTGAAGGTCAAGAAGGAGTGCGGAGGGAAGTTGCGAGTGGTCATTTCACAGTAGGGTTTCTCGTAGCTGCCCGGCGGACACTCGCACTTGAATCCACCGACCAGCAGGTTGATGCAGGTGCCTCCATTCTTACAGACTCCTGGTGCACAGCGGCCTGAGCGCAACGACAGCTCACAATGCTCACCTTCAAATGCAGACAAGAGCAGATAGATAAACGTTATTCCTGAAGACTGAATTCTGTTCCTGCACATATTATCCTTTTCACTTTGATGGCAGGAAAAATGCCTCAAACGTGCAGGAGTGACGAGAACATCAGAAAACGTTTGACAGTGAGCGTGAAGGCTTATCTGAGTTCAGATGATAAAAGCAGTGCTTTCAGTTCAACCGTGTCTGCAGATTGAATCTTTCTCTCTGCTCTGTTGCACCCAGCAGGACTCCCTTTGAGAGCACGGCTGCAGTCAGAGCTCGATTCATTTGCAGTGGAACAACACCATGGCTCAGAGGCAGTGAGCTGGAAGTGCTCCTGCTTTCAGGCTCTGTAGGCTGCATGCTCATGATGATTATTCTGAACTTTCTCACACACACTCATCAGTCTGTCCCCTCACTGAAACACCAGCAGAAAACAACATTTAGAAAAAAGCCACAGTCAGACAGCAGAGTCTCAAAACGTTCATGTAAACACACTGAGTCAGGTTCTTTTATGAGGTAAAGTCCTATAATGAACTGGATTTAAGAAGCTAGTCAGGTGTGTGAATAAAATTCTACATCTATATGACTTTTTTGTATCTTTTTTTGCAACAGTTTTACCCTGAGTTTAAATCATTGACAGTATAAGAGAACTGTTTTCGCAATACGAACGCCATCATGTTGGAACCAGAATTTGTCAGGAAGAAGTGATTGGCCCGAGTCGGTCCGAGTCAACCACTCAACCACCAATCAGGAGTGAGCTTGTTGGAGGAATCTGTCAAATGTTTTGAATGTTCGATGTGAGACCACATTGTTTTATTGAGGCATCTGATTGGTTAGTTTATAATTTGAATAACTTGCAACAGTGAAAAAAAATCATGAAAAAGAATAAGGATTATCTAGAACATGTAAAAGAAAAAAGAATGGTTATTCTGACAAATAGATCAATAGCTGTTTATTTCTCCATAGTGGTCTATGGGCTTTTGGCTTCTTGGAGTCAGCGAGTACTTCCTGTTTGGAATGCATGGGGGTTGTGTCTCAGTCCAGTTCTCATATACAGTCAGTGGTATAATCCAAGAATAAACCATGTTACCATTTCTCATGTCTGGAAACACAGAGATAGATTTAGAACACATCTCGTTTTAAGACATTATTTTTAGAATGTTTAGTAAACATTCTTTAATTTCTTTTAGGCGGCCGTGGTTTAGCGGTAGGGCGGTCGACCCCTGATCGGAAGGTTGCAGGGTTGATTTCTGCCTTGCCCGCCCATGCGTCAAAGTGTCCTTGGACAAGACACTGAACCCCACATTGCCTCTGGTGTAAGGTTGGCGGCAGTGTTTGGCAGCGGAGCCGCCATCAGCGTGTGAATGTGTGTGTGAATGGGGGAATGGGACTGTGACTGTAAAGCGTTTTGGGCGCTATATAAGTAAACGCCGTTCACCATCTAAGACAGCTACATAAACTACACCTTCAAAGAACAAACACACCTCACCATTCATCAATGTGTCTGATCCAATGGTTCATCAACAAACAATAATCATGACAGCACTGATAAATAAAGAAATATCTACATAGCTATGTTTACATTAGAGCTATCATCGTCAACTCGTTAACGCACGCGAGTAATTAAGAAATTTAACGCATTAATATTTATTAATGCTAATTAATTACACTCTGCAAAGCAACTGTCTTCTGCCGGTTCGGGCTTCCACGGCATGCATCAATTTCTGAAAAAGCACACTTCATCAAGTGCAATCCTGCTTATACCATGGACACTCACAAAAAAATAAATATTCAATGAATTTTTAGTACTTTATTATTGTTATTTTTTAGGTTTAGATCACTTTTTACAAAAGGCCGACTGTTAGATACGTAACATGGCCCGTTAACACGATAACACGATAATGCATTGCTAGGACTGCTGACCTATGTTACATAAAGCATCAGTTCAGAGAGAAAGTTTTTTGCATGTCATGAAGGAGCCTGTGCAAATGGAACATTGTGACCCAGTCAAAGATTGTTCATTAAAAAGTTCATCAGTGCAATAATATTGGAGCAAATAAGAGTCCACCTGAAAGCAAATCAAACTTTTGGAAACAAAAGAAAAGATTTTCTTTTAGCTTCAGCAGTAATAACTTTATGTTGGGTGTTTGTGGAGGGATTGCGATTCCACAGGGTTGCTGGGATGAGACGAACCAGCAGGAATCCACGTCCAAACTGCTGATTTAACAGCAGCGGCTGCCTTGTGTGGATGACTTCCGCAGCCTAGAACTGTAACATCACCGGCAAACGTCTTCATCAGACACACAAACACAGGCCTTTATTTACTCAGAGACTATTAATCACTCCATTCAGCGTCCGCTGAGAGAAAAGCATCTTTGTCTCCACGCCGTTGTGGGGAGCATCTCATCAGTTAGAGTAAACTGAAGGAGGCCTGTGAGGATTCCTGTACAGAAATACACTGAAGAACTTCATTCATAGATTCGGCTTTTCAACTAGTTATAAAAGTGAGGCACAGTTTGTTTTTGTAGCAGATCTTAGGCTTTTTCCTGCACTGCAATAAGTCGATAAGCCTATTATAACAACTTTTTTCCTCAAAGAGATTTATTTTGAAAGTGCATGTGAACTTTACCATCTATTGAGCTTTTTTGATATATGGGTGGAGTTTAAATACCTCTTAAATATGAATTTAAAAGCTGATGTACATGAAAATTGAGAGTAGGTTTCTGGTGAAATGTGCATCCTTCCTTTGTGATTGGATTTGACAACTGCAGTGACTCCAAGTTAGTAAGTGGCTTTCAAATGGAAGAGTTGACAAGAGAAATGTTGGGCTTGATTAATGAGGCGAAGAGGCAAAAAAACCCAAACTAAAGCTGTGATATCTAATCAAAGAAAAGGTATTGAAATGCAAAAATCTTTTCCCTGATCATCGAACTCCTTTTTTGTTTGGACATTTTTCACGCCGTTAAAGAAAAGTTGAAGTTAAATGACATGAGGCTTTTTGATTCCAGAACGTTTCAAACTTGGTTAGTTGCATTTGTCGGCGTCAGAGTTCAACCCTCTGTAGTCCCTGAACTCTCTGGTGAGTTTACCAATCACACCGGCTGACGTAGGAATGATGCCAAACCTCCAAATTAGAAGGTTTCCCTTGAAATTTAATGTAAAAGTTTAAAAAAATTTTAGCTTCGAATTTTTTGGTTTAAAACAAACATAATTATGAGGTATAAATGTGATACCCCTTGGAATAAGTCATTTGAATTGTGTAGTTTAGTGGAGCTTTGCCTGTTTTATTAGACAGTTTTCTTACGTGTTCTGACCTAATCTTTCATGGTTTTTAGATTTATACATTTGTACAATGATCTGTCTCTACACATTAGATCATTGTTAAATAACATTAAAGTATATTTTGCAGTATAAAAGAGACTAAACTGTGTAATTTCAGGTTTATTGTAGAATTATTAGATGATGTCATAAAAACACGTGTAAAAAAGAAATAAGGGTTTTACTTAAAAGATGGATATGAAGAACAGTTTTATAGATAAATTAATCATGCGCATTGTAAAGTAGAAGAAGACGCTTTGACCTTTACTAAAGGTTAATAAGTAAAAGGATCTTTTTTCGCTTCTGTGCTCATTAATAATAATTGATATTTCTCCCTAAAATTCAGACTTGTCCTGTCCAAACAAGCAAACCCATTATCTGCTGCATGCTGTCAATCTGTAACATCAGCTGCCACATTCTGGGCTGTAAAATAAAGCCTTTAGTTTCACTGCTGCCTGCTCTGTTATTAATTCAACAGCTTGCCGGAGGCAAAAAAAAAAAAAAAAAGTGGTTGTGTTTTGTGAAGCGGCTGAGGTGGTCTCACGCACTGCAGCAGGAAAACGAGAAAACTGGTGACTCTGAGATAGGATTCACTGTGGGAAAGCACATTTAGCAGAACAGCTCTATTGATCCTGCTCATTGATCTCTGATAAATACCTCCGGGTGGTCAGTGGCCCCGCCCTGCCGGACACCTCCACCACAGGTCCTCCTAATCGCAGGCAGGTGAATGATCAAGACAGGAGACAAGCTTATGGTCACAGTTCCAGATAAAGACTTCATCAATAATTCAGGTGCGCCTCCCGTGCTGCTCGATGGGTGCATCCCTGTAAATAAACTCTGCTCGCTGAGCTCATGCCTCATTAAGCAGCAGATTGCACAAACACGGTAAAGATCCAGCTTCTATTTAGAGCAGAGATGCTGCTCTTTGGGTTTTGTACTGTCATTTAAGTACTTGCTTTACTGATCTGACATTTTATTTTCAGCAAAATAAAACATCAAACTCCTTCACTCACTAATAAAAGCAGCATTAGACATTGTTAAGGAAAGACAACGGACGTGGGTGCATTTATTGATCTAAACATCCATATTTACACTTGATTCAATTTGCATTTCTTAACAAAAATTATCGGTGACATGACTTTCATTTTCTCAGTTTCTCTGGAACCAATCTCTGAGGAAGGATCTTTAAGCACAAACAAAACAAAAAGCACTGGATCCTTTACATCATTTATCAACTCACAAGATGCACAAGCAGCCATAAGAAAGAGCTGGAAGCATATCAACAATAAGTTTGAAATATTCTCACAACAAGAATGGAAGACAAATCTGTGCAGGCCCCCTGAGAGCATCCTGCTCCTTCCTCAGAGCTCTCTAAAGCTGCTGGAGTAATTCTGTGCAGCTGAGGAACAGAGCAGCTTCAGGATTAGAGGTTTCCCTGCAGACAAACAGCAGGAGCAGAGAAGCATTCAGTTCAGCAAAAACACTAACAAACTCTGCTGCTGAGAGGTCAGCGTGACATTGATCGAGAGATCTGTGATCAAACCTCTTCCAGACACCAACATTATTTTAACATTTTCACAAAAGGATGCAAAATAAAAGATTTTGTGGCAAAACGTTTCACGCAGGGAACGCTTCAGAGCCGTGAGTCGTGTCTCGACCATGAAATCACTGAAAGAAGTGATCACAATGAGTTCACGGCGAGGTGTGCAGCTGTTGTGCAGTTGGCTGCTGCTCTGATTTTCTAACAGCATGCACTTATTTTCAGCAGCAAATCAGAGAGGCTTTCAATGTCTGGCACATCTGAGAATGGCAGAGTGAGCATTGACGGTTTCTGTTCCAAAGCGGTCATGCACATTATGATTCCTACAAATGCATCCCTAACACAAAAACATGTTTTTTTTCTGAGAGGAGGAGGTGAGCAGATAAGTGGGAGCTGCAATCACATGCATCAGCACGCCAAGTCACCTTCAAACAGAGAGTTTCAAAGGACCGCCCTCTGCCTCCCTCATTTCCCTTCCAGCGACCATCTGACAACGCTTGAGATCTCCTCGCCATGAACGCACAAGCACTGCACACGTGGAGTCACAGCCGTTCCCAGACCTTTGGAGTGAAAACTTTAGTGCTCAACCACAAACTCCCAACAAATGCAGAGATACCGCTGATAAACTTTAGCTAAACCTCTGCTCTGACTCTCAAAGCATCCAGGTCTCAAACCTCCCCCACTGATGTAAATTGACTCTGCAAACGGAGGATGAAAATATACCCACAGCACCCACTCCCATTAAAAGCACCTGCAGTCCAGCTCCAACACCCACATACATGCATCAATGTGCAAGTGCCACTCAACCTGCACACACACACACACACACACTGACACTGTTGAAGCTTAGCTTTATGAGCAGCTGCTCAAACACAGGGAACAAAGACGACGTTTGATGAGGAATAATGGAAAGGACATGAGTGCACAAAGAGAAGGTTAACTGATTTAAATCCAGACTTCTGCAAGGAAACCCCATCAGTTCTTTAATCACATCCTAACTCAGGAGAAAATGACATTCAAGTTTTCTTTCTTTGAAAGCATCAGGGCATCCAAATGTAAAGAGTTCTGCCTCAGAATGAACAGCACGTGGTGTTAAAAACAAGCTGGGAAGTTTGGGTGAAAAAGAAAGAGTTTCAGCAAAAAAATGGTCTCATTGGTGGATTAAAGTTCGTTCAGTCTTTTTCCGCTTTGAAAACCAAGCAAGCATCATCACACAGAGAGATCTCTGCAACGCAAACATAATCATGAGGAAGATTTTCCTTTTCTTTTTTAGTCCTGATGGTGCCGCCTCCTCCTACATGACAAACACAGGATTAGGATCCCATTAAGGAGTGTCCTTTAAGGGACACCCTTTTAAAAAGTCAACACTGGCCGATCTATGACCACCTCTGGAGGCCTTGCAGAGAAGAAGGAAAATACTGCCATGAAGGTAAAATCATGAGTAGGATGCATCAGCGGCAGAACAAAGTGTCTGTGTGACAGCAGCTTCAGTCTGGATGTGTTTAAAACGGTTTTGACGAAAGAAGTTTAAAGTCTCGGCTACAAAACTCTGCAGCTATGAAAAGATTAAAGTGTGACGATAGTTAGATAAGGATGCACAGAGTCAAATCCACAAATACAAAGATTGTCCTAAGATAATATTATGAGCTTACGGTTTTTAAAAACCAAACATGGGAAAAAAAATCATCTGTAATGGAGCCAAACATTGATTCTTATTTTGTCATTCACCATAACGTTTGGTTTTGATATGTTCTGCCTAACCGTAGCTAACTGAGGTCAGCAGTACTTTTAATTCAGTGTTTTGAGTCTAAATTCCTTCTCTATTCACTACTGCATTGTGTAGTGCATTCAGCATTTTGTAGAGATGTTTGAATCTGCAATTCCAAAATTCAAATTTCCCAGAAGTCTCTGCCAAAAGCCAGTTAGCATTGATGCTCACTAGACTGGAGACTATAGACCACAATGCATTGCAATGGAACAATGCTTCATGGGAAAAATGTATTCAGATTTATTTTCTATAAACCATTTTCATCCTCAGAACACAGTGGATTTTTCTTTGGGAAATTGATGACGTCATTATTTGCCATTTTCAAATAAAAGGAGTGATTCCGGCCTCTGAATTGCTTTTAAAACCCAGATATTCCTGAACTATGTTGTTTTTTAGTAGTTAGTAGAGGTGAGTAGGGAGGGAAGTTACACACATAGCAATGGTTGGCATCACCTTTAATCCAATGCTAACTACGGTCAGGCTACAGCCACAACTCCAACAGCCATTGCACGATGGGCAGGCTTCAAGATTTCATACCACTGCCTGATTTATTTTTTAAAATCGTTGGCGTGGTCATGAATGCAGGCGGCGGCAGTCAGGCGTGCAGAATGGCCCACTTTTTACCCCCAGGTTAACAGACGACAGCACTTGATATAGATCAGCTTTATCCAGCTGAAATGTAAAGGTAAAGACTGTGGGGTGTGCAGAAGAGAAAAAGGTCATTAAGTATTTCAGTTAGATTCCTTTTTTCCTAAATCATCCATAAGTCATTGCTGAGGGACATTTAAAAAACTAAGTTAGCTAAATAATTCATGAGTTAGCTTAAGGGTTTCAAATTGCTCATTCTCTTTTTCTTAAGCGTGGAGGATGATAAAAACTCACTTCAAGGAGGTGGTTGGTACAGTGGAGTTCAAGGTGACATTCATTAAAAAACTATTGCTGGAATGATCATAATGAAAACTTTTTGGATCTCCCAAACTACGAATGTCCATGACATTGGAAAATCAGCAACATTTAGAAGAGCTCATTTATATGATTGTTCCTGCTGATATCTCAGGTAAATTACAAGCTTTTTTAAAAATTCCCCTTTCAATCGAAAAATCTCCAGTCTCAGTTTCTTCAACAGAAAGAAGCTTTTTAAAGCACAAACTTTTAGTTATACCTAAGATCAACCATGTCTCAAGAATGTCTCAGTGGTTTGGCTGTAATCAGGATTAACCACAACATGGCTTAACTATTAGGCATGGTGATGTCATTGAAGACTTTGCAGCACATGAAGCCAGAAGAGTCCAGATTTGAGTTATTATAGTTTTTTTGGCCAAAATTATGCTTTCTGTCTGTTTTCTACATCTGGCTTTCATAAATTTGATAGTTTTTAAAATATCGAGCAAAATACGGAAAAGAATGAGAAATTGCTTAAATCCGTTAAAAACTTGTAAACCTATGAACTTCTGCATACTTTCAGCTAGAGACACCATTCAAAACCTTTCAAATGTTCAGCAAAGATTGAGCAAACTACATTTCATTCAGCTTTTTAAAACACCTCATGGTTTCTATGCAAATAGAGTTCAGGTTTTGTGCAAATGTCAGGACAGTTTTGGATTTTGATTGAAACTCAATGGACGGAATGTTTGGGATCCAGAGTGGATGATGTCACAGCTAGAGTGGAACAGATCAGTTTGTTAAGATGAATATTTTCCAAACAAACTGCCAGCAAAACGTAGGAAAATGCTTCTCATAAAATCTGACTCTCAAACCTGTGGGGCAAACACATTTGCCCCTACAGCCCCCAGTCTAACTCACTCAGCCGCCCATGTTAAATCTGCCGGCTGCTTCGAACACCAAATCATGTTTCGAACTTGCGATTGTGAGAACATACTTGAACTTGCAGACAAAAAACGTTCACACATTGTAGCACAAAGGCTTGTGACTCGTACAAGCATTCAACATTTTTGATAAGAGATGTGAACACTTATTTGGAAGTTATGACATTCGCAGCGACCCATAGGATAACATGGCATTCTCAGCTCTCAGCTTGTGCTGAGATTTTTAAGGACCATTTCTTATTTAACTGATGTTTTGACAAAATTTGAAATGTTTCCAGTTTTTGGAGGAATTTTGGCATTTGCTGTTTTTTTTTAACCTTTATTCTATCTCTTTTGGCACATATATGCAGTAAATTTAGGTTTTCGCCATCTATTTTAGTATTTTTAAAAATAATTTTCATGCATTTGCAAATTACATACGCAATTTTATCCCACATTTTGAAACTTCAAGTTTCAAATCCTTCAGCAGCTTGTTCTCCTTCAGCATTTTCACTAAAGTCCTTTTAGTTTTAATCTCAGAGCTTCAGGAATCACAGTAAAAGGTCCAGTTATGGAAAACCTTTACAGAAATGTAACCAAACCGCTTAAGCAATTAAAGCAATACCTTTTAGCAAAATTCCAACCTTTTTTTTTAGAACTTTAGGCAAACTGCTTCAGCAGTTTACCTACTAAAGTTATTTGAGAGAACTTTAGCAACTTTATCATTATGCAAATAGCTTTAACATTTTTCAACAAATTCCTTAGAGCAATTAAAGTAATTTGCCTGAGCATCTTCGGCAAATAGCTTCATCATCTTCAGTACCACATTCTGCACAAAGCATTCACACTGGCATTATCGCAGGTAAAAAGATGATTGCTGAAATTCAGAGCGCATTGTCAAAAAAGTGCAAACATTTCCCTTCAGGTGTGTGCTTTTTAAAAACATATTTTGGTTTAGGGGGTCCCGGAGTTAGCCTCACTGTTTTATTCCTCTGTTTTACCTCTTCAACCAAATCTAATGATTATCTTAAAAAATTATGTTATGAGTGACTTTCAATTTTTTTCTGTCAAGGAGTAAAAAAACAAAAAGATTTTTTTTGTGAATCAAATTGTAGGCTAGTCATTTTAGTCCCCACAACTGGAGAAGATTTGGTTTTACCGAAACTGCAGTTGACCCTAATGTTAGCATTGCCTTTAATCTGATTTTACAGTTAGCATCACCATTCATTTCATGTCAGAATATTATTGCTTTTCTATGTACTCCAAACTAATAATACTATTAGCTTTAATCAAATGCTAACGGATGTTAGCATCACATCGTGTTCTCATGACAGACATGTAAAAAGCACCAAGTATTGCAACACAATTGTTTATTTCATAATGTAATAATTGTCTTTAATAGGACTTGCAATCCTGCACATAACTTTATTTATAGCGTGTTTCCTTCTCACTAAGAAAAAAACTTTTCAGATAAAATTACACAGTAAGGATTTGACCCATTTAGCCTCTCAGCAAAAACATGAACGTAACTACTCTAACATCCAAATTGAATACATTAGTATATTTTAATTCTGTTTTCCCTTACTTCCTTTACTTTTTTCCTCTTTACTTCCTCTACAAATCCAAAGAAGGAATGCTCTTTAACCCTTTGAAGATATGAATAATTTTTAGAGCAATGAATAAATAACACTTCCTGCAACCGCTTTGCAAATGTTGCTGCCAACAACAACACAGTAACTTGTGCTTGATACTAAAAATTGAATTGGTATTCACCTTTTTTTTAAAAACAAACTCTATGTACTTATTGTTTTAACGTATACTTTCAAAGCCAGCTAACATTCCCCATCTTATTTATAATTAATCATTTCCTTTTCCTTATTTCACTCATTAAATTATTCTGGATGTGGACAGAAACTTGTTTTTCCTTCCAGTAAAGAGATTTTTGTCAATTGCATCTGACAAGTGTATCTTTCCTGGTCGTTTTAAAGGAATTACACTAGAAGAATAGAAACTGTCAAAGCCTAAAACGGTTTTAGAAACTCAGACAGGTCCAGTGATGGTTTACAGGGTCACACTTCTGCTGAAGCTGTCTGCAACAAGGAGAAATCAAACCCATGGCTTTTTACCCAGCCTTTGACTGCAGGGCCGCTCATTAGCACAGTGGACCGTCGGTTGAGGAGGATGGTCAACACGGCAAAAATCAAAGGTTTGTTGAGGAGAAGAAAATACCATTCACAGATATTGAACCAAAGCAGGAGTCCATCCAACAGCAGGAAATGTTTTCAACAACATTATTAATGGAAGTTAATGATGCTCATTTTATTTACATGTGCTTCATTTTTCTGTTTCCTCAACGTGTTTTTTAATGAAAAGATCTTTTTAGAATGTGTTGTCTGCAATCCTCTTCATTCGTGATCATTTAGACTAAAAGAGTTTCTAAAAAATGTGCGAGTCTCTGCAAAAGAGCGAAATGTGTTTGCAGAAGGGCACATCAGAGGAACAAGTCATGGTTGATGTTCTGGAGATAAATGCAGGGAAGCAGATGGAGATGGTTTGAGAGGAAGAGCGGTGATGATGTTGGTAAAAGGATGCTGAGGGTTCAAGCTACCAGGAAAGATGTCTAGAGGAGGATTAATGAGGAGGTTCATAGATGTAGCCAAAGTATACATGAGGATGATTGGTGTGAGTGAGGAGGATGCAGAGGAAAGGTTTGGATGGAGGTGAAAGTTTGGCTGAGGCAAAAAGGCAAAAGAAGATATCAGCAGAAGGGTGCATACCTGTGTAGTCCTCAAAGCACTCGCAGGTGAAGCCTCCTTCCTTGCTGCGACACACACCATGAGCTCCACACGGTTTGGAGTAGCAGAGGTCGATCTCAGTCTCACAGTAGTCTCCCGTGAAGCCTGTGGGACAGCGGCATCTCAGGCCGGCGATGGGATGGATGGGTCTGAAGAGGATGGTGTCGGACGACACAAATGGAGCCAGGCTGTCAAACTTCAGCACAGACACACACTTCATGTAGTTCTCGCACGGCTCGCGGAGGCAGATGTTGTCATCAAAAGGGAGAACTTCCTGGGAAGAGATCTGGGCCAGAAGGCTGCGGTTCAAATACAGCCTCTCCTGGAGCTCCTCTGAACCGAAAAACTCCCCCGTCTCCATCTCTCTCAACAGCCCGTCACCTCCAAAGCCAGCAGGACGAGGATATGCCTCCCCGAACACAGGCACGGCCACAGACAGGCTGACGTTGAGAATGGGAACACTAACATCTGTATCATCTTGGATGTTGAAGATGACAACATCCTCAGGAGCTGCAGACAGGACCTGTGCCACACCATCCAGGAACTGAGCGAGCAGCAGGGACAGGAAGTGCTCCTGGGAGGTGTTGGCCAGGCGCAACGTGATGCTGTTGGACAGCATCTCATCTGTGATGATGATGACTTGGAGGAGGCATTGAGCCGACACGGAGTGAACGCCATCTGAAAAAGACGAGAGGCAACGGAGATCAGGAGCACAAACGGAGCAGGAAGGCGCCTGACATCAACACCAAACATCATTTCTAAAATAAAAGCAGTTTTTTCTCTAATTCATTCACTTCCCACTTTTTGAGCAGTAAACTCTGAGCTGTGGGTCAAACCTCTTTCAAGAAGGAACACGATGCGTTTGGCCAAAGTTTGGCCAAAATTCCTGTGGTCATTAGCAAGGAGAGCTGTTTTTGTCTTTTCTCCATGGTTGGATGTCCACTCCCTCCAGAATCAGCTTCACCTGTGTCATATCTGTGTGGTCTCAAACCCTTTGACAGACACTCGGTATAACTGCTCTTACATTATGAATAGGATCCTTTCTATTTCAGTTGGTATTCAGCTTTCGGCATATCCTGTCAGGGGTCACCACAGCCATCAGCTGTCACATCCTCACATTTGATTTGGCAGAGAGTTTTTTCCCCCAGACGCTCTTCCTGACACAACTCTGTCTTTTTTCCGGGCTGTGGACCGGCACAGGGAGACCCACACTTAGGCCCCTCTTAGGCGACGTTGTTAGTGGCTACAATCTAAAGTCTCCAAAAAAGCAAACTGCAGGAGCTTGTTCATGGAAACCGGCTGTCACTCTTATAAAACACAAGCTGAAGTTCCCCTGGTTTTGCTCTTAAAGATCCATTCCAGTAAAAATCCTTTTTTTTTGGTGTTTTTAATGTTCTTGTGGCATTTTTTGATGATGGCTGGGTTGTGCTACAACGGTCTCACCCATCAGAGGCGGTTTTCCAATGAACTACTGCCACTTTGCAGAAACTATGTCCTCGAAAACAACACAGGTTGCTTTTATTTTGCCTAAAACTGCATAATCGTGATTTAGAACCCACTGGGAACGCTTCTATAATTGAACAATAGATGATTAGAGTGAGCCTTTAGGACTTCTCTACCTCAGGGACTAATACAGGCGCTGGAGTCTTCTGTATGTGGAAGGTTTTGGGATCAAATGGAAACCTTCATGTTGGAAAAGCAAACAGTTTGTCCACTTTTGAGTAGACTCAGCTAAAAAATGATCAGAGTAGCAGCAGGACTGTGGGCGGGAGCAGCTCAACCATGATCAGTCTGTAAAGTGGACCCTCGTTAATATGGCAGTTTGGATTGTGGGTATTTTTGAACCAAAACAACATTGTTAGATGTAACCTTAAGTATTTATGAAAACAAAACCTTTGAGTTTAAAACATTTTGTGACATCAGGGGAGCAAAGGAATGATTGACATATGACCAGCTGCCTCACATTTAACAGGTTAATGACACCTGACACTTTGGTGAACGTCACCCTAAATCCTCTTCTGTCCTTTTTTTGGCTTCAATTCATGGCTCTTTTCTTTATTTTCTTTTGCTAGAACAGAGACAAGAAAGAACAATCTTACGCCTCTTTTCACTTCTCTCCAAATTTCGAATCAGTGATTTCACGCCTGTTTTAGCAGCTCATCTTTGATTTCGTTTGGACCAGAAGCAGGACTGGAGGCTTCATTATGCGTGTCACGTCTGATGTTCGCTCAGCAAATCCCTGGTTTCTATGCAGGCTCAGGTTCCATCTTCTAAAACTCTGCAGCTTCAAAGACAGACACTGGCTAACCATTGTACAGTGAGATCCAGGGCCGGAGTTACGAGGGGGAATGCTCCCACCAAATAATTAAGCACACTTGCCCTATATTCATATATATATAAATATATATGAAATATTTGATACATATATATATATATATTTTTTTTCTATTGTAAAATTTTTACCAGTGATCTCTTAATTCTGATTGTTCTGATGATCTGTTTTTAGCCAAATTCAAAAAGTCTGTCGTTTTTTTTAGACATATTTTCTGCAGAGCTGCAAGACTTCATTAGAAATTCGCTTCTGGGTTGTGGGCAGGACAGTTGGTGCAGAAGTTGGCCTCGACTAATTTCCCATCAACCCTTTGTTTACACTCTCTCCTGCTAGCTTACGACACCTCACAAGCCCAAGCTAACATTAGCGTAGCAAAATAACGGCGAGCGATATTGGAGCCATGCAGCAGTGCAGTTTTGATCCAGATAGCAGTTCAGATGCAGAAAACAAAGACGTTAATGGATTTATTTGTCTGCAAGTGGATGCATCAGAGTTTGAGTGGACATGAGAGAGACTTTGGCCCGCACATGGCAGCGTCACAAACTTTTTCAAACATTCAGTTTTTGTCTGCTTCTGAGCAGTCACAGCATGAATGAAGAAATACTCAGAATCGCAGTTTTAACCTTCAATTATTTTCTGCATGTCCTCCATCGTGAGAAAACACTGCAAGAACATTTTAGAAACACCAAGAACATTCTTTTCATTGAAGTTGGTCTTAAAGCATTGCAAAAATAACAACAGCAATAATTTTTAATTACATTTTGATCCCCTCGAGTTATTTCCTTCACCCCTGTATTGTGTAAGCCGGCCCATCTGGACCGTCAGAACCACAGTCTTAGCCAAAATCTGTGCCGTTTCCTTGGGATAGAGGAAAACTCATGAATAATAACTCAGTAACAGTTAAACTGTCTGATATACATATTTTTTATCCTTTCACTCTGCTGTTCTCATTTGCCACCCATCCAAAGCCTTCCTCTCCCCTCACGCCCCCCATATAAAAGGTTCTAGCTCCGCCCCAGTGGAGTTGACTTACATGTTACCTATTTTTTCTGCCAGATAGAAACCCTGAAATCAGGTGTAAACAGTTCAGCTTTGTTAGGTCAGCTCTCCTAAGTCAGTTTTACATGTTTTTTTTCCTGTTTGTTTTAAAACCAATTATCTCTTGGCTGAACGACAGAAGAATTTGAGATGACAGTGATGAAAACTACAGTAATGACATCAGAGCCATGGCTAACAAGCTCCAACCCTGCAGAGAACTCCTGCTTTTGTCCTACATTGTACTCCATCAGCCCACGTTCCGCTTAGAGATTAGGACATTAAGCGAGTCTTTCTTCTGAATTTTCCTATTTTTTTTGGATGAATGAAATCATTTGATAGACCAGCAGCTCGTGATTCTGGGATTCTGAGCAACAGTTGTAGCAAAAAGAGATCATCCTTCCCTCCAGCCCGATCACCTGTTCCATCCCGCCGTCCTGGAGGTCACTGTATCTTCAGAGGGAAACACACAACAGGCTTTCATCTGAGCAAACGTGTCCCAAAGACAAGAGTCTGACCCCCCCCCCCTTCAGACTGATCACCGAGATGCTTTGTTTGAGGTTTCTGGGCGCTCGCCAGCCAGCAAAAAAAATTCACACAAACTGTTTCCAAAGTTACCAAATCGCTGTTCTGGCAGCGGGCGAGTTTAAGCACGCAGAGCCAAAGGGGGGGGGGTTGCGTGAAAAAAAGGCGGGGGTCGCAGAGGAAGTGAGGAGGAGAAGCGTGTTCGACACGGCTTTAATCCCCCAGCTTTCAATCAAGCCATTCCAGCACAGTAATGATACGGGGTCTTAACAGAGGAAGTGAGGGGGGGGGACTGCTCCTCTAGTTCACACATTACTGTAAACACATGTACACAACAAACACCTGTGTACACTAGGACCCACAACCACATGGGGGCATGGGGGGGCAGAGTGAGAACACAAAGAGAGTTCAGCCTCACAGAGATCACCAGCGCGTTTGATCAGGAGATCAACGCTGCTCATCACAGGTGGGAACTGATGCACGCAACGCCACGGCAGAAAGCTGAAGGGGTGTGTGAGTGTGCGTGTGGGTGTGTGGGTGTGGTGAAGTGGGGTAGGGGGTATTCCTGCTTCCACGAGCAAATCTTGCTGTGAATGGAAAACGTGAATCAGCTCAAATATGAACAATAATATTTAGGGTTGAAGCCTCCCCACCCAACTTTAATACAAACACCAGTGGTTATATGTGTGAGACCCTTAAAATGGTAACTGGCATGTATGAAAAGCACATTTCTACCTTGCTCTAAGGCTCCAAGAACTTCACACACTGTAAAATCACCTCTGTAGAATTCAGTCCAAATTTCTTAACCAGCTGACAGATTTTCTAAAATCTGCCAGTGGGGTAAGAAAAGGCATGTTTTCTCAAACTAAAGTTATTTTTCTATTGAAAAACTTTCTTGATAAGATTATTTTTATTTCAAGATGGAAAATAAGACACTTTTTTCTTGAAACAGTGTCATCGTCAGGGGGTTCAAAGTTAAGTCAACGTACAGGTACGATCAGGGGTCCAGCAGCATGAGGTGTGGTGACTCGGCCTGGCAGCAGGGTGTTTTGGTCAAAGGGGACTTCTTTTCTTCAAACGTTTGTGGAGGTAAAAAACAAACTTCAAAACTATGTTTCACTTCATACATATAATATGTGTTTAGGACAATAAGAAATGTAAATTGAAGATTTCTTCTGCTTCATAGACAACAAACTAGACAGTATGGAACAAGCGTTTTTCAAAAAGCAGCGCTCTAAGCAAACTGGGTCTTTTAAAGGTTAGGCCATGCATAAGGGCAGACATCGCCTCAATTACATCTTCTGCCGATTCACATTCCTGGACAGGGGCTTGGGCCGAGTGGCAGAGGTGGATGGAGTGCTGGGAAACTGAGCGCGAGGAGAATCTCCTCTCAAAGGGAGCAGACTAGCCTTCAAAGAGGTAATTCTCCACGCAAATATCCTGCACTCAAGGAACGGAGAGTAAGCGGCTCCTCCCGAGGCCAGAAAGGAGAGAAATAAGGGGATGCTTCTTTGGTAATGACACAAGGTGCCAGCTCTGAAGTGTGACAATGCTTTCGGTCTACTGCTCGGCCCCTACGGGTGCCAAGAATGCTCTCAGCTCGGAGGTGGCGCCAGGGAAAAGATTAAGCACACAGTGAAGGTACAGGACTGCCAAAGCTGAGTGTGAGCTCTCAGATCTTACATTTGTCTGAACGCGCAGAGAGGACAGTGAACCGGAGCAGGTTTATTCATCACATCCCTGATCAATGTGAAGACAACTGTCAGATTAGGATTAGAGGAAAACACACAATCTCACGATGATAAAGAAAATCCCAAAAGCTCATACTGCTCCAGCAGGAAATACTTGATTTGAGCTTGGAAAAATGCAGACGCCAGTTATTTTCCCTACACAAAAACAAACAAAGATTGATCGATTTCCTCTCTAACCTGCTATTTCTTAGCTAACAGACTGAAGAACAAATCGCTGCAAGCAGCCAAACCAGAGCTCAATCTCCCAGCTGAGTCCCAGAAAAGGTCAACAAAGTCACAGTGGATAAAAACCAGAAAGGCTGTGTGACCAAAGCTGTGAGGACAGACGGAGGCTTCCCTCCGTCCTCTGAGCTGCTGACAGTGATCAGTTATTTAAGCCTCCTCCTCTGAAGGAGGTCAGACAGGTGAGGGGAGAATACAGGGGAACCTCTGACAAACACTGACTGCACTGCCATGCAGACACATTGTCTGAGTGTGTGCAGGTGCTGCAAATGCAGTTTAATTACAGCCTACTGCCAAACTAATGGTAGGTTTAGGCATCCCTCGCTAACTTAAAGCAGGAAGTCATTTAGTGAAGTTTAACAGAAACCTCTGACAGAGTTTTTTGATTGCAAACCTGCTCTTTAGTCCTTCAAAAATGTCTGTTTTGCTTATTTTTAAATCAACTAGACATTTAACTGGAAATTTAGCACCAGAAACACAAAGAGACCCCATAGAAAAAAGTAAAAAGAACACTGCACCAACAGTCCCGCCCACAATGTAGAGATGAATTTCTAATGAGCTCCTGCCGCTCTGCAGAAAATGCACCTTAAAAAAACTGCATAATCATAAAAAAAGACCACAGGGAGCAGAACCAGAGACCTCTGTGACCTTCATCCAGAGTTACTGTGAAAAACTGAACACCTCTAACATTCAAAATAATCCTGAAATACTGTTTTTGGAGCCCAAAAGCAAATCCCTAACTGCCCACTGATTTAAAAAAGTCCATTTTGATCATGAGAGGAAAAAATGAGTGAAGTCCTCCCCCCTCCAGGCTGGTGAATGAGGTGGAAACATTTTGCTGATTGAACTTGTTTCAGAAGTTCTTACAAACCCGAGTGCAGAAACCCTCCTTACATTCGGATGCATTCCAGCAGCTCTTCCTGACTGAGCTGAGGGGGAAATGCTGAAACAACAGCAATCATCAAATAGAAATGACATTGGAGTCTGTGAGTGGATTAGGAGAGCTAATCTGCAAACCTCCATGTTTTTAATACGTTTATGGTTTGAAGAACAGCCTTCAGAGAAACAGGGTCTGTCAGTTTCTGGCAGTCTTCAGACAAACCCTAAAAACTGCAAACAGAGGCCATTCAGGCATCAAAAACTCTCTTGATGAAGTGGAAATTGTCCGAAATATACCGTATTATTTCCAGCGGCAGACACAAGTTACAAATCCAGAATTACACACACATGCAAATCGCTTTGAGACTACATTCTCTCCATAGTTAATAAAGTCTGACTGACGGATTCATTCTGACTCTTTTATCTCGCTTAATACGTCTTAAGTTACGTTCACACCGCGCTCAGAAGCGCATGTTTAACTGACATGAAAAGTCTGTGTGAACGCACATACCCGTGTTTTAGGACTTGTGCGCTCACATGTCACTGTGCAAGTTTTCAAAATCACAGTGCAGCCGCTGCAAGTTAAACCAAGTGAACTTTGACCAATCAGGGGCTCAGATTTGGGAGTTACGCGTGGAGGGCGTCCCTTTAATTTACAAAAGACTTTATAAGAAAGGATCATGGAAAAGAAATGAATAGTTGTGCCAACAGTTAGCATCAAGCCTCTTCCAACTGTGAGCGAATGCATATGGTAAATGAAGTCTTTCCAGAGAATTCAGAGCAGCTCATGATGGGAAGCTTCAATCTGCAGCAACTTTTCTTTGTTAACGCCTTCACATCCTTCACCCACACATTTCAATAGAGGTGAAGCAGCAGGAACCAGTGGCCAGAAACCGCTGGCTGGACGAAGCTGCTCAGACAAACCTGGAGGAGAGCTCTGGGTTGTGCTGATTTTGCATAAATGTCTGCAACGGCGACTGAGTGTAAACAATGTGATTTATTTCTGTCTCTGACTGAAGCAAACATGAAACACGGAGGCAGCACGCTGCTGCACAGCCTCAGAGCCAAACCGTTTCTGAATGAAACTCCTTTGAGCTGCTACAGGAATGCCTTTCAGGAACTGACACCACATGTTTATCTGACCTGAGCTGATGCTCCACATTTGACGTTGAATTTAGCTGTAACTCAGCTGTGTTTGACTTCTGTGTTTTGGACAAAAGCCATGGCCTCCTTCTGGTTTGTGAAAAGGTAAAGCAGAGGAGATGGAGGTCTGGAAGCCGCTATGAGGAGAGAAACATAGGCGTTCTGGAACAGACTTCAGCTTTTGTGTGAATCCTAAATGCGCCTTTCCCTCTGTGTTTGAAGGGTGTCCCAGTTCTCTGTTTCAGTGGAGGAACTAAAAACTAAAGCGTCTTTCAAAGTAATTTAGGGTAAGACTGTCATTACTGCTACTTTCCATTTCCCTTTGACGTGTTTACATAAAAACCTCAGCAGGAGTCTTTCCATGGAAGGATCTCTGCATGAGTCTGTGAGAACAACGGGAAACTTCAAAAAACTCGTCCTGAGTTTTGTGTTCAGGCGGGGTTCACTCATCCGTAATTTATGCATCAATCAGGAAGACCAGACTAACTTCAGGGAGAAAAACAGAATGTTTCCTAAAGTCAAACTGTCTTCAATCCATATTCTAACCCTGTTTGTTCCTCCTCTGGGTTGCTAGAGCCTATAACACGTACTTTCAGCGGAGTGAGGCTCTCCACTCCATCACAGCGTCACACAGAGACAAACAACCAAATTAAAACCTAGAGGGCATTTCCTAAAGACACCAGATTACCTCTGAAGCCTGTTTTTGGACGGTGGTTGGAAGCCTGGAGGAACTCCACACAGGAAGAACCCAGCTGGGATTTGAACCTCAGCCCTTTGCTGTGCGGTGAGAGTGTTGAACACTACACCGCCGCAGCCTGGTCACTACTGTCTTTATTCCTGAAATTCCAGAGGTTCACAGGCTGGGTATTTGAACTCAGGGGTGGGTGTGGGGTGTTCAGGCAGACCGTCAAGATTCAAACCGAAATGACCCTGATGTGGAGCGGCAGTGCAAAGCGCATGCCACTGAGCTCCCCTTCGCTTCAGCACCTTTCAAGCTGAAGCTCAACCTGAAGATTTTCCTCCGCTCGGAGAATCCAAAGAAAACTTCCCATCGATTTACTCTCAATCAGACTGTTAGCCTAAACGTGTCGGGATGAATCTCCTTGAGTTTGGGCCAGACGCTCAGGAACAGACCCATCAGGACAAAGGTAGAAACTCCCTCCTCCTACCAGTGAGCAAACCCTCAGTGCTGCCCCGCCACTAATGATGGGGATTAACTCGGACCACAGTTGGGGTGTTTTAGCCCCCTGCCCCTCCATCTTTAACTATTAGATGATGCCTCCTTCATTAAAGTAAAGAGCCCTTCCTGTTGAATTAAAATGCAGAGTCTCAGGAAAAGATGCTCGTCTGGACAGAGCAGGCTGACGGGGACGTGCACGTGGCTGCTGCTGAATGGGTGTTCACGGCTGCTTTAAGGGGGGCGTTGCATAGGCCAGATTTTCACTGACGAAAGGTTCTCCTCCCTAATCTCCCCCATTCCTGACCCCGCACAAGACCAGCAACGGCTGACACCCTTCTCCCACCCCCACGCTCTGCGTAACAGCCTCTGCCAGGCGTCCGCTCACCGCCGGCAGGTCACACCACTGCATCTCATTATGACAAGCATGATGACGGCAAAAGTATTCAAACAAAAAACGTCACTTACAAACATTTTTAAAGTAAGCCCGACTCCGATCATCTTTTGATCCACTGTAAAAGTGTTCCCAATGGTCTTTCAATGATGATTCTGATGTTTTTTGGCCAAAAAACTGTCGTTTTCTAGAACATAGTTTCTGCAGAGCAGCAGGAGCTCATTGTGGAGTTTTGGGTGGGACTGTCCCTTCACTTATTTCCCATCATCCCTCCTGCTAGTTACAGTCCTTCACAACCCCAACCTGCAACAAAATGATGGCGGTATTAGAGCTGTATCCAGCTGTACAGGCTTGATCCAGATTCCAGCTCAGACGAGGAAAACACGGATCTGTTTTGTCTGCCAGTGGATGCATCAGAATGGAGAAGATTTGAATCTTAATTTTCTTTACATATGTCCTCCACCATCGGAAAATGCTACAAGAACATGTCAAAAACCCCAAAACACTCTTTTCCTTGTAGTTTCTTTCACCAGAAACAACTTAGTTTCTCTGAATGTTCCGTTTCTGGAGATGTTATGCTTTTCGTTCTCCGTTTATGAAAGTCTGGTCGTTCTGAAGCGTTCAGCTGCTGCTGGACTGATCTGATCCTTCTATTCCTGACACCAAAGTATGATCAGCGGCTTCTGGTTAATCATTAGTTCCTGTTTGTTAATGTTTCCCGTTTTATCGCCTAACATTCCTGTTCATTCAGCTGAGGTTTTCAGAGCATTTGAGCATTCGCTGCTTCTCAAACTGCTTCTTCTCCTGCTTTTGTGTTTCTGACTCACATTCCTTCTCTCGGTGTTAAGCATTAACTCACATCCAGAGCTTTTATGTTGGTCGTGTTCTGAGCACACCGAAATATTGATGCCAGGAATGTATAAAAGCAGGACACAAAGACGAAGCCTGACAGAGAAGTCAGTGCGAGAAAGCCTTCATGATCAGCGAGCATTCCTCATGAAGTTCCATCCATGAAGTTTGCAGACAGATGACAGAAGATTTGTTTGCGTTTGGATGAAATCCCTCCCTCCTCCAGACTGAGAAGTCTATAGTTGGAAAAGGAAGCAGTCTCTGAACAGCAAAAGCTTGTGTTAAACAGCAAAGCAACCCTTAGAGGAGGGAACAGACAGCTTGTTCTCCCTCCTACACATCAGATGTTTGTGAATCTGAGCAGGAGGACGAATCCTCACATTAGCTTCAGCGCTCACTCGGTCCCCCTTTCTTCTGGTAATGTGCGGTTTGGTAAAAGATTGCAGGTTTGACGTTCTGAGGATCAGTTGGGCTTAACAAGAGAGGAAGGAGAAAGATCACCTGCAGGTAAACACAATAACCCCACAGTGTTTGTGAATCTGCTTCTGCAGCTCAATGTCAGGCTGAGGACTTCCATCCAGAGGGGTCAGAGCAAACCCGCGGCTCCAACCCTCATTTTTCTGTTCAGCAGGACAGCTGACAAAGCCAGACAGAGGCCATTTGTACTTATTAGCAGAGCTCCACAGTCATGCGGAGCATGCTTCTCTGCTGCTGCTGCATCTGCAGGACGTCCCGTGGATGCTCCCCATCAGCAGCAGTTAAAGCCACAGGGACGAACCTGCCGCCTTCATTTGCATTTCAAAGGGAAACCGCTGTCAGCATCATTAGTATGCAGAACCGCATCTGATAGTCATGATCTTCACAAACACATGGAGCGTCTGTCCTCTGATGCTTCCATACTGTTTCCATCCTCAAAGATCCACTCCAATGAAAACGGTGTTTTTAACACTCAAAAACATGACATTTCTGCGTATTAAAAGAACTTTTCTATCTCTGTCCAGTTTGTTGAGTAAAAACTACACTTTTATAACCAAACAAAAGGAAAACCCATTTTTCAGAAGCAGTGCGTGTTTCTTCATGTGGATGCTCTGTCATCTTAAAGCCGTCGTCTATTCTCCTGTGGTCACTGACATCATCAGGACCTGCCGGGTCCAAAGTCCAAACCCTCTTCCTGCCTCTGCAGCTAAACAGCTCAGAGCTCCTCTCACCTCAAAACAGGAAAAACATCCGGCTGGCAGACATCTAACGTTAGCAAACGTGTTAAAAAAGAAAGGACCCAATTCCTCTCACTGTTTTATTCAGTGTCCAAGACAGTGAAAGCAGGATCACTGCAGCAGAACATGGAGAAAGCAGCTGCTGTGAGGAAAAGGTTCATACTGAGGTGAAGTCCTGCGTGTTGCCGCCTGATGCTTTAAACCAGTCTCGTCACAAACGGTAAGTTACGGTAAGAAAACGAAAGCATCAAGCGTTTGGACAAACATGTCCTTCAGTTCATGAGACAGAAGGTTTAGAGCAGGACGTCTGATCGTTCTTTGATTCAGATCCTTTACCCGTCAATCACAGACGAACCCAAGCAGTCTCATCACCAGACATCTCCCATTAAACTCATTCAAACTCAATTTGATGCTTTAATGAAATTACAGTTCAGTTTAGATCAACGGAATTTAATATAAACTTTCGTTTTCAATTAATCACCTGTAATTATGCTGTATACTATGAATGAAATGGAATCCAAGATGAACCAAAGACAGAGTTCCTGTCATGGAAAGTAAGCTACCATTGTCATGCGTGTGGTAAGTGTATGGTGAAGCATTTGTAAGGCTAATGTAACTTACAAACACTTATGTCGTGCAGGTGATGCTGTCTTATGGTGCCCTTTAAGGGGGGTTAATAAAATAAAAAATCTGCCCAACACGCCTGCGTCTCCCCTCCTGACTTACCCTTTCATGTTCTACAGGTTTTTGTCAATCCCAGTGTGCTTATAGAGATAAATGAATCAACTCTTCGGACTCAAGAGCAGTCTATGACTTTGATATTTTGTGTGTCCCATACAGATTTGTCCATTTTTTAGCCGTAGAAAGGAGTAAAAAACAATTAGTGCTGGTTTTCTGGTGCACACTGCAGAGTTCCAGGAGCCTAAGAGTAATCCAGGACTTTAACAAGCTACATTTAGGATTTTTGAACACTTTTAACCTCTGAAATAGACCAGAAGCATCAGCCGCAGGTCCTCGCTGCTGGGTTAGATGTTGGGGGTTTGAAACCCTTGATCTGAACATCACTAATTCTATCATTAATTCACAGAAACAATAGCAGGCTCAACTTTAAATGTGGCCGTGAGGGCTGGGGTCTTTTAAAGATCGCGGCCCCAGGGGGAAACAAGTGGACACGGACGCTGTGGGTAGGGTGAGCGGGCGGGGGGGTCCAGACAAAGCCGTCGTCCATTGTCTTGTGGGGCAGTGAGGACAGAATGAGGCAATGTGGAGATATAGGCAGCATCTCCACCCTAATCACAAGCCTGACGTCATCCTCCGCACCTTAACCCCGCCTCAGCGGCGCCTCCAGGGCAGACGGAGACCCGCAGGAGGACGTCTGAGAAACCGGATCCCCTTTGAGTCCACCGGAGTCAAAAATCAAAGGGTTTAACAATGACATTCCTGCATTGCCCCCCATCTCAGAGCTCACGTTCAGAACGGAGAGCCTGTAAAGTAAACTCAGAGTTTATGTCTGCTGACTGTCCCGTTAAAGTCTAAGGAGAGTCAAAGCGGCGGCGGCGTGTTCCCCCGGAGCCTTACAGGTCCACAGAAGGCCCTACATGCTTCACTGGAAAGAGGGCCACAGGGACAGTTGCTCTTTAGAAGTGTTTGCAGCCCCCCACCCCTCATCCACCACACAATGGAGGCCTTACCCCTTGTCCCCACCCACAAGAAATTTCTCAGGCATTGCTGGGTTCACCATGACAACTGTGCGCCTAATAAAGCATTTCTCTTCGGCATTCTTCCTTTCACTGCAAGGGGGGGGGGGCACAGGCAAAGGAGGGGGGGGACATACAGGGACGGCGGGGGATAAAGAGGGAGAATGGAGGGGCTGGAAATGATGGAGGTTGTAGGGGTGAGAGCCATAGACCTACACAGTTAGAGGAAAAATGGGGGAAAGTGACAGGCAAACAAAAAGTGGGAAAAAGAAACAGGATGGAGGTGATAGGTGATGCCGCAGAGCAGCGCCGCAACAAATTCCACGCAACTTTGCAAGTGTGACTAACGCCATGCAGCGAGGGAGGCGCCAAAAATAAAAGCAGGAATCAAGTTAGATCAGTTCTTCAAGCTGAGACTCTGAACTTTCTGAATCAAGAAGCAAACACTGAAATCCAGAGATCTCTGCCTCTGAGGGAAACGAGTACACAAGACAGACGTAATCACAGTGTTAGAGGTTATCCATACACACCACAACCAGAACCGTGTGGCTTGATAATGAATGGAGTAAAGAGAGAAGTGCAGATTTCTCAGCAGTGTGTCATAAATGTTCACTGGCTGTGAATCTGGTGTTTGGTGGACCAGAGTCTCCAGCATTACTGTTTATTGTTTATCAGAACACTTTCACACTGAGCTGTTCGGTCCGTGACTGGTTAGTTTATCCAATCAGACTCCTTTCAATTCTACTGTCAATTCACAAATTGGTACAATTTCTGTAAGAACACAAATCAAATTTAAGTTCTAAAACCTATTTTGTTTGGTTATGTTTGGCTACGTAACTCGCCATTCAAACCATTCCAACTAAAGTTTTGCAAAATTGCATTAAAAACACACACATTGGTCCTTCATCTTCAGAACCGCTACTCAGTCAAAAATCTAGACTTTGGCAAAGACGACGCATTGTGTCAACCAATCAGGGACTCCGCTTAGACCGTGTGGCGTGGCAACGACATGGATCTGCAAACCAAAACGGAGGAGAATCTGGTCAATCTCCTCCTGAACTTCATGAAATGTTCCTTTTGTAAATCCTGTTCAGTGTGAACGCAGCACAAGGGGCTGCTGGAGCCAGCTCGGCTGCTGTCTGGTGAAGCCTGGGTGTCCCCTGAACAGGTCACCGGTCTGTTGCAGGGCCATACACCATCCAGCAATTGAGAGACACCAATAAACCAATCAAACATGTTTATAGAAAGCTGGAGTGCCTGGAAAAAAGCCGTACAGAAACAACCCTGCTGGGATTTGAACCAGGACCTCTCTTGCTGTGAGGCAACCCCCAATAATATTTGGGACTTTTCTAAAAAAAAAAAGTATTTTATTGATGATTTCTTAATAGTTTGATCTCTGGTGTGGATGAAACAAAACCTCTGCTCTTGGTTTGCTTGAAGGTGAATTCTGATACTTTCAGTGACAAACGGTGTTGAGGATTTTACCTTGAAAAAGTACGTAGTTTTAGTTACTCACTATTTAATCCAAAAGTACAGTTTTTCGGTTGCCAGTCAGTAAATTTTGATGTACTAAAAAGGTACCTATTGAACGCTGCCATTGAAAAAAGTTACTTTCTGTTGAAATATGTATTTAACCGGTCAATTTTCACATTGAAATAAGACGGTGAAGATTCTTATTCATCCAGGAGCCGTCTTGAGGTGGAGTCATAGCAACTGGATTTAGGAATGAGCAACTGAAAGCATGAATGTGGCCGTCCCACCTGGAGGATACAAATGCGGACTGAACCGGCACCACTCACACTGATGGAGCCACTCTGGTTTCTACGAAGAAGATTCCAAGTCCAATCAACTCAACTTAGTGATGTCAAACTTCTGCATTTTAAACAGGAAGATAAATCTGCAAGAATCTAAAGTCCAAATCTCCAAAACTCATCTACCGGATCCATAAAACCCAAGGAGCTGGTGAAGGTGCCAATCATTGACAGAGAGAAGAACAGAGGTACTTGGATTCTTCATCTTCTCTCTCTCATCTGAGTTTGTCTCGTTGAATGAAACTCTCAAAGGAGCAGCTCTGTGACTGTGTGACTCTGACCCACTCTCAGAAGTGCAGTGTGAAAGTACACCAAAGCAGATGTGAAAAGTTAACCCCTTGAAGCCTAATAATGCACATACGCATCAAACCACTTTCACTCCAAAATGACCTGAACTCAGCATCAACATGAAAGCAAAAGCAGAAGATAATTTTTTTTGCATAGCTGGAAATAAACTCAGGCATCAAATGGTTAAACATTTCCCACTCAGCCAGCCAGAAGTGAGGGTTTTTTCCAGTCAGGAACACCTGTCTTCTCACGAGTGCATTTATAATATTCCCAGCCTGAGTTTCAACAAACGTCCATCAGGACAAACCTCAAACAGCTCTGTCTGCAGTCCGCTTGGTCTGCTGGGATGAACACAGACAGCAGAGCCGTTTGAGGATCTGCAGCCACTTCAGACTTCCTGACTGAAGACAAAAATACCTGCTGTCCACCACCTGAGAAGCTGCTCAGCCTGCAGTGTGATGTGAGCTGAATCCAGCACTGGTCATTATCGCAGAGGCGTGTTTTTCTGACAATTCTAGACCAGCTTTTTTGATGGAGGGCATGACTTGGGCTTGAACGTTTGCTTGAACAAGGACAACGTGTCCTGAAGATGCCGCGGTTCTGAGGTTTCTGATATGCTTTTGCTGTGTGACGCTGTGCCGGGAACGAGCTAACACAATCACACAAATGCCAACTACACAACAAATAGGTCAAATACCAAAGCATAAAACCGGAAGTAAAAGACAATGATTTGATTTAAAATTAAACAATAAAGGACTTCAAGATAAAAGAAAGGCAAAACAAAAAAACCAAAGAAAAATCTTCCATTGAATGCAAACATCTACTTATGCAGGCTCACGCTTGTCTGGGAACAGTAGATGAGCCCCTGCATATGTCAACAGCAGCCTGACAGAGCCTAGGACAGAGATGCAGAGCATCTAATCCTGCAGATGAAAACCTGCTTCTTACCCTGCCATGTGGCCAGACTTCCTTCACAAACACAGAAATGCAGAGCGCTTCTTTAAAACTGGCACACGTGTGGAGCCCAGTTCTGAATCGCATCTACAATCAACAGATATTAATGAGGTGGAGTGGGCAAACTCTGTCCTATTGTTTATTTAAGGCTAACTAGTTGCTATTGTTCCTCATTAATGCATGAGCAAACTGACAGTGCACAACAAGCAGCCAATCCCTGCAGGCACTGTGTGACAGTGAGGCATGTTATAAAGTGCGTCCATGCAGCTTTGAATGATTACGGCGCCCTATCCTCTCCCAGCGGGGCCGCCTGCAAAAGTAGACAATAATCCAGGAAGTTCTGCGCCGACGGTTATTTTTACGCCACAGTGGAGGGGGTGGGGACACGGCCTGATGTATTTACGACCACTTCCACAATACTGTTTGGAATTACCCTCCATCTATTTGTTCTGCTGCAGCGCTTTTGTTGAAGTTTTAACAAGCATTTTTGGGAATGTTTCATCCTGCTTGCATCCAGCCTTTGTGTTTCTTTATGGTTTGGATTTCACCTGCACATCTACTCCTTAGTAACGCCTCACAGACACTGACCAATAATTTTTGTTGGTAATTCTTTAAGTGTATTTTTTTGTGTTTTTTATCATCTATCAGCTTTTTTACATGAGCTGTGGTAACAAGGTGATTTCCCCTTTGTTGGACCAATAAAGTTTTTTTCTAGTTCTACTCTGTATCCATGATTTAAAACTGATATTAAGTCCTGATTATATTATCTAAAAGAAATCACCTTCATGGTTTTACCTGAAACGGCATTTGGGTTCAATAAACTCCAAATAAACGGGAAAAAAGTTGAAACTACATCACAGAATTACAGAGAGCTTTATATTAGGCTGAATTCATATTTCAAGTGGGGATTGTTTCATTTTTGCTTCATAATGCTAGTTCATTAACTGCTTAAATAAGATTAGAAATGTTTTATTAGGTTTCTGGTTCTAAACAATTTTACTATATATTATTATCACATTATTTTAATATTGTTATTTACTAAATTATATTATTTCTTATTCTTTTAAATCCTATTTTCCTCATTTATACAGCATAAATGTAGAACTTTCTTTGATAAAATTATGTATTTTTACATTAAAAACCAACATATTTCATTTTCCTAAAGACATAGATAAAAACTTGCCTTAAAGGTTGACCTGATTCCTGGATCTGCATTAAATCTGTTTAAACACAGCTCTGTTTGACATGTTATGTTTTTAATAAACTTTTGTTAAAACAAAATTGTTGCATTTCAGACCATTTTTAGGATACGCTGATCAAACAATCAAAAGTGCTTCTCGTACTTGGGCAGCTCGAAGTGCTTTCCAGTTTAAAACAAAAACAGACATAAATAATAATAACGTCACGTTTCAAGCAGGGATTTTCAATGAATGTATTACTGAACTTCCTGAACCGATTCTATATTTTTCCAGTTGCTGGTTCAAAACCAGATTTACTCGGCTGATAAAGCAGGTCAATTTAAACGGAGCAACATCAGCGCTTTCATGGATAAAATGATTATTTTTTACATGAAAAACTAGCACAAAACCTGCCTTAAAGGTCAGGTTGATTTCTGTTTCTTATGAATTGACATTACTTTTGTTAAAACTAGCTTTACGAGATATATTACTATCAAAAAGTGAGGAGAAAGGAAAGGAAAAAGTTGGAAAGCAGACTTTAGTCTCAGCCCTTCACTGTTCAGAAACTGTCCGTCATCACAGAGCGCTCATGTGCCGGCTCAGAGACAAAGATGAAGTCTCTGGAGAGAAGAACCTCTGAAAATTGGGGTCAGCAAGATCTATAGAGGCGGCTCATTTTCCTCTCCTTCACCTCCTCCAGCAGCTCCTGCCTAACAGCTTGATTATGTTCATCTGTGAAATCGTGTCGTCAGCCTTTTCAGAGAAAAACTAACCTGTTTTCCATTTTTTGAACATGTAGATGTCACGATGGATTTTTAAAAAGAGGAGTTAAAGGGGAAAAAAGGATATTTCTAGAATCTATGAGGAAAATTAGGGAAAAATCCCATTTGTTTGTATTATTTCTCCAAAGCGTGTCCAATTGTCCACATGAAAAACTCCTGCATGACGTTTGTTTATATCTCCTGCGTGTTTTTATCACAGGAATTTTGTAAAAACTGTGGTTTGTTTGCACGAGTCCAGCCTTTCTACAAGTGGACAGAGGTGGGAGGTCAGGTCAAAGAAAAGGCCCGGTCCCGCAACCCGCTGAATCGACTCTGGTTTCTCTTTTAAAACTGAGTTTTCCAACACGACTTCCAGCGCTGGACCTGCCCCCACCCTGCTGTCCTCCACCCATCTCCTGCAGGGGTCCTGACTCGTAAACCCCAGCAGGTGCTGGATGAGTCGGGGAGACACGGCCTCGGATTGGTTCTCGCTGGAGTCACAGCTGTTGCTCCCAGCCTCATCCTTGCCTGCTCCTCAATCAACAACTCACTATTGTTCTCTGGGGGAGAGCAAGCTCAGCTCCATGATGGCGAGTGCCCACGCTAACAAAGCTCTGAGTCAGTGTCAGCTCATCATCTATCCAGAGGTTAAGGCTGTCAGGCACTAAATCTATGCTTTCAGAGCCTCCAAAAAGACTCTTTGCTGAGACTTAATCCTGCCTCTCCCTGTCCAATTCCACCTTTCCTCCAGATTTCCAATCTCTCTGTAATTCCCAAAGAAGTCATGGAAACAGCCACGGTCAGAGGAAGGGCAGATTTACAGCAGCGAGCTGTCTGCAGCCTCACAAACACACAACCAATCACGCCTCTCCCTGTCGGATCCTATCATGATAATAACGTTTAAGAAGTAAAGAAACTCCCAATTTTTTTTTGCTGAAAAACAAAATTTAAAAACGTAAAAAAAACAGAAAAAACAATCAACCTGAGTCAGTTGTGGAAATAAACAACGGAATGACACGATAAGTAAATCAGACTTGTGTTTTCTCCTTCCACATGTTTTCATTACACTGAGCATCCTAAAGAGCTTGAAGTTGTGCGCTGAAGGAGTTTCTGAACATTCTGAACGCATTTGACATTTTCTTCCCTCCTATTGTGAGATTGAAGTTAGAGGACATGTCAGAGATAGAGTTCCCTCACTAACCCTGGTGTCCTATTACTGCACTGTGCTTCACCCACTGGGTGGAGTCTGCATCTCACCTGACACAGAGATCCTCATGGAGGCCTCCAGGGGCCGGTTGTTGTTCAGGGCCTGGCTCAGCTGGATCTCCCCCGTGCTTTGGTTCAGGAGGACCAGGTTCAGCTCATTTCCCACGTCGAAGCTGTAGTGGAGCTGGTCGGACACGTCGGGGTCGTGGGCGGGGATGCGTCCGATCACTCCAGCGGGAAAACTGCTGGACTTGTCTGTGACGTAATTGTTGAAGATGATCTGGAAGTTTTTGAGCATGGGCAAGTTATCGTTCTTGTCCACCAGTTTGATGTGCACGGTGGCTCGACTGACCAGTGGGGCAGAAGTGGCCTGAACCACAATGACGTACTCAGACTTTGACTCATAGTCCAGGTCTATCAGTGCAGTCAGTTCTCCAGAGAAGATGTCCAGCATGAACACCTCTGGGATGTTTCCCTCCACTATCTGGTACATGATCTGTGCGTTGCTGCCGTCATCTGGGTCTGTGGCTGAGATATGCCCCACCACCAGGCCTATGGGGCTGTTTTCCTCCACCATGATGTCAAACTCATCCTTCTCAAACACAGGAGGGTTGTCGTTCACATCTAGGATTGTTACCTGGATGTTCACTGGGGTTTTCAATGCAGGAACTCCTTTGTCTACGGCGAACGCCTGAAGGTTGTAGACCGGCACGTTTTCTCGGTCTAGTCTGCGCAGCGTGCGCACAATCCCAGAGGTAGACTCGATGATGAAGTCCCCGTCACCGTCCTCCCCGCCCTGGAAAGTGTAGAAAACGCGTCCGTTGAGCCCGGAGTCTCTGTCTATGGCGGACACTTGCACCACGCTGGTAAACACCGGCACGTCTTCCATTACTGAGCCCACGTAGTGGTCTCTGAGGAAGCGCGGGGAGTTGTCATTGACATCATTGACCAGTATCTCTAAGTAGGTTGTGTCGGACTTCTGTGGGATGCCATTATCCCGAGCAGTGATGGCTAACGTGTAAGAAAGCTGGTCCTCGTAGTCCAGCTCCATCTGTGTGGTGACGGCGCCTGTGTCTGAGTCGATATCAAACTGAGGGACGTTGTCGTCCATGAAGTATGTGATGCGGGCGTTCTCTCCTATGTCTTCATCGGTGGCGCTTATTACAACCACGGTGGTGCCCAGAGGTCGGTCCTCGTTAATGTTGACGGTGTAATGCGAGCTCTGAAACACGGGCCGGTGTGTGTTGGCGTCTGTGACGTTGACAAACACCTGAGCGGTGTCAAAGAGAGTCCCATCGCTCGCAGTGACAGTCAGTACGTACTGTCGTTCCAGCTTGTAGTCTAGCGGAAGTGCGAGCGTAATGAGCCCGCCACCACTCTGGCTGGTGATGGAGAAACGGTTCCGGGTGTTCCCACTCGATATCTGATAAGTCACCACGCTGTTGATGTCCTGGTCTACAGCAGACACCGTCACCACACTGGTTCCTACGGCTGCGTCCTCGTTTAGTCTCATGTAATACGCCTTATGAGTGAACTCTGGGTTGTTGTCGTTGACGTCTAGGATGGTCATACTAATGCTGGCGGAGGAGGACATGACAGGGTAGCCATGATCGCGAGCCTCCACGCCAAAATTGTAAAAATCAACACTCTCTCTGTCCAGTTCCGCTGCCACAACTATCCAGCCCGTACTGTTATTGATGCTGAAGGGGAAGTGTGGCGTGGTTTCTGTCAGCTGATACTCCAGCCTTGAGTTTTCTCCCGAGTCTGCATCCACAGCTTGGATGTGAATGATGGAATACCCCAGAGGCACGTTTTCCAGCACCGTGGCCTGGAATGGAGTGCTGACAAAAATGGGGGCGTTGTCGTTGACGTCCAGCACCTGAACTGTGACCAGGCCGCTGATGTTGGACAGAGGAGGGCGTCCTCCATCCTGGGCTCGGATCCTTAGGGTGTATTCCTTATTGGCTTCATAGTCCAAGTGGCTCACCAGGTCCATTTTACCCGTCTGAGCGTCAATGTAAAACTGTCCACGCGTGTTTCCGCTCATGATGCTGAAATGAACCGCAGCGTTGTTCCCCCTGTCCTTATCTGTAGCCGTGACCTGGAGGATCTCAGTGTTTGGGGTCTTATCCTCTGGAACTTGGACCACATAGCGCTTCTCACTGAACTGCGGGGCGTTGTCATTGTCGTCCTCCACTAGGATATGAACCGTGGCCGTGGCGCTCCGTGGCCCGGGATCACGACCCTGATCATTTGCCTCAACAAGCAGGAAATAGGCTTCCAGCTCTTCTCTGTCAACCAGACTCTTAGTGCGGATGACACCAGACCTGGAGTCTATCTCAAAAACATCATTAGAGCCATTGCTGTTCAGGATGTGATACAGGATGTTGCCGTTGGCAGGTGCATCGCCATCGGTGGCCCTGACGGTTAAGACTTCATAGCCAATCTCTAAGTTCTCCCTGATGCTCTCTTTATAGTCCTGCTGCTCAAACACGGGGTTGTGGTCATTGGTGTCGCTGACAGTAACGGTTAGGGTCGCCATGGCTGTCCGGCGGGGCGAGCCATGGTCAACTGCTGTCACACGAAACACATGGGTGTCCTTCGTTTCTCGGTCCAGGACCTCTACCGTTGTGACGGCACCACTGACTGGATCCACGGCAAACAGGTTGTTGGAGCGACTGTCAAAGAGAGCCTCTATGAAATACTCCAACCTGCCTGCATCCCCATCATCCACGTCCACCGCTTTCAGCAGGACCACCGCCGTTCCAGCAGGTTGATTCTCTGCCACAGACACTTGGTACATTGGAGGTTGGAACTGGGGGCTTCTGTTGATGCTCCTCCTTCTCCTGCTCAGGAGACCTGACTCAGACAAAGTGGACTTCTCCAGGAGCTTCTGCAGGTGGCCCTGGTTAAAGGAACTGCGTCCGACTCGCCAGTGGATGGTGACAACTTCCAGCCCAGCTCCGTTCAGAACATCACAGAGCACGTCCAGCTCCAGGAGGCTGTCCTGCCTCCAGCACAGAGTCTCTGACACAAACAACCCCCCCTCCAAGAAGTAAAAGTCTGGGCTGTTGGCGACCTTGCAGCGGCGCGGTGGGGCAAGCAGGAGACCCCCCACTGAAAATAAAGCCGAGTGCGCCTGGTGGCACTCTGAGCCGCGGAACAAACTCAGCACCTCCATGTCCCACTGCGCGTTACTCCTGCGCCCGTGAGAGCAGTTCCTCCCGTGGACATACACGTCATACTGACTGGTGAGGAGGTGTCTGAGGTCCGAGTCCCGGCAGTCCGCCACAGTGTACAAAGTGAAGGGGTTTGATGGCAGCGCGGAGCACTTCACGGAGCCTGACACAAACACGGTGCCCGCCGCCGCGTCCGTGTCCAGAAAGCGCTTTGTGAACCTGGGAGCGAGAACCTGGTCCAAAGTACACGGCGAGCCCCGCTCTACGCCGGCCACCGCAGCCCCCGCGGGTCCGTCCTCACGGATGTGGACGCTGAAGCCCTGGACCAGCAACAGCAGCTCACAGCACCACAGGACCAGCGCCGAGTCCCACCTGAGGAGGCGCATCTCCTTTCGCCGCGTGCTCCTCATGTTGCAGCTCCGAATGTCTTCACACTTTCCGCCCTCGACTTTCCCTTTGTTGCAGAAGAGCCATGCTCCAGCCCGCTCTCACCTTGGCCGGACGCGCCTCTTCTTACGCGGACGCACTCAGTTCCAACGCAGCAGCACCTCCGCTCCGTGCGCGCAGTGTTACTCCACTGAGGAAAGAGAGAGGTCTTCTGCTCTCCTCCTCCTCCTCCTCCTCCTTCAGGCTTCTCATTAGAATAAACCTGAGTCCCCGCGCGCCTGTAAGCAAAGGACTGGGGGCGCGCTTTACGCACGGCTCCCACACTTCACCTGAAAGCAGTATACAGTTTAAATGCCAGAATCTTTTTTGCTTTGTTGATTATTGTTAGAAAGGTGAATATTGATTTTAATAAAAAGTTACTGCAGGACAAAGGTTAATCAATTCCTGCATGACTTGAGTCATTTTGTGATACTTTTGAAATAAAAAAACGTCATCCTTCTGCTCATCTGATGGATGATTTCACATTTACCAAAATAAATTAACATCCAGTCTCCTTAAATAAACACCAGAACACAATCAATCACAAGTTTTTGGTTTTAAAAGTATTTGATTTAACCAGCTTTATCTTTAAAAAGACCAAATGAACTAAGATGTGTGCGTTTGATGACCTGCTGGGGGATAAATGTTTGGTCAAGGAACTATTTCTGATTCGGGTCTTCTCCTTTGTACGGAACTTTTTTAGTAACAGGCGGGTCTGCAGCGCCCCCTGGTGGTATTGCTTGGAAACTGCAATAAAAAACATTAAAACATTACAGGCATCTTTTTAAAATGTATAATATTTAGAAATATTTCCACATAAATACCCCACATTTATTTCGTTTTTCAATGTGTAAAATGTATGCTTGTTTTTTTCTGCACATTTGATTTTTACATTTTCACACAGATGTAATCTGAAGGATCCGCTCCAAGTGACCTTCTGACCCACGGCTGAAGCGTTAAAGTTTCTGGAAAGTCCCATCACTGCTTAACTTTGCCTTCAATCCGCGGTAAAATCCCAGCAGCTGAACGCCTGACCTGGACCCTTGGCAGAGTTCACCAACACCACCTCCTCCACCCTTGTCCACACTGTTCTGGGTCTGGTGGAGCTCCAAGCTTTCCAGTCAGTTCATATTTGGAGGAAGCCGTTTTCACGTGAAGCTAGTTTGTTCTTAGGATCAGACGGCACTGTAAAACAAAGTGATTGTTCGGCTGAGCCTGAGCAAACGCTGTTGGGGGTACGGGGTTGCTGGAGCCTATCCAGTTATTGTTAGGTCTGCAACCTTTAACCATAATGCCTTTAACACTAAAAGAGCCACGTGGTCCAGTTTCTTACTGACCAAAACCCACAAAAAGACCCATTACACTGAATAACAACAATAAACTTTGCTTTTGTGGCCATGAAAGCATTGATTTATAAAATGTAGTTTTTAAATATTTACAATAAATTATAAGTGGTATATTTTCTTTACACATAACTAACTTCTTTGAAGTTTGACAGCAGCAAATACAAATTCACAAAAAAAACACCTCGAGTTAAACAAGATCCTGTTGCTGCAGCATTTACTTGAATTGAAAGTGGCATTTGTTATTAATTTGAAGCAGTCATCATTTTCCTCCTTTAGTTTTCAAAGATAAATATGACATTTGTGTAAAATCTTTTTTTTTTACTCTATAAATGTAATTAAGAACTTCTCTGAACAGCAACACAGTTGTACAGCAGTGTAGTACAACTGTAAAATAAAAACCGTATTTAATGCCATTGCAATGCATTAAAAAGCACATTTCCAAGTATTTTTTTTTCTTTTCTTCCTCAGGTAGCAGATCCCTCTGTTAGGTGAAGGCGGGATACGCGCTGGACAGGTCACCAGTCTGCTGAAGGGTCGCACACTCCCATGCACATCAATTTAGATACCAATTAAGCCATAAACATGTTTTTGGACTGCAGAAAACACATGCACGAGAAGAGCATGCAAACGCAAAAAAATAATCCAATCAGGGCCTTCTCGTTGTGAGGCCACCGTGCAGTTTGGGGTAAAATAAAAGCAGGATTACTAAAATGGCTGGAAAAAGTTTTTAATGAAGCGTTAGTGTAAAAACAGGTATTCAAAAAATGACGGTGACCAACATGGAACATGTTGTTGTAACATGGAAAGGCTAGAAATATTTCTGTTTAAAGGTTTTAGGTTTTCTTTCCCAAAAAGTTGGATCCAGACCACAGAAGCTTCAGATCCTCCTGTGTCCGTACCCCGAGATCCACAATAAATAATAATAATAATAATAATTCAAATAAAGGGAACACAAGTGTAGCTTTTTACAGTTTTTATTGTTGCTGGAGGCTCTAATACAATATGAATCATAAGCTTTACAAAAGAAGAGCCAAAAAAAAAAGAAAAACAAATAAAAGATTCCCATCCACCTTGAAAACATTCAAAGGTTTCCAATGAGACACAAAGACAAACTGTGATCCCCAACAAATGCAAAGCAGGTGAGAGAAGAGCTGAAGAGAGGGGGAAGTAACCTCCATGTCCTACTCTATGTGTGTGAGTGTGGGGGGGTGACAACAGTCCGTTCTCTTGTTAGAGAAACGCTCCCTCCTCCTGCAGCCTCCTGACACATGCATGCAGTCATGGCGGAGCAGACTCAAACGTACAGCCTAAGAGGGCTGACGGCTACACGACGGACGTCATTTAGTACTAATGCATGGGGAGGGGTCGCACAGAGACTCCGCGGGTGAACAGTGACGCTACAGCCGGGCATTCATCACCTCCAGCCTTCATTCCCTCAACAGAGGAAGTGCAGAGTGTTTCAGAGTGACTGAGGACACACAGGGATCATTACTAACTGACCGTTATCATAAACCTTGATAATACTATCATTATATCCATTGCGTGGGAGACAGATATTTGGAAGAAAAGAATGAGTGCGAGAGGATGGCTTTATGACAGATGAGTTGCATAAAAAAACCCAGAATGATGCAAAGCGTTTTCTCCTTTTTTTGTTATTCACAAACGCAGCACTGGAACAGACATGGAGGAGGAGACGAAGAAACAGAGGAGGGAGCGAGATGAGGCAAAGACAGTAAGACAAGAGAAAAGAAAACAAAACAAAAAAAGCATCTCTAGCTGATGCTAAAGGTGCTACGGTTGTTTGCGCCTGAGTGCCTCCTTTAAGTCGTTCCTCAGAGCGTCCTTCTGCTGCTTATCGGCCTGAGTCTGAACACTCCTGTCAGAGAAAGAGAGAAGAACGTCACCATCACATGTGGAGGCCTGGGAGCTGAAACCCATGGAAACAAATCAAAGTACACGTCAGTGTCCTCCTGCAGAGAGAGCACGGTGAGCAGCGTGCATGATAACCACACACATCATCACCGTTAGCTTCCAGCATGCAGCTGAATGGATGCCGGCTCTCGTATTAGTGCATCATCTTTTAGAGTGCTTGGTAATATGTTTACTTTAGTGTTAAGAGTTCCAAGAAACATGTCTACCTTCTGACATGACCATTCAAACAGCACAAACACAACCGCTTTAAAAACCTCTTTAGGGTAACAAACCGCCGAACAAGCCGGCCAGAAGCTTATGCAAATCCATCTACATGATTACAGGATTCCTCTGTTTGGACAGGAGGGTAAACAACACCTGGAAAATATGCAATTATATGGCAAACTCAAAGGACAAACACACGGCTGAGGGGAAAAAAAGTTTGTGCAGTCCTACTTTACATTAAACTTTTGTGGAGCGGTTATTTTTCAAGCACACAAAGTCCATTCCTGAGAGTACCTCTAACCCTAGTCAATGAAGATCTGACGCTGGGTGAGGACCTGCGACAGCTCCCTCTGGAGCTGCCGGTACTTTTGATTATCAGGCAGAGACTCAATAGATCTGGAGCAGAGAGGAGAACAGCAGGAGACAAATAAGCAGATGAGAAGAAATGTGACGCAAAGAAAGCTGAAGAAACGCAGAGAAAGAAAGAAAGAACTCCCTCACTACTCCACACTTTGAGCAACAAATAAGACGTTTACCATTTACAATTCCTGGAAATGCATTGGGTTTGAACAATTTTTTCAATAAACACTGTTTTGTAATAAATTCTTCAAGTTTGCATCATCAGAAGACAGAAAATGCGTAAAGTTTGTTAAATGTTTATATTTATTAGGTTTTTACTTCGGTGATGCTGCTTTTGAATAAATAAGAAGTAGTGAGCTTGTGCCTGAGTTACGTTAAAATTCGGGAAACAACATATTTTAGGGGTTACGGAGTGGTCAATGAATTCAGACATAGCTAATATGAAAACAAGACATTTTGCAGCAAAGAACAGAGCTTTACAAACAGAAAAATGAAAGAAAAAACTAAAGCAGAGTAGATCCCTGAGAAACTCCACATCGAAGATACAAAAGATCAACTTTATTGTTCAAGTTTAATCTGTTCTGGGCTCTGCAGCTGCCTAACAAAGAATGCGTCTCTACAGATGCCCAGCTGAAGCTAACAACTTCATATACAGACAGAACGGGGCCCCTGTTCGCTGGTCACCAGGACCGCCCCTGCAGCTGTACCTTAGACCGTTGACGATGTCCTTGGTCTTCCCAAAGTAGATTTCATTCAGCGTTGAGCGGATCTTGTTCTCCATATCCTGCAAACAAGACAAAAGCTCTTTAGAGTTTCAAAACTTGATCTTTTTGCAGTTTAAAGAAAAGACTTCTTTTGAGGAAGTTAAATGTTTGTCAGGTACAATTCAGCCGGTAGGGGGAGCCAGAGGACCCTGCTGGACTGCTGTTCTTCAGGAGGCTCAGACTCTGGCTGGTCTTTGTTATTTTCCCAGCATGGCCTTTGGTATTTTTATATTGATTTGGTTCAGACGACCAGAGCACCAGTTAGAGTTAGGTTAAGCAGAATTTCTGTGGCTTTAGGTTACTCGTGCATGCTGGTTCACCTGTAGCAGCAGACTTGATTCATCTTATCCGGTCAAGTCCAACAGAAGTCTATTATTAACATGGGTATTTGAATCCGGCGCAGGGGAAGGGAAACATGCAAAGTCAGCTGAACAATGAGGACCCAGATGGGAGAGCCAGATAGAAATGTGGCAAAAACAGCGGGTACTGACTTCCACCAGGCGGCCGATGTTGGCGATGTGGGATGAAGACTCTCCGACCGTCTCGTCTTTCTCCATCTGTGAGCAAATAAACAGATGTGATGAGTCACTCTGAGACCACAGACGGGACCGCAGTCGTTTTTGGTTGGGAGTGACCCCCACCCACCTGTCTTGTAAGGCTGCCACCGAGGTTCATGGTACCAGATCCGGTTTTGGTTGTCTGGAGCCACAGCATGACGGTGGAGGTGAGTTTGTAGTGAGCAGTACGACCACTAGACTTCTCCTGTTGGCAAAACACCGTTATCTCCACGAAGCTTTCATTTGACGCACCCCCACCCCCCACTGAGGGTTTTATGCGCGTCCTCACCTGCACCTCCACAACATGAATGGAGTCCCAGCATCCTTTGATCTTCTTGGATCCATCCCCAGCCTTTTTTATGAGAATAACTCCAGCGAAGCCGTGATCCAAGTCCCAGAGGTACACAGACGACACGCCCCCCTCAAAATACCTACAGAACATCCACATGTGGTTATGCCGCAGCGGCGCAAACCCAGCGTGCCAATGCCTCATTGGAACTCACAGGTCTCTGTACTGATCAAAAGCGTTATTTGCTTCAACTTCCAGTTTCCTCAAGCGAGCTGAGGGCATGGCGCCGTCTTCGATGGGGGGCTCATACTTATTACTCCAGGGGGATCTGTCGAACAAAATCGGAAAAATAATGGAAACCAACTAACCTCCTAAGCTCCTCTGGGATGGAGCACACTCATAACACCCACCTGTAGGAGTCTCCATCTCGGTTGTAATCACAGAGCAGGTAGTCCTTCCCCACCACCTTGTCCCGGGCAATCTTCAAGGGCTGGTCCACAGAGGAGAGGAGGTCCTCACACAGACTGGGAACCTGGACCAGTAAAACCAGCAGAGGTCAGCTCGACATGCACGCCGCTGCAGCCGGACGCTGGGGGCAGAAAATGACTTCAAGGGAAACAGAGCTGCTCCACCAAGAAGCAGAGGAGTCTTGATGAAGCATCATCAGGAAACTAAATATCTAAATGATGGGTGGGGATGGGGGGGTGTCATGTCTATCTCACAGATAGACATGACACCCCCTGGGCTCCTGCACCACAGCACAGACACAATGGAGGCTATGTTATCCTGAAAAAGCCCTCATCGCCACAAGCAAAACACACACCTGGCAGCTCAGGCTACAAAAATGGAGGGGGGGTTAATGGAAGGCATGAGAGATGGGGGGGGGTAAAGGACAGAAATTATTTCAGGGGTTTAGAATCGTAAAGGATGATTTTCAGAGAGAAAGTAGGATAAAAAAAAAGTCTGCTTTGGCTGTGATTGACAGCTGTGATAATCATCACTAATAACCGGAAACACGGGCTGCAGAGGGAGAAAAGGGCAGATGTCCGGGGGGGATTAAAGGTGAGAGAAGAGGAAGTTCAGCAAGTGGGGGACCGGCTGAAAATCAGAGGAGAAGTTGCAGCTCAAACGTAGGATTTAATTCATGTCAAATTTTGGTCAAAAAGCTCCGCTGACCGGAAACAGCCTTCAAAGTTTAACGAAAAAAAACTGTTGGTGCACATCCGTCAGTGAAAGAACGGTGAATAACAAACAATGACACCGGCCTGGAAATACCGACGCTCATTCACAGACTAATGAAGGTTCGTCCCACAGAGTTCTTTGTCTCGCAGAAGTTTACGTCTGTTTGTGTCTCACCTTTTGTGGATTTGTTTTGTCCAGTTTTTTTTCTTTTTTATTTGTCCTGTCCGATACATGTGCACACAGATCAAAGCTGAAGGCTTCTGGTGTTGGACAAATGTTACTGTGACAACAGGGGAAATGAATCTTCTTGCACACAAGGTGCATATTTGTATAAATCCCTTTTTGTATCCAAGACTAAACTTTATTTGGACTGGATGAAAAAAAGGAGGAGAGAACATACAAACACGCGCAGACTGTTTGTGCAAAGGTGAGCTGACACCTGTGCTCAGGTGAGTGTTTATGAGGTGGATGATGGAATGCAAAAGCAGGGACAATGCCCGGTCAGCCCCACACAGAGACCCCTGGCGAAGCAAGAGCAGCAGCCAGCCCTTCAGCATACAAGGAAGGAGGGTAGTTCAGGGACAGCTTAAAACCGCATAAAAACCATAAGGTGTTTTAACAATCTGAATACATCATAAATTGCTCAGTCTTTGCTGAACATTTTAAAGTTTAAATGGCGTCTCCAGCTGAAAGTATGCAGTTCCATGGTTTGAGCGACGAGAGCCGGCTCCTTCCTGGGAGCCGTTTTTTTTCTATAATAGTTCACGCTTTCTTACTTTATATTTTTCTCTAAGCTGCAAGCGACTAGTGGTCAGTATGAGATTGTGCTCAATGTGCTCTGCGGGGGCGAAAGTCTGCCAAAATGTACGTGGAGGCATTTAATAGTTCCTTTTGTTTTCAATAGACTGGCTTAGTTTCAGATTTGATAGGTGTGAATATAGACATAACAGTATTTTACACATCTGACTGAGCTGTGACCACATATACCACAGTGACCAGCGTAGACCACATATGCTGTAACTTATTGTGTCATTTTTCACACTGAATTTAAATGAGGTCAGGTTTTGTCTTGAACTGTGCTCATACCTTGCACAAGGTTAATGCTTTACAAAAGTTTTTTTTTAAATTTTAATTAATTACCTTTATTTAACCACAGACGTCCTATTAAGGTTACAAATCTATTTTTCAAAGGAGCTCTGTTAAATGAAAGACAAGAGGATCCTGTTTGTGCAAAGCTGTTTTTCCCTTAAGACTTTGCATACGAGTGGAAACAAAGTAAAGCGAGTCGTGAATTACTTTTTCAAATAGCTGATGAGTAAAGTAATTTAATTACAATTTTAATCCATTCATCAATTACTTCCTCGAAGTAACTTACCCAACACGGAGTATGTGAATACCAAAATACAAGCAGGAAAGTCCTGAATGGTTTGATACCAAGATTGCTAAAATCGCTGAAAGTATGAAAGACCTTTTTAGGTGCCAAAAATGTACGGAAGAGACCACCAGAATCACAATTAACACAATTAATTAATTAACACAACACTTATAACAAACGACAGAAATATTCAATCGATTTTTAGTATTTATTCATGCTATTATTTATTTTATTTTTTTTACTTTAGATCGCTTTTTCACAAAAGGCAGACTATTTGATATGTGTTGTGGCCTGTTGTCACGGTTACCGTGAACATGGCCGCACATGTCTGCAGCAGCAAAGCAAAGCGATTTATGTGCTGATCGTCACGATGGGTTCACTAAAGCATCAGTTCAGAGAGAAAGTTAGCCTCTTACCACTTGTTTTTGTCCAGAAAATGAAGCAAAAAGTTTGTTTTAAAGAAGCCTTTGCAGTGATATAGAAGATTTGGGTAATGGGACCCAGCAGCCAATCAGATCTGAGTATATATCCAGACAATTTAAAGTGTAGATTGACACAGTTTCTTATGGCTGTATGTCAGCATCTTTGTTTTCTTGGAGTAATACTGCAGACATTAAAGTCTTTAGAGTTCTGCTTATCCTGCTTTTCATGTGTTTTGTGCACATAAATTACATTTCTGGGACATGTGAGAAAACACTTTACAAATTAAAACATTTCAGACGATAAAAATAAACAGGAGAATGTTCTCTTTGGCCTTTTTTTTTTATACATATTGATGTATAAAATAAACCTCGTAAACCTTGTGATTAATCATGATTAACCACAATCCAAAAGTGTGATTAACATGGTTAATTTTTTAATAGATTAAAAGCACTAATGCATGTGTGTGTTAATATGTCTTTTTTTTTTTACTTTGAATTTTTCAAATCCTGACTAATCACGATCCGCTTGAAATTTCTATCTATAGATGTCTCTTTTTTTGTCTTCTTTACTATTTTTTGTTTTGATTGCTTAAAATAAATCAATTCTAAATCCAAATGTCAGCTAGTAAAGTATATTTTAAATTAAGTATTCCTGGATTTTTAGCCTGTCAAAACTTTAAAATGAGTGTTTAGCAAGTATACATATGTTTCTAGCTTACATTAAAAAGTTAATTTATTTATGATTTCTTTTTTCATAGTACACTAGTTTTTCAGAAAACAATGAATTTTTTTATCTCACTGAAATTAAATTCACAGAAACTTTTTTTTTAATATATTAACTCTTATTGAAATCTCAACACTAAAACTGTCTGTCCTCCAAACATGGTGGCGCTCCGGCCTGCTGCAGAAAACTTACCAGGTCAATGAGGTCGCTGAGGTTCTTCTCGATCTGCTGAGGAGGCAGACGCCTCATCAGGTCCAGAGCACAGTCCAGCTGCTGGTCATTCTGAGACACACAAGCAGAGAAAAGCAATCATCAGGAGACTGTACTTTAGAGGTGGGTGATATTTCAGCCAGTATCGGTATCGGCTGATATTTGCATAATTTGAGATGATTGGTATCGGACCGATACCAAAAATTCCACAGATGTTTCTCTTTTACTTTGACCACTGGTTACTGCAGGAGAAGCGCTCTGTTTAGCTCAGACTTACTCCCATTCCCACTCCCGTGTGCGTCTTGTGTCAGATGCTAGACGTACACGGGGGAGTGGTCCTCGCACGCTGTGGCTGTTCAAGATGTTTCACATCCGGAGTTTTTCAGTTTCCGTACAAGATCATAAAATAGCTGTCAGTACAGGAATTCATTTCACTCTTGTCAACAAACTGAACTTATCAATCAATCAATGCAGCTTTATATACAGAAAGCATGTTTCATGACTCCAGTTTGAAGTCTTCGGACACTTTCAAGTCTTCTCAGTTGACCATTGTACAAGGCAGCACATTTATTCTTCAACCTGGTAGAAGATAGCGCCTCGCAAGGCCGCGCGTCCTTATTTCCCAACTCCTGTTTCACACATATAAGCATTAGTATTGGCAGCCATCAGTAACAGTTGGAGGAAAAATATTGGTTATCGTTATCGGCCGGGAAAAATGATATCGACCCATCCCTACTATACTTTGAATCACCAGCAAGCACCAGCTGAGCAAGTCTGCTCTATTAGTCTGCTGTTGCAAAAAAAATAACAACAAAAACCAGCAGTTCTTTGGGATTTTATATGCAGAACTCAAAAAAGCAGGAACAAACTAAGCTGCAGAACAATTGGTATGCAATCTCTCTCACACACACCCATGTCAGTTCTTCCTGGGAGCTTTAAGAGACCAGGATCTTCCTTCATGTCAAACAACAGAACAATGATGGAGACCATGAGTACCGAGGGCCTTCAGCTGCTAATGGAGACGATGCGTCTTCAGTGAGGAATCCACCTTAAGCCGTCACACTGAGGGTTCCAAGATTTAAACACGTGTGTGACAGCTTCAGGCAGTGACGTCTTGATGTTCACGTCTCACCAACCAAGTGAACTTTTATTTTGAAATTCCTAAACAAAGCATGACTGGAAAAATGTTAGTTGAGCAATGATTTATTAAATCAGAATGTGATCTGCAGTAAATGAAGGAGATTTAAATATTTAAATGTGAATCGATTATTTTCATGAAGTAAAGAAAAAGTTACTTTTACCTTATAGCTGCATAAAATTTGGTGACTTTTTACATGTTTGTTAAACAGATCTTTAAAATAATGAAAATTCTTTTTAAGGACGCAACAGCGGGGCTGGGAGCCAGTGGCAAAAAAAGGAAATCCATTATGATCCATAAAGTGGAATCTACATGAATCAAATCGTGGATTTGCATTAAAGGCTTTTTGGTCAGAAAACAGCGCAAATTATTAAAACTAAATTAACCCAAAGATTTAATTAAATTTGTTTCACTTTTGAAGTAAAAGGATTTTTTTTAATAAACAATGAACTAAAACATTGGGACAAATGGGGAGAGATGAAGTGATTTTATTTTTTAAATGAAAGCACATGATCCGGTCACCAGCTGGTCTGATCAATTCAGAAAAAAACACATTCTTGCTTTTTTCCTTCAAATCACATGAAAGTCTTCCAGTACTGACACAGCTGTGCTGCTGAGATTATCTACAGAATAATCCTTGTTCTTATGTGTTATTTTAAAAACTCGTTCTTTTGGCTTCATGTTGTTTGTAGATCTTAAGAAACTACAGAGTAAGACGGAGTCCACTGGCACTTTCCAGTTATCCTCAGGCTTCCCTGTTCTACACATTTGATTGATTTCAGCCGCACAAAGTGAAACAGGTTTAGTTTTAGCTGAAGCAGATCAAACATAAGCAATGGTTTCTGCAAGTGCGGAGGACTGAAAGAAAAAAAAAGTGTGAATGTTTAATAGCTGTTGAATTATTACTGCTGATAAAGCATCTGTTTGCTGAGAGCCACAGATCCATCATTTACACCAAAGCACTGCAGCAAAGACAAACAGAAGATCTTACTGTTTATCTTCCAATAGTGGCCGGTCTAATAGACGCCAGTCTTTAATAAACACTGGGTAAGCTGCCACATTTTTGGAATAAAAGGCGGGGCTACTACTGGAAGACATACGGTACACTGTTTTGACAAATTTCAATCTGAGGAGTAATCAACACAAAGAATTCTACACCCCTTTAACAGAATACTTTTTACATCTGCTGCAGAGCCTTCAGATTTCTTTGCTGGGAACCAGGCCTTATTTTGAAAAGCAGACAGAAGAGATAAATTTGGCCTTTCACATTAAAACATTCTTAAGCTTCCCTTTCTTATTCTAGGAAAACACCATTTCACTTCACTTGAGGTCATGAAAGCAGATGATGTTCAGGATCCTTTGGCGCCCTGGCAGGACAACTCTTTCCAACAAAACTCCTGACTTGTTATGTAAACTCTTAAAAAAAACACATACACTGATCTAGCCAGAGTTTCTGAGCCATTTTTAATTAAACATTGGCTTAGAGCAGTAAAAGTACATTTCTTCAAATGGAGAAAAAAAATTACAGCTTTAACTGAAGTGGCTATGAAGCGACACATTTACCTCAAATCCGGATGCAGTTCTCTGCACATAAACACTCCTCACAAGCTAGTTTGGGTTGATGCACGTTTAAAAACTGAAAGGCTAAATGTGCTTAATTAACTATGACGAAAACCAGCTAGACACATTTTTACAACTCATCTTTTTACAAACCAACATGCCAAGTTAGAACTTTATCACAAATACTTTGTTTTACTGTTGGTTTTTTACATCTATTTTTCCTTATTTCTCTTTTAAATGCCTAGAGTTAAAAGGATCAAATGTGTATAAACTATACAAATGCAGTCCTGCATCAGTTATCAGATCAAACAACGGTGACCTGTTTGAGTGTCGAAAATCCTTCACTCTATAAATCATTCCTTAGGAGACTGTAAAAAAAATTTCCTGGGTGCAATTTCTCCATCTCTGGGTCATTTTTTTAGCTCCATATTTAAGCCTCTTTTAGCTGATCTTAATCTGCATCATCAGTCACCTCCGTTCATCACACCTTTCTGTGTAAATATGAGCTCAAGCCAACAGGCCCCGGGGTCATGGGAGACCAGCAAGGCAGGACCATCAGGATTAAACCCGAGGCTCAGAGAAAAGGTGACTCCAGAGAAACAACATCTGCTGCTCCTGGTTTCAGACATGCAGAACAGAGACGGGGGCTTTCCTGAACCTGAGCAAAAACTGCATTTAAAAACGTAAAAAGACAAGTCTAAACTTTACTCATGATTTCCTCTGATATTTTTCTTCATCCGGGTTATTGTTTGTGTAACTGTCAGCTTCCTCAAACAAAATACGAATCAGAAAAAAACATCCACAACTCCAAATATTAAAACAAAAAAAAAAAGCCAAATAAAATCCTGTATGAATAAAAACACAATACTTTGATTTTATGTTTTGATTCTGCATACATTAGAGGAGACAATAAAACAAACTGGACCTAAATGGCTGAGAGGACAGAAAAGTCTAAAAAAGCTGCAGAGGTCAAACGTTAGGAGAAGTTACAATGAAAGTTATAAAGAATAAAAATGAACAGTTTATGTAATTTCACACTGATGTTGATTAACCAATAGACAGATTTATGAGACTCAACCTTTCCAAACTAAAAGAAAAAACAAAGCTTTTGTTTGTCGGTTGTTTATGGGATAAAAACATGATAGCACACCCTGATTTTTTTTTTGTTAGATGTTTTTGAACATGTTAATGTTTAATAAGTTTGCAAAATGTCAGGACACAAAAATCTGTTTGAGCAATTTGATTAGAAATGCCAAAAGGCTGAAATAAGCATAATAATAACCAGCACTGATTTGAATTAGCCTGCACTGAGAAATAAAACTTAGAATGATAAGAACAAAGACTTTGTTCATCCTAAAAGTCAAAGGAAATTCTCTTGAAATTCCCAATATTTGTTTTGTTTGTAATATAGATAGATAGATAGATAGATAGATAGATAGATAGAGCAGAGATAACTTTTCTTTTTTCTGTCCCTTTTCATCAAAATGCCAAAATGTTGTTATTTATTGTTGTGTGCTATGAAAACTATTTTTTTTAACAAATTCCAATTTCAGTCCATGATTAGTACATTTGCTTTTTTCACAAAACAAAATTAAATTGCTTAAAAAAAAAAGGCTGGACTCTGTTCGTTATGCTGCAACAGTCCATCCACACCATGGATTGGCTTTCCTTTTATTTAGTCAGACAGAACATGCTTTCTGGTGGTTTTTGATGTCAAACTCAATTTTCTTTTACTATAGGTTCTCCAGTGTTCCGTTTAAAGCCTTATTTGTGTGAAGATGGTATTTCACATCTACACAAATATGGTGCGATTGTAATGTAGAAACATATATGAATATTTGAGTAGAGCTGACTATCCAGTGCTGAATTATATGCATCCAAGACAAACTGATTTGGTATTTTGGCAGTGACGCCTGACTCTTGTTAAGTAAATATGGGCAACAATTACGAGTTAAATCAAAAGCTAACAATAATTTGTGGTACGTATGGGCGAAATATGTGCATTCCGATAGGAAGTCATGACAAATACACAAACTCCCCAAGCAGGAAACCCGGCAGCAGAAGAGACATTCAGCTCGTCACGGTCGGGAATACGAGTAGCGAGTCTTATTTTAGCGACAGGCGCCTCTTAGATCGACTGCTTGAACGAGTTAGTGTGTTTGCTATATTTGGGGTCC
>BSAI01000148.1:2957415-2969416 GCA_036245035.1 Adrianichthys oophorus
TCCTCAGAGGCGACGTACTTAAGTTAAAAAGGAAATGACCTAAAATTGACCTTAGAGGGGATAGAGGGGTGGCTGAAGGGGTTCAGATCTTCTCCTGAAGAAGTTTCTGCAGTCATGCAATCAAGTTCTGTCAGCCTTGACTGCATGATGTCTTCCTCTGCGTGGGTGAGGGGGTGTCCCACAAGGCTCTGTTTCAGGCCCACTGCTTTTGCTCTGTACTTGCTTCCTGTTGGGCATAGTCTGTGTAACTCTAGTGCTTCTTCTCATGCTGTGCTGACGATTGTCTCATTTACATAAAGCAGGGGGACTCTGCCTCAAGCAAACATTGTTCTGATCCGCTTTCATTGGCGGCTGGCAAGTCACTATCTGAGTTTAATGAGGTTAAGACCCACAACCCAGCAGGACACCCCCCACCCCCCCACCCCACCCCCCAAAAAAAATTGCCTCTGAGATGTGATTGGGACTGTTGGCGTGGAGTAAACCCGCCTCCTTTTCCCACCATGCATCCTGGAGTTGCCTATCCCTGAACTAGAGCTTTTAATTCTATTGCAAATCACTTGAATCTGAACATCTTGTGATTGTTCTTTGATGTGCTATTTAAACTGTTGTTTTTAATGTTTGTGTTGATTCTCTTTTTTACTAATACCAGTGAGTTTGTGAATCACATCAGCGGTTTACGACACAGGAATAACACCCCCCGTTTTAGCACTGAGAATGTAGGTTTAAAGACACGTTTTATGTTGTTTTGACCTCATCTTTGCTATGTTTGTGAATTTATACATTTCTATTTTGTCTCTGTGTTTGATCTTTTGCTATAAAACACAAGAACTGTTTGATCTCAATGTTTGTGGTTTTGGCAGTAAAAAAAGACAACATTTACTGCTACGAATATAGGTTGTTTTTTTTTTGGATATTTTAGATTCCTTGTGGAAATACTATGTAATATATTTAAAAATATATCTGTAAAAAAAAAGCAGCTGTGGTTTTGCTTGAAAGATTGATATGGAGCATTGCCACAAAAACTGTTTTAAGGGTAAATTGGAGCACATTGTAAAGTAGCAAATAAAGCTCAAAAGGCCCTGGACTACGAATGGTTAAAATACTACACATATAAATAAAGTTAAAATTGATAAGGAACCTTGTTGCACTAAAAGGTTTCGTTGGCAGATCCCAGGAGACGCTCACACCCCAGATTGTTCTGCATATTTCTGAAATTGCCCCAAAGTAGCAGCATTACAACATGTGGACATGAATTTATGAAGCAAAATCTTAAAAGACTGCAGATGGACTCAAGTCTTGAGTCATTATTCTAATGGAGTTACTAGTCTGAGCAGGGTATTTCACTTTTTAAGGGCAACAAACCCCTTCACAGTGGGCTGCAAACAACATAAAACATGACCTAGATTGAAACGCTCAGACACAATCATTTGAAATTTGGGAACGTTCAGCAAAAACATGAAAAAATCCTTTGTGTTCTGTTTCTCCATCTGAACAGTATTCAGAGTTATTAAAAGCGGCTGTCTGATTGATGCCATTCGTTGAAACCATGTCAAAACAACGAATACATAAATAACAGTGAAATTAAGCAGCTCTGGACTTCATTTGCTGCGGGGAAAATAAAAACACGAGCCTTTCTAGTTCTGTGGGTCCTCCATTTCACTCTAACACAAATGTTTTTGTTAGAATCCAATCCCCTCAGAGACTTTCAGACAAAAGAAAAAGATGCCAAAGTGAGATACTGATCTCCCCGTACATTTTGCCAAAGCTTTTGTTGTGAAAATCTCAAAAACAGCGGCTATTGAGCGGAGAAAACCTGGAGCAGATGCAGAATCTCACATCTATCTGATGGATAGCTTGACATAAAAGCAGAACTGCATGATGCAGAACCATTAAAGATGAACGCGGGGTATTGTGGTCTTGTCTGACACTTGTAAGTTGTGTAATATGGAGAAGTCTGGGGGTTTTGGTTCAGGCTCTTTGGTCATGCTGCATAGTTCTCTGAATCCAATTAGCAGTCGGAGGGGCCCGAAAGTCTGTTTTTATGTGTTTCTGTGCTGGCTTGTCTGATGATGGGTGTGGTGTAGCCTGCGGCGAGGTGAAGCTAAACGCACAAACACATTCCACCTCCAGCTCCAGCTCTGCTCTCCACCAGCCTGCTGCCATGGTGTGTCCTCCATCGACAGGATGTGCTCGTTAGTCAGAGACGTGCGGCCTTGACCGGCCGTGATTGATGGCCTCAGCTGACCCGCGTCCTCTCCGGCCTTCAGTCGGGCCTTTAGTCCCTGTTCTCAGCTTCCTGTGAGCGGACTGTTCGTTTACAGAGTTGCATCAATCATTTGGATTTGGGCCTGAATCAGTGTTAATCTCTGTCTCGTCTTTCTACTTTCCGCGGTTCTCATCATCCCTCTTGTCTTTCTCTTCACAGTGACAGGCCTTGGTGTCGGCGTTGTCTTCTCCGTCCTTTTCTTCAAACGTAAGTAGTGTTGTGTGGGACAGGGTTAGTGTAACCTGTCCTCTTAAAGCACAGCAGCGATCGTTTCCCCCTCCAGGTCGCACATGGCCCGTGTCCTTCGGGTCAGGCTTGGGGTTGGGAATGGGATACAGCAACTGCCAGCATGACTTCAGGATGCCGTATCTGATTCACGGTCGCATGGTTAAGGTTAGTTCTCAGCGGGGAAAGATTGCGGCGCAGCAGTGTGCAGTTCTGAGAGATTTCTCTGTGTGTTTGCTTTCACAGGACCAGTAATGAAGGACTGAAGATGACTTTTTCATCTGCTCCCATCACTTTGCTGCTCGTCTATTTTCTGGCACTAATATTCAGCGATGCACATACTGTGTAAATCAAAGAGCGATCCATTGTATATGTAATAAAGTGACTTTGGAAAAGTCCTGCGTCTCTCTGTGTGAACATGTGAGAAGAATGAAATGCGGTTTCGGGGGTGGAAGGTGACTCCTTGTGTTAATGAGAGACTTAAACTCCTGCTGTTTTGGAATGAGGGCCAGGTTCAGCATCTGCAGCCCTTTCACAGAGTGTGAGCATGAAAAGTTGTACTGAATGATGAAATAAAGACTCGCTCTCGGTTGAAGAACAAAGCTGGCGTGGAGAGCTGTTAAAGAAAGAGTGATGTTTGCTGGAGTGAACTCCCACATGTGGTCATTTCCACCAGTTTCTTTAACTGGAAATGCTTTGTGGACATGGATGGATGGAGTTCTTTTAGATATGGAGACGAGGCAAAGATCCACCCTGGTTTTTATTGTGGGTAGGTCGAATGCAGTGGGGCGTGCATCCTGTTCTACTTTATGAGAAAAGAACAAGAGGGTTTTCTGCGAGTGTGACCGCTTTCATTTCAGTGAGCTGAACAGCATCTACATATCATGAAGGATATCTGTGGTCCTGTGTGTCCATTGGCTGCGTGTCTGTTAGGCAGGATTGTTTTGACTGTGATTGATCTGTGTGTGGCTGAATGGGTCTCCAAGGTGTGTAGAGTTCTGGTCTGTGTGCGACTGAGCGTGGTTTCTCCAGCCCCCTGGTGGAGCAGAATCTGTGGAATGCAGAGAAATGCCTTTTCTGCGCTGGGGCTCAGGCTTATTGCTAACAGGTGAGTTCTGCACTTTGCACGTCGGAACACAACACATGTCGAGCACTTTCACATCAAAGCCTCTTGGAGACACAGACTCATATTTTCCATTTTTCTCTTACCAACAGTTTTCTCAGTAATGTAAGCACATGCATTCTTGCTCACAACAGAGTGGAACTTGTTCAAAGGCCTGTTGCTTCAGCGCCTGTGTGCTGCAGTGCGTCAGACACGCAGTAACCCGGCCAGAAATTAAGCCATGTCACTCGTCCCCCCGCCATTAAAATATTTGTTTGCAAGTGGAGCGTGAAACCGATAGGGGTGCTCATGGACGGGAGCCAGGCGGAACACCTGTGAGCAGAAGGTGCAGCGAATGGGAGGGCTGCAGGCATGGAATAATCAAGGACAGCCAGAGCCAGGAAGGCCTGTAAATCCCCCTGTGGAGTCAAGGCCAGAAACCCAATCACACCGGATGGATGAAAAAACTCTGTTTCTGCAGAAACCACTGATAAGAGATTCTCTTAAAGGGGATTTGTTTTAATTTAAAGTTTATTTTGACTATTTGTCAATTTAAGCTTTTACCCCCATTTTAAAAACAGTTTACTTGTATTGAAATGGGATAACTGAACAGCTGTGAAAATGATGAGAAATGAAGAAAATGCTCAAATATGACATAAAAAGCAGTTATTATTGTTATATTGTTTCTTTAAGGTAATTAAGACATAAAACTAATGAATAAACTGCTTCCTATAAGAACAAATGTACATCCAGTGATTTAGTTTTGCAGCTTTATTTCAATGTTTCATGTGCCCTTAAATTAATTAATTTCAAAGGTTGGATTCAGGACAAAAACCCATTTCACAGGAAAGATGCAGCAAAGATCCAATAGTTGTTGAGGTAACGTACAATGCAGAATAACCTGGATGACTTTTTTAATTATATCTATCAGATGCCTCAATAAAATGATTGGTTTTCCAGCAAGTTCACTCCTGAGGGCTGAAAGTGTTTGCCATTGAATCATTGACTCAGACTGAATCTGACCAATTACTGTTTAGTAACAATTTGTGGTTCCAACATGGTGACATCCATATTGCGACACATGGCGACTGAATTGACTTCAGGTTGGAAGCAAGTTGTCAGGGCTGCAGCCTTTGTTTGAGCAGCAGCTGGTGGTGCCCCTGACCAGGCAGCCCTGATTCTTGCTCCTGCTTTTCCTCCTATGAATCCTGGCCTTGGATTTTCAGTTTTGCCGGACTGTTGTCAGTGCTTCAGACTGTACCAGAGGACCAAGCCTGAAGTCTGGACCATCTTGTGAGTTTTCTGTCCACATTGAAACCTTGAGTAGTTTTGGTGGCCTGAGTTATCCTCTTGAACTGAGGTCTTGATTTCCCTTAAAGCCCTGAGTTTCACCTCATTGAGCTGCGACTCAGTGTTGCTTCCCATTGTTGTTTTCCTGTTCCGCTGTCAAGAGCCTCGGGTCAAGATATCCTGCTCTGTATGTGTGATCTGATCCTCTGGGTCAAGCTTCTGCATCAATTTGCCCGGTCTGCTCTTTACTGGAGTCCAGATCAATAGGCTTCCCTCAGCTGTCTCTTTACAAAGTTGGTTTGCCGGAGTCACCGCACCTGAGCTGCTCTTGCCAGTGTTCCAGAGTCTGGGTCTTGACATTTCTTTCTTTTGTGTCCTCTTCTGCACTCTTGGATTTGTCATTGTTGGGTTGTCCTTTGACAAAGTCCCATTCACTCTGTTCACTTCTCACATAGTTATGGGGTCCTCCCAGTGTATTTCTCACATCACAAATACGCTCTTCTTCAAATAGATTTTTGTTTCTCGTCTGCTCCTGATTCACAACAATTTGAATGAAGAAATACTCAAAAGCAAATTTGAACGAAATCTTCCATCAGAAAAATGCCCCAAGAAAATGTTAAACAGTTTTTGCTGTAAGGCTTCTGCTGTGGAGCAAAATGAATAATTTGACCGAGAAAACTAACAAACCAACACCAGGCTGAGAAATCCCAGTCAAAAACGCAGTTCTGGATGGATTTATGAAAATCCTGAAGTTGCTTTAATTTGAGGTAAAGTTTCAGTCTGATTCCCATCCGAACCAGATCAGGAACCAGAAGCATCTGTCATCAAAGCAGCGCCAGATGCGTGCAGACGTTTGGGAAGCAGGCCTGTTCGCCTTGTTAGTGCAGTGATTGTTTGCCGCCCCTCTTTTCGGGGAGGGAGGGTTCGAACCCTCCACCCTCCCACCCCAGAAACGGCCTCCACGGGACGCCTGTCTGAGGACTCAGCCGCGCCTCTCCGCCGCGTGACCGCTCCACAGCTGACGGAAGCAGCCCTGAAGAAAGCGCCCTTTTCCCGGGAATTCCGAGGGACGTTCCTCCAGATGGACCCCTGAGAGGAGACTGTGCCATCCTTCAACTCCGGACGCTGGGTCGCGGTACCTCTCCTGCTTAATCTCGGGATTATCATCCGCATTTACGGCATTTGACGGGATTAATCTCATCGTTGACTGGCCAAGGAGCGGCGGTTCGTACCTCAACTACATTACTCAAGTAGTCTATTACTTTACAAAGTAACAGATAAGTAAAACGTGCACAGCATCTGTGGATAAAAGGGGATTAAGTTCGCCTCTTGGAGAAAAAGAGAAACATCTTCAATAAAAACAATAAGGTCTAATTGGTTGCTTTCGATAAAACAAATTACACAGGATTACAACATTTATAGGACCTATTGTAATCTGAGTATACCTGGATTCAGTGATGTAAAGTACTTGAGTAAATGGACTTTGTTACTTTACTAAAGTTTTTATATTTTGGCTACTTTGTACTTACTGAGTATCAAAAATATGAGCAACTGTTACTCTCTACTCTACTACACTACACTTACCTATACATTTACTCGAGTAAATGTGGTTAACGTTAAGAGTCCAGTAAAATGTAGTGGAGTAAAGAGTACAAAGATTTAATCCAAAAATGTGGAGAGTATAAGTTGCTGATAGTTTTAATACTCAGTACAAGTACAAAGTAGCAAAATAAAAACACTTAATAAAGTAACAAAGTCCATTTACTCAAGTACTTTACACCACTGCCTGAATTACTTTTTTAATGAATGCAGCAAAAAATCTGGCAAAACTCCACTGGAAGTACTTAGTTTATGATCACTAAAGGGGTTTGAGGAAAGCATGCAAACTAAACCACAGCTATTTATTTAACATATTTGACTTGTATTAATGTGTACATGGCGCCTTGTCTAACTGGAGCACCATCCATTAAGTGCTCAAAAACGTTAAAAACAACTAAGGTGTTAAATACATATTTTTTCTTCAGCTCTTTTTTTTTTTTTTGTTTTTTGAATAAGAAAGTAGGGTTTTTATTTTATTTTATGTTTGATGCTTTTAAGCAAAAATGCATCTTAAAGAAGGAACTGGGACATCTTTTCTCACCTCTTAGTTTGTAAAAACGTTTTTTTTTTGTATTTGGCTTAATGGAAAGGATGAAAAGTGCGTGAAGCTGTGAATGTTACACAGTTTTTATAAGCAGGAGGGGAGAAGGTTGTAAAGTGACGTTAGTGGTTGAGTCATTTTTAAAGAAAAGAGGGAAGGGCTGCGCTGAAGGGGCTCTTGTTTGCTCTGATTCCACTCAGATTGTTTGGGAACAAAATGAGTCCACATTTCTGCTGTTTTCACTAAATAGTCTGGTTCTTATCATTCAGACCATCTACCAGCTGGAACAAGTGGGATGTAGGGATGAGTTTCAAGCAGGAAGTTTTCTAGATCTACAGGAATGTGCACGTTAGAGCAGCAGACTGTATCTGAGCAGCAGGAATCAGGTGATAATCCCGTGAAGTGAAGTTCTCTGTGCTTTCCATGTCCTGTAGGTGCAGCCATGTGGCGGCGACTTCAGATCTGCTGCACACTCTTTACACTGTATTCAGCAGCACCGCCTGCACACATCAACCGCCTGGCGCTGTTCCCCGACAAAAGCGCCTGGTGCGAGGCCAAGAACATCACACAGATAGTCGGGCACACAGGATGTCAGCCTCGCTCTATTCAAAACAGGTCAGGATGAAGACCCTCTCTGTCCTCGCATGACAGCCTCTCTGTGCAGCTGGAAAAATGAGGGATGCAGAAATGTGCTGCTATCAACAGGTCTGAAAGGCCCGCTCCATTCACCTTTTAGGATTCGTTCAACGCCAAGGAAAGAAAGTAAACAAAAAGTTTGCAAAAAGAGCTCCAAACCAGCTTTGTTTTACTACCCACCTGAACTGAGAGGAAAGCAATAAATGTCAAAGAAAAACAATAATTTACCTAAACTGTAGTTTCAATGGATTCCAGAGCCCAGAGAAATCCGGGTTCTTCTGTCCTGAAAACATTTGGAGTGATGCTCATTGTATGAATGTGCGTTTTAAAGCAACTTGATCAGCTGTAGAGGAGTTCTGAACCTGGATGCTGAACATTTTTAAGGATCAGTTAACTCGTTTACACAAGTCATAGATTATTGCACTGGATTTCATCCAGATTCCTCCAGTTCCTCAAAGATCCTCAGATCCCTACACAAAGGAGGTTTGCAGCTGTTTCAATTCATTTTTGAAACCCATTTGTTACTCTTCTTCCTCACCACTCTGTGGTGAAGGTCAGAGGTCTTCATTTGGAGCTCACGGGATGCCCCTCAAACACTAAAACACACATGTATGCACTCATGTCCTCTTATAGGCTGGAAATGTAAATGAAAGATTATCAGAGATCTTTCTGTTAAAGTAAATGTATGTAAAAAATGTAGTAAAATGAAAAACAATAATGTTTTCTAACTGCATTGACATAAGGATGCCACAGTTTAAAAGTGAACTGCATTTTACACCATTTGTTGCATCCCTCCTGCATCTGTTTGCACTGAAAGTGCCGACCACCAGTGTTGTTCTATATTTAATATTGTTTCATTAAATTACACCATGCTTGGAATGAGCCAACTGAGTTTTTTTAAATTGTTGATTTCTTACTAGCAAATTAAAAAAAACAATATTTCTGAATGATCATTTATTTGTTATTTTGTAATAAACAAAACCGAACCGAAACAAAAACGGACTAAAACACTGAGGTTTGAACTGAATGGTGGAGAAAGTGAGTGTTTGCATCCCGAGTGGATAATGATTAATAGAAAACACTTTTTCAGTCAACCAATCCCATAGAACAAGACTTCAACCTCCAGAAATGCCTGTCACTTCCATGTTGAGGGAAGAATACAAGTCTTTTCCAGTAAAAGTGTTCATAAAACTATTAGAAAATTCCTTTGCTTCATTTGTTCTTTTTCCAGCATCTTTTTCTGTGGAGTCGCGCTTTCCTCAGGTTAACATTCTTCTTCCAGCTTGTTTTATCTCCACACACTTTGAATTTATTTTAGAACATTGCAGCTTCACTAAAATATTTCTTTCATTCATTCATTTCCCAATCTGCTTTATCCCTTTCGGGGTCACGGGGTTGCCGGAGCCTAACCTGGCTACTCATGGGCGAAGGCAGGGGACACCCCTGGACTGGTCGCAGGGGCCACAATCACACACCCATGCACACTCACATTCACACCTAGGGACAAGTTACAGTGACCAATTAACCTATGAAGCATGTTTTTGGACGGTGGGAGGAAGCCGGAGTCCCCGGAGAAAACCCACGCATGCACGGGGAGAACATGCAAACTCCACACAGAAAGGTCCCCCAGCCAGGACTTGAACCGGGAACCTTCTTGCTGTGAGGCAGGAGCGCTAACCACTGCGCCACCGTGCAGCCCCTTCACTAAAATATGTTTTTGAAATTTTAGTTTGAAGGTTAGTTTAACTTTAAAAGTGTACATTTTCCAAACTCTGCAGAGTTCAACTATATCGCAATTTAAGACATAAACCAAACAGCTATTTTCAGGCTGCTTATAAAAGTCCACAGTGGTTTAAAGTAAAACATTTTTATATAATTTTATAGATGAATTTCATTCATTTCCCACACGTTAGTCCTCCAAATGTAGATAAATGTTGGAATCCCAGGAACGTTGGTGTTTTTCTTGTCTTCTTGGTTTGGTCTCTGGATTCAAACTGGAATGATGCAGCTTCTGCTTGTTGTTGCAGGGCTTGCCTCGGCCAGTGTTTCAGCTACAGCGTCCCGAACACCTTCCCACAGTCCACCGAATCTCTGGTGCACTGTGACTCCTGCATGCCGGCCCAGACGCAGTGGGAAGTGGTGAGAGCTGCTGCGCATGTGATCACGTAGAACGCACTCACCGACGGTGACTCGACAGATTTCACTGTGAAAGATTACAAGCACTAACAGAGGGGTAGGGAAGATTTGGAGAACTTTCTTTTCAAGTTAGTTGTCTTTGATAACTTGAAGGAATTCTGTCTGTGAGCAGGAGCTCCGTGGTGGATTGTTTGTAGTTTCAGGAGCTGTCAGGTATCTGGGTCTACAGGTGAGGTCACTTCCTGTTTCACTTGGGCTGCATTGTCTGTGATCAGACCCTCTCACTGTTTTACATCTGTGCCTGTGGATGAGGTTGTTGTTGTTTCAGGACGTGAAACGGAGCAACACAAGTGTTCCTGCCATGAAGGATCTTCATGAAACGGCTGATTATCATTTTCAGGGGGTCAAGTGAGACGAGGTTGTGTAACGTCTGCACAGATGATGGAGTGTGGGTCACACTAAACTTACTAGGGCTTGGACTTTTCTCTGCATCATAAGGTCTCTAAGAAGAAGCAATCACAAGAAAACATATTTTTATTTCTAGTTAAAGGTAAATTTGACCCCAAAACAAGAATGAACTTTAAAAAATGTACTCAGAACTGAAGTTCTGAATTTTGAACTCTACTCACTGACCAATAACGATTTTAAAAAGATGGATAAAGTGATGAGAAAGTTTGGCCCATGGTGAGTTTGGATGAAGATGATGCTTCACATTCAGAAGGCTGTGGATTTTGCATCAAAGCGTTTGAAACTACCCCTGTAGTTTTTCTTGGACTTCCTGTTTAATCCTGCGTTTCATGGTTGTTCTTGTGGTTTCTCAGGCGTGTGGCATTCAAAGTTACAGGAATGGAAGCTTTTACTTCTAACTGTTCTCCTGTAGCGCCCCCACCAGGATGGCATTTTTACTGTTAGAGAAGGTAAAGTCCCACACACTTGATCTGATCAATGCAGGATCCGTTTGGATGCTTAGTGTTTGGTAGGGAGACATGACAGGTGACAGGGATGGTGACAGTGTGGGTGTGGCTATAACTCTGGTTGCTGAGGAAAACGATCACATTTAAGTACCAGCACAAAAATTCATACACATCAGAACCTGACATGCATGATAGTTCCTAAGATTTTACTGTCCTCATTTTGCATTTGAGTACACAGGAGTACACAAGAGTACACAGTCAGATATTCAGTCACACACATACCTGTGTTTGTGTGCTGCACAGGTGACCCTGAATTGCCCCGGCAGTGAAGAGTCTCCTCGGGTGGATAAGCTGGTGGAGCGGATCTTCCACTGCAGCTGCCAGTCCTGCAGTAAAGACGGAGCCCAGGAGGGGGCAGTGATGCAGCTGTATCCAGCAGACAACACCGTCCTCACCTCTCCGTCTTTATCTGACCCCCCCAGCAAATCCCAGCCTCACCTTCTGCCCCACGCAGACACACACTCCATCAAGCAGCTGCACAAAGACCACCATACGCTGCCGCACACATCAGACGGGGGGTAGGAGGGTGTCGTTTTCCAACATGTTTGGGACTTTTTCCCTCTCTCTCCTCCACTGTCCTCTGTACCAATCTGTAGTGATGTAAGCACACTGAGATGTGTTCAGATCCCTCTCACCAGCATACACTAACATACAGTAACGCTCCACATAAACACAGAAGAATGTACACCTTTGTGTTTGCTGATTAACACCTGCATATATGAACATTTCTGCACCAGCACACCACTATAGTCTGTAAATGTGCTTTGAATGGAATAAAGTCTGTGGTTGTGAGAACCGCCTCTTGTGTTACAGTCATACAGCAGACCGCTGTGTGTGCGTATGGATTTGTTTGTGTGAGTGCAGCGGAATGTGTGCAGATGGGTTCATGTGTGCATGTGTAAATGTTTGTCTATGTATGCATGTGTTTATGTTTATATGCCTGTGTGTGCATGTCTTTTATTTGTGTATATGCATTTGTGTGTATTTTGTGTGTATGCATATGTAATTATAAATGTGTGTGTATTTTTTACGAGTGTATATGAATGTGTGTATTTTGTGTATATGCATGTGTTTATGCATGTCTGTGTGTGTTTATATACACGTGTGTGTTTAATGTGTATATAAATGTGTGTTTTTTGTGTACATGCATGTGTTTATGCATGTCTGTGTGTGTGTGTATACATGTGTGTGTTTTATGCATATATGAATGTGTTTTTGTGTACATGCATGTG
>BSAI01000148.1:2969426-3012649 GCA_036245035.1 Adrianichthys oophorus
TATGAATGTGTTTTTGTGTACATGCATGTGTTTATGCATGTCTGTGTATTTATACATGTGTGTTTTATGTGTAAATGAAAGTATGTTCCTGTTTTTATGTGTGTAGGCATGTTTTGTGTGTTTTTTTGTGTGTGCACATGTGTATATCAAATCCAATCAAATCAAGCTTTACCAGCAAATGAAGCTCAAAGTGCTTCACATTAAAAACATTTCCAAACATCAAGACAAAATAATCACCCCCCCACCCACACACACACTTACACACAACACAAAAAATCATAAAATGAGACACCAAAAATATGAAAAGAAAATTAACATGAATCAAAATTGAAATCTGGCTTGGTACTAAGTGGGGAAACAACATATTGGGACCTGTCCACATCAGTGACCCCTCACTTACATTCACAGAGGAAGCCAACATCGGATCCGCCTGATCAAAGCAAGAAGCCAGACCCGGGAGATCCCAGTGGAGCGACGCTGTTCACCGAGAAGACACAGTCACTGATTTGGAGGAAAACACTGGAGTTAAAACAAAATGAGAAAGGAATGAAATACATAAAAGTACAAAAAATTTAAAAATAAAGTTAAAAAAGCGATTAGTGACAATACATAGGTAAATGAATTATTAAAGAAGTAAATAAATAAAGATCATTATATACCAGTATGCCTGTGTGTGTGTCAGTCTAAAGCTTGGTTCAGAGTCTCTTCAAAACCAAAGCTCTGGTTCTGGTTCTGCTGCATGGACCTCAGAGGAACAACAGGAGATCCTTCTGTTCCTCTGAATCAATCGAAGGACCTGCCTCTGTTTCAGCAGAACTATTGTATCTGTTTTCTTCATTCTTTAGGGGTTTTTGAAACAACGTGAACCCACGATCTCTGTGTGAGTTGTAAAGGATTTTAAGGCTCAGTCTTACAATGATCTTTATGTTTGAAATGAAGTCAGGAACTATCAAGAAAACATGAAAAGTGTTTCTGTTCATGGTTCAGTTGTTGAAATGAGAAAGCTCAGCATATGTTGTGAATGTATAGATACACACCTGGACCTTGATCAGACCTGAAGTGTGGCTTGGATCACAGACTTTATCTTGTTTTTGTTTCTACAAATTTCAGAAACTCTGCATTAAAATGTTTAATTTTAAAGTATTTCTTCTAGCACTGCACACGTATACACATATAATACAACTAATTGAATAATACATTTGTGATGCTCTTTCTGTAATTTGCTGAACGGAAAATGATTGAAAGGAAAATGTTTCAGAAACAAACAGCAGTTACAAGATATTTCGATATGTTCTGATACTTGACATACAACAGGGTGAACATATGAGGTGACAAATGCTGCTAAGTTAGACAACTTTAAAAAAATGTTTGTCTGTGAAAAGTTTTTTCCCCACTTTAAATTTAAAAGCTTCAAAGGATTTTAAAAGTAAACTTTTTATCTTTCTTGCCTGGCTGGGGGGTGGAAGGCTCAAGGGGATTTGGAAATCGTTCGCGGTGGTTAACTAGGAAGAATTGTTTGCAGTTGGCACTGCACCAAACAGAGGATTTCCATGTCACAGGGTTTGAGATTGTTCCCGGTGTTCTATGGGCACAGATTCCTCAGTGATTGGGGCCTGAACCTGTCGTGGACCTTTCTTTTGCATGACATGGTCAGAGGTGGTTCTGATGGGTGCTTGGATGGGCGCGTAGAATTTCTTCTGAGGGACAGGTGGGGCAGTTGTGATCCCATTTTTACTGACAAGTCAAGGGACCTTTTGGGTGGTGCTGCAGGATTTGGTATTTATATTCTTGGTGGTGGTTTTGGGAAAAGTTTTAGAATGTGTGACGGTGTGTCTCTTTTTTCTGCTGAACTTTAAGCGATTCTGTGGGCTCTGTGGTTGGTTGAAAAAGGGGGTCTTTTTAATGTAGTTATTTGCATGGATTCCTTGTAATCTTTGATGGCCTTATGGGAGGGGAAAAGGAACCGGTCCTGGATTGACCTGGTCACGGAAGTTTTAATAATGATTTATAGATTGAAGAGTTCTGGGTTTACTGTCAGGTTTCTGTGAGTGCCGGCGCATAGAGGAGTGCAGGGGAATGAGGTGGTGGACAGTTTGGCTAAATCCGCTTTGTGGTGGACTTGAATGTATCTCTGGAGGAGTCAGAGTGTAGAAGCATGGCTGGATTGATTGTTTGGCAGAGATGGCAACAACTCTGGGATAGGAAAGGCAGACATTTGTTTTCTATTCATCCACAGTGTAATGTCACATTTCCTCCACTGTACAACATGAAGATTACCAGGTTGAGGTTGGGGTTGTCTCTGATTGGAAGGCATGAAATGGGGTACTGTGTAAGGTGCGGGGTGTTGGAATCAGTTACTCATGTGCTCTTGGCCTGTCCTCAATATGCTGAGTACCATGGGTTTTATTTGGTGCTCTCACTGATCTTGGTTTGCAGACTTTTTCTGTGCGAACAGTATTGGGTGTGGGTGAGCATTTTGGAGATTGAGCTGTTGCTATCTGTCTGTCGCAGGGGCCACAATCACACACCCATGCACACTCACATTCACACCTAGGGACAATTTAGAGTGACCAATTAACCTATGAAGCATGTTTTTGGACGGTGGGAGGAAGCCGGAGTACCCGGAGAAAACCCACGCATGCACGGGGAGAACATACAAACTCCACACAGAAAGGTCCCCCAGCCAGGACTTGAACCGGGAACCTTCTTGCTGTGAGGCAGGAGCGCTAACCACTGCGCCACCGTGCAGCCCCATGAGTTAACTTGTTTTAATATTTCTTGTACCTGATTTCATTCTCTTTTCTTTACTTCTACATCTTTTTTTTTTATAAAGACAGTTCTTCTTTTTACAGGCATTTTGTAAACCTTTTGTTATCCACGGACAGTTGAAACATTTCAGTTTGATAGTGTATACTTTGACTGGACAATTTTTGCCATACGAGCTTTTAAACATCCTCAAAAACAACTCATAGGCATCATCCACATTCCTTTTTTCTAAAAGTTCTGTGCCATTAACTCCTCCTTAAGTTCGCATTTAGATTCTTCAGTTCTAATTCTCTCGATGTGTGGTTGATTTTTTTTGTCTTATAATTACAGTCAAAGTTAATAAAATGGGTAAATGATCAGAATATTAAAGTCACCACATACGAAAACTGTTTGTTTTGTAAATTAAGAAAAACACTCTCCATCCATACTCTGAAGGAGTCAACGTTTGTTCATGTTTCTCTATAAATACAACTTACAATGATCTTCTTTGTCTTGTCATTCCAAATGTCAATGGTCAGACATTCAAACAAGTTATCAATAACAGTTGTCATGTAGTTCACAAGTTTGTAATTGAGTCTTTTATCCACAAAGAGTGCTCCAGCTCCACCAGCTTTGTTATTCCTGTCGATGTTTATAAGATCAGAACCATCCAGATGAATGTCCATTCCTATTGCAGTTTTAAGCCACGATTCTGTGATGCTGCAACACTGAATCGTTCTTAAAAGGTCTGGAGATAATCCTTAATGATATGAAAGTTTTTTTAACATGCTTATGAAATTCATCTTCACTATAATAATGACAATCATCATGAATACAATGAAAAACAATCATATCTGGGTCTATGATCTGAACCAACTCATGCTCATTTTAGTCCGTCACTTCAAAAGTCCTCAAATTCATTCATGATGATTATTCATTCAGTTTGAAAGAGTCATTTTCATTTCTTTTCTCTCCATTCTCACCAAAATTATTCACGGATAATACGTGTAAGTCCAGATCACATAAAGCCAAGAATATCCAGGTGACATTTCCCCTATCTAACAGTGTATAATCCATAATCCGTTCACAACTCTTTTGCATTTTGTCCAGAGCATCACAGTTCAGTTCATGATTTCCATGTTCAGCCACGAACAGTCCTGTACATTTCTTTCGTTGATCCTGTTGTTTCTCGAGCTATTTCCGTCATTTTCTTAGTAAAATGTTCGTTCACGTGGACGCCGGATCCTTTTAGTTTCTTTACCTCCTGCAGACTTAAGACATTTGAATGAAAATTAGAAGAAAAGATGCAAAATCCAGACGTTTTTGTCAAAAATGTCAGCTTTTTTTTTCTGCCACAAAAACTTTCAGAGCAGTTAAAATGTCACCAATACTGGACATTAGTACCTCACATCACAAACCCATTTGTTCCAGTTTGTCAAATAAAAAACATTTATCTACAGAGTTTTCTGGAAAATGCCGTAGTCTCTTCCATGTTGCTGTAAAAAATGAAGGAAATTTAGAAAAACGAAGAGAGCGCACTGAGAAGATACCAATAAAAACAAAGTTTCACAGGAATCTCTGTATTTATTATGTGGCCATGATTTTGTTTGTTTCGTGATGAAGGTGGTTCTTTTTTGTGAGGTGTTTATTTATGAGGTACCTCTATTCTACATTTCAAGGATGTTAGTGAACATTCTCCATTGTCTTTGTTGTGCTGATGTGAAGATTTTCTATGTACCTGCAGGTAAACGACGACTCTACAGCTGTGAAATTAAAGGAGAAGACAGCTGTGGAGTTTGTCTAAAGGGAGAACACTTTTAAAGAATGAAGCACTGCTACTCAGTGACTTCTTGACTAGACTTAGCTTGTTGTTCTGTTGATTGTGATTTAAATGAAGTTTATGAACCAAAATAATAAAACAAAGTTTATTCTGCTTCTTAACAGGAGACTAAAGCTCTGTTTGGGTTAAATTCTTGCAGACACAGAAAGTGGATTTTTTTTCTTTTTGTCTCCAAAACACATTTATCAACATGCAGTACAATAATAATCAGCCAGTCCAATAAAGAAAGTCAGCAATGACAAAGTGAAGGTTTGCTTTCACATGGGTCTTTTTTATTAAAGTCTCGAAATGTCAAATTAAGGAAAACTGAACTGAAGGGAAACACCAAAATTCATGCCTTTATTTTCTATCCAGTAAAGGACAAGCTTTACGTTTAGTCATAGATTTGACTTTTGCACTGGTGTGGTAGTAAATATTTATGCAGTTGATCAGTTTTAAACCACTAAAAGGTGTTTGAATGAGGACAGAAGGAACTCGAAGACTGTGAAAATAGTTCATGCAAAACAAGGAAAAATAGTTTTTGAGACGGTTTTATTTCATTATCGTCAACCCTTCAGCTTGGTTTTAAATGTTTGTCGCTGTTTCAATATTAAAAGTTTAAAGACTGGCCATAGACATACAGTGTAAAACCTTTGAGCTAAAGGTTTGACTCCAAACATTTGGGTGTGTTTTAGATCTTTGTTTGAATGCAGACATTTTTTCCAGGTTTTACTACAAATTTGAGTGAAGCAATAATTACGAAATATTCATTTATGCTTAAAAGTTTTAATACAAAATTCAAGCTCCAATAGAGGCTTCTGGAGCCTCTTTTTTAATTGCCTTTTTGATAGATGACATGCAGCCACACTCCATAACATGTAAAAAAATTATATTTTTGATGGAGTTTGTAGAAAATACATATTATTACAATTTTATAGCATTTGTCACTGGTAAAAAGAGATATTTTTGTATCAGAAAATAAACGAGTCTGTAGTGTTTGCATAACAACTTGATTTTGTCTCTGTTTAAATAAAATCTGTTTAAATAAAACTCAAGCTTGTACAAAAACCTTAAAAACTACAAACAGGAAGAGGAAACAGTTTGAAACAGCTCCCATCAGATCCAGCAGATGTCAGCAGATGGAAGTGAAAGAGAGTTTGTTGCTTCCATGTCCCGCTTTTCACCGCTTTCTCCTTCATTGAACTGTCCCCTGATGTGGTCTCTGAGTCTGGGTAACATCTTCTCTCTCAGCTCTGCTCTCCGCCCGCCATCTTTTCCTGTTGTTCTGGGTAATTTAATTTGAACAATAAAAAGGTTGGCTGTCCGTGTGTGCAGGAAAACACATAGATCATCCTCTTATCTCCCAGCCATGCGATTGACAAAGCCTGCAGGCTGCTGAAGGATGAACAGAACAGACTCCAAAGCGCAAATTTGTCGACATATCCCAACTCATCGTGAAGCACACGATGTTGTTCAGATGTTCAAACCTGAGCAAGCTTCAGCTATGAGCTCTCTCAGTTTCCATTTTTTGTTCTACTAACCTCATTTCATTTATTTCAACATGCTATCAGTTTAATCAAATGTAATGTGAGGAGGGAAGAAAGATTCTTTATTTATCTAAAGGGTTTTTGTACTTGACTGATGTGCTTCATTACTGGGTGAAATGTAGTGCTCAGCATAAATGTACACCCCACTACATTGTTCAGGAAACCTTTAGTGTCCTTTCAGAATGAACATTTTCTATCAGATATTATACTACTAAATAATCCCACAAATGTGAGCCATTGATTCCAAACAATATTTGTTCATTTGCACACACAAAACAGTGATTTTCTCAACTAATTCATTCAACTTCATGTTGCAAAAATGAGTACACCCCAAGTATAGTCTTAGGAGAAAAGCCACACTTCATACAAACAAATTCTAATGAACCACAAGTGAGTCTAATGATTCATTTAAGATGTGTCCAGGACTATAAAAAAGCATTACTAAACAAAGAAAAACCCTTCCCATTTCATGCTGTCAGAAACAGCTCCTCATGGAAGAGAAATGTCACAAAATCTGAGAAAAGAAATCATTTCTTTACATAAAAAAGGCGAAAATCCGCAAAGCTTTACATATCAGTCATAATCCTGTAGCAAAAGTGATCCAATAATGTAAGATGGAAGTGCAACCATCTGATTCAGGATGTCCACTGAAGTTAACATTTCGACAGGAGCGTCTTCTGATGAGAAGGTTGAGGAAAATCTCCATGCAAGTCACTGCAGTTAGCTAAAGCAGTAGAAAGTCAAACTGGAGTGACCGTTTCCTGTGACACCATACGGCACACACTGCAGAGGAATGGTATGCAAGAGTATCATCCATGAAGGAAGCCTCTCCTAAAGCCCATGCATAAAAAAGCAGGCCTAGAATTTGCTAGGGCCCATGCTGAAAAAGAGGAAGACTACTGGGACTCTACTCTGGAGTGATGACACCAACATCACTGTTTTTGGAACTAATGGTTTTGAAACTGTATGGCTTCATAAAGATGAGGATTTCAAAGGAAAGTGCATGGTGTCTACAGTGAAACATGGAGGTGGTAGTGTCCTCATGTGGGGCTGCATGAATGCTGCTGGTGTTGGAGCTGCATTTCATTGATGGTATCATGAACTCAACAATGTACTGCTCTATACTGAAGGAGAAGATGCTGCCATCACTCCGTGCACTTGGTCGTCGTGCACTTTTCCAACACGACAATAATCCCAAACACACATGGAAAGCTACTGTTGCATCTCTGCAGAAGAACAGGGTGAAGAGGATTGAATGGCCAAGTATGTCTCCTGATCTGAATCCAATCCAACACCTGTGAGGAATTCTGAAGCAACACGTTGAGCATCTCTCTCCATCCAGCATCCAGACCCTAAAAGAGGTTATTCTGGAAGAATGGAAAGAGATAGATGCTGCAATATGTCTCCAACTTGTTCATTCCATGCCTAGAAGACTTGGTGCTGTCCGTAAAAATCACAGTGCTCATACAGAATACCAGATGTAGTAGTTTTTGATGGAGGGTGGATTCATTTTTGCTTCAACCAATTGGAGGAAAACTGAAGATTTTGTGATCTAAGTTACGTTCTTCACTTTCATTTCAGGTTTTGGGGTTAAATAAGTGTTTTTAATAAAACTCATCCTTGTGGAAAGTTTGGAAATTGTCCTTTTGTTCATTGCACTACTGATTAAATTAGTTCTTTTTAAGGAGGGTGTACTCAATTATGCTGAGCACTGGACTTTACATTTACAAACATCAGAATAGAGTAAATTGCTTGCAATTTATCTTTAAAGTTAAAGTAATTTAGCTTCTTCAGTAAAGGTGAGCAAAGATAATCTAGGTTGTAGGGGAAATCTAATCTAATCTAATCTAATCTAATCTGTGTTTTTTTCAGGTTCCTCAATCTGCTGTTCTTCTGTTTTCCGTTCTGTAAGGTGGATCTTCTACAAGTGACCTTAGTGACCTGACAGCCATCATCAGTCAAAAATTACTTAAAAAAGGTGTTCAACAGTTTGAGGAGTTATATGAGATGTTGGATAATCTGTTATTAGGGAAACTTTTTTTAGCTTTTAAATGTTATATTTTTATGATGCAAATTCCTGATGAAAAACTGCCATAACTGCTAAAGAATAATAAGCGGATGTACTTTGTTTCTGTGAGTGAAACGCAGACACGCTGCCAAAGCGGCTCTAGGAAGACATTGTGAAATGGGCGGCACTCACAAGGTGGAAAGGAGGAGTCTCAGAGATCGAGTTGTCTTACTTCTGTGTAGGAAAAAAGCTCACGAAAATAATTCATCATATTTTTAAAAATAAGTGTTCTTTTGTGTGCCAAAGCTAATATGTTACCATGTATATGGATATACTCTGAAAGGCTCAAGAAAATCAGGATGTTTTTTAATGAAAATTACAAAACAAACACTTGATAAGTGCTTGTGCTTTGCCCAAAAGTATTGAGATTCTTGACAGTTAAGAAATTCAAATTCAGAAGATTTGTGTTGATTGAAGCGATGCAGTATTAACAGGATTGAAGGTGCAGCCTCTTTCAGTGTTATCAAAGGAAATCTAAAATGGAAGCTGCTACACGCCCCTCACTCTCCCCTCTGAGAGCCTGGTCAGAGCTGCATGGGATAAATTCATAAAAAAAACCTCACCATTTAAAAACCTGTGGCTTTTCTTTTGGTTTCATCTCCATATAAACCATTTTGATGTTTTGGTTGCCGGGGTGACTAACAGATCTGTCATTTTTATTGAAATTGACAAAAGTACATTTTTGGATTTTCTTGTAAACTGATGTTTTTTTTGTTAATCACGGCCACATTTTTAATACGTTTACATCTTATGTTACATTGTTTCATTCCGCTTGAGCCAAAGATTTGCGTATTACAGTTTCACAGCATTCCAGTAAAAAATACGAGCAACAGGGGGAACATTTGCGAGTTTGCCATGCTAACTGCGTTATAGATCTAACTTCTAAAATCAAAACTCTTTCCAGCGTAGTTTCCCAATGAAGCTGGAGGAGTTTGGAGGCGTCAGATCAAGATCCCTCGGAGGAGCAGCGGCAGAACAATAACCTGGGGCCCTCTGCAGCGGCTGTATTTTTGATTTTACGGCTTAGCTTGGTTAAAATGTTGAATAACTTCCTTACTGGTCCACTTTCAGACAACATCCCTGTCAAGAACCCAAATGTTCAGATATACATTTAAAAGCTGAAATCACGTTTCAATGTTAAAGATGCGTAGATTACATCCATTGGTTTTACTTGGAAAACATTAAGTTCATTGAATGTATTGAATGCATTAATCATAGTGGGAACACATGACGATCTTCTGTCTTTTCTTTCATTCATCCGGTTTTACTAACGAAGGCAAAAACAATTGAATGAAGGAATAAAACAGTAGCTTCCCCTGGGGAGTGGCATAAAAAAATAAATATTTTGAAAGTGAATATTTTCTGCCTTTCCTCTCCTTTTCTGTCCCTTTTCTCATTCTCATGTTTCTTCTTTTCGAGTTTCTTTGGTTCTTTTTCCTGTGTTGCCTGTCATCCAGAACTCTTTTTTTTGGTTTTGTTTTTATGTTTTTTTTTGGACAGCTTCTGCAGCTGCTGTCGTTATGTCTTGGAGGCCTGTTGTTCCCTGTGTCAAAAATGCATTTGCAGGTACAGGCCTTAAGTGTGACCTTATTGTGGTGGAGGGGTTTGAGTGCTCGAGTGATCCCAGGAGCTATGCTGTCTGGTGCTTCGGCTCCTGGTAGGGTCTCCCATGGCAGACAGGTCCTGGGTGACGAGCCAGACAAAGAGCGGTTCACAAACCCCTTTATGAGAATAAACATCACAGATTCAGTTGCGTCGCCCGGATTGGCGTTACCGGGGCCTCACCCTGGAGCCAGGCCTGGGGTTGGGGCTCGCAGGCGAGCGCCTGGTGGCCGGGGCTCCTCCCACGGGCCCCGGTCGGGTGAAACCCGAACGGTTGACGTGGGATCACTCCCCAATGGGCCCACCACCTGCAGGAGAGCTCAGAGGGGGCTGGTGCAATGTGGTTTGGGTGGCAGTCGAGGGCGAGTGCCTTGGCGGCCTAAACCTCGGTCATGGAACTTGGCTTTTGGGACATGGAATGGCACCTCTCTGGGAGGGAAGGAGCCTGAGCTTGTGCGAGAGGTTGAGAGGTACTGGCTAGATATAGTTGGGCTCACCTCTACGCAGAGTCTGGGCTCTGAAACTCAGTCTCTCGAGAGGGGTTGGACTCTCTACCATTCTGGAGTTGCACATGGTGAGAGGCGACTTCAATGCCCACGTGGGCAACGACAGTAGCACCTGGAGGGGGGTGATTGGTAGGAACGGCTTCCCTGATCTGAACCCGAGCGGTGTTTTGTTGTTGGACTTCTGTGCTAGTCATAGTTTGTCCATAACAAACACCATGTTTGAGCACAAGGGTGTCCATCAATACACGTGGCATCAGGACACCCTCAGCAGGAGATCAATGATCGACTTTGTAGTCGTTTCAGGCGACCTTCGGCCGTGTGTTTTGGACACTCAGGAAAAGAGAGACGCAGAGCTGTCCACTGATCACTACCTGGTGGTGAGTTGGATTCGTTGGCGGGGAAGGAGGCCGGAAAGACTTGGTAGACCCAAATGTACTGTGAGGGTCTGCTGGGAACTTCTGGCTGAGCCCTCCGTCAGGGAAGTCTTTAACTCCCACATCCGGGAGAACTTCAAACAGGTACCAAGGGAGGCTGGTAACATTGAGTCTGAATGGACCATGCTCTCCACCTTCATTGTCTCTGCTGCTCTTCGGAGCTGTGGTCGCCAGGTCTCTGGTGCATGTCGTGGCGGCAACCCCCGAACCTGTTGGTGGACACCGGAAGTAAGGGATGCCGTCAAGCTGAAGAAGGAGTCCTTTCAGGTCTGGCTGACTTGTGGGACTCCAGAGGCAGCTGACAGGTATCGGCAGTCTAAGCGAGCTGCGGCTCAGGTTGTAGTAGAGGCAAAAACTCGGTCCTGGGAGGTGTTCGGTGAGGCCATGGAGAAGGACTATCGGTTGGCCTCGAAGAGGTTCTGGCAAACTGTCCGGCGCCTCAGGAGGGGGAAACAGTTTTCTGCAGGCACCATTTTCAGTGCAGGTGGGGAGCTGCTGACTTCTACTGGGGACATTGTCGGGCGGTGGAAGGAATACTTTGAGGATCTCCTCAATCCTGCTGACACGCCTTCTGTTGAGGAAGCAGAGGCTTAGAGCCTTGGGGTGGGGCTGTCTATTACCCAAGCTGAAGTCACCGAGGTAGTTAACAAGCTCCTCGGTGGCAAGGCACCAGGGGTGGACGAGGTCCGCCCTGAGTACCTCAAGTCTCTGGATGCTGTGGAAGTCTCTTGGTTAACGCGTCTCTGCTGCATCGCGTGGCAGTCAGGAACAGTACCACTGGACTGGCAGACAGGGGTGGTGGTTCCCCTTTTCAAGAAGGGGGACCGGAGGGTGTGTTCCAACTATCGGGGAATCACACTCCTCAGCCTCCCTGGGAAAGTCTATGCCAGGGTACTGGAGAGGAGAGTCCGGCCGATAGTCGAACCTGAGATCCAAGAACAACAATGCGGTTTCCGCCCTGGTCGTGGAACTGTGGATCAGCTCTACACCCTGTCCAGGGTGCTGGAGGGTTCGTGGGAGTTCGCTCATCCTGTCCACATGTGTTTTGTGGATTTGGAGAAGGCGTTCGACCATGTGCCCCGTGGTGTCCTGTGGAGGGTACTTTGGGAGTCTGGGGTCCGGGGAGCCTTACTCAGGGCTGTCCGGTCTCTGTATGACCAGAGCAGGAGCATGGTCCGCATAGCTGGCAGTAAGTCAGACCTGTTCCCAGTGCATGTTGGACTCCGGCAGGGCTGCCCTTTGTCACCAGTTCTGTTCATAGTCTTTATGGACAGAATTTCTAGGTGCAGCCAGGGTCCGGAGGGGGTCTGGTTTGGGAACCACAGGATTTCCTCTCTGCTCTTTGCAGATGATGTTGTCCTGTTGGCTTCATCGAGCCAGGACCTCCAGTATGCATTGGAACGGTTTGCAGCCAAGTGTGAAGCGGCTGGGATGAGCCCCAATACTGACCTATGGTCATGAGCTCTGGGTCATGACCAAAAGAACGAGGTCCCGGATCCAGGCGGCTGAAATGAGATTCCTCCGTAGGGTGGCTGGGCGCTCACTTAGAGATAGGGTGAGAAGCTCGGTCACCCGGGAGGAGCTCGGAGTCGAGCCGCTTCTCGTCCACATCGAGAGGAGCCAGTTGAGGTGGCTCGGGCATTTAGTTCGGATGCCCCCTGGACGCCTCCCTAGGGAGGTGTTCCGGGCATGTCCCACTGGGAGGAGGCCCTGGGGAAGACCCAGGACACGCTGGAGAGACTACGTCTCTCGGCTGGCCTGGGAACGACTCGGGGTCCCCCCAGAGGAGCTGGAGGAAGTGGCTGGGGAGCGGGAAGTCTGGGCATCTTTACTTAGACTGCTGCCCCCGCGACCCGGTCCCGGATAAGCGGAAGAAAATGGATGGATGGATGGATGGCCTAAGTGTGTGCAAATTGTGGTGAGTGGAGTGTGTAAGGTTCAAATGTTGGCTCAAAGGTCCAAGTCAGAATGAAGAACTGTGAAAGCAATGCGGTCCTGCAGTTCAGAACTGCTGCAGCACAGAATAAATACAAACTAAATAGAAAGAAATAGCAGTGAAGGAATGAAATCATTCGTATCATCTGTCATTTCTGCAGCTACATATTTAGACGTCAGATAAAAAGGTTTTGTCCTGCTGCTGAAGGAGACATTTTGGACCTGTGTGACCCGTCCTCTCAAACGAGACGCTCAAATGTTAAAGAGTTTTTTTTTTCCAGGTTGTTCGCGCGCGCGCTCTCTGGGGCAGGCGGCGTTTGCGCGCGCGCGGGCGTGCTCAGACGCGCGGAGGGTGCAGCATCAGTTCGGCGGCGCAGGGTTCAGGACACAGGTGTCTGCTCCGCTGCAGCCGTTTGCTCACTGAGTCAAAGCTCCACCGCGACCACAACGGACCACAGACCCGAACAGGACTCTGCTCACAGGTAAGAGACTGAAACACTCTCAGTCCACGAGTTTTAGCATCATGTCAGTCCAGGTTTAAAGCAAAACGTGATTTCAATCTGTATCTGAGGGGTTGTCTTCTCTGAGATTCCAAGGTAAGTGATGCAGAATACAGAAGTTTGAATGTTTCATCCAGAATAAAACAAAAGGTTGAACAAAAATGAGAGAAATGTTTGTTTTTGGTTTTGAATTTTTAATGTTGCAAACCTTCAAGGACAAAAAAGACCTTTTCTAAAAAAAAAAAATCCTAATGTGCATGTGGAAAATCAGAAGAGTCTCCTGTGTTTTCAGGATGTGTGGAGTGGATGTGGACCTGGATGATGGAGCTTCAGCTGAGGATGAGAAAGAGGAGGAGTTCTGGATGGGAGACGGGGTGAAGATGCTGCCCCCCCCCGTGGCTCACAGCGAGGGCAGTGCGTGGGGAAGCCAGAGGGGCTGGTGTGGCTGTTTGGCCTGCGGGGTGGCTCTCATCCTCTGGAACGTGTGTGTCATCTCTGCGAGCCTGTTGCTCCTGGCTGTTGTGTTCGCTGTGGTGCTGCTGCCTGCGGCGCTGCTGCTGTACGCAGGGTTCCTCTGTCACTCCAGGGTGAGTTGTTGGGTTTGGCTGCGGTACGGGAACAAACCTAAAGGAAAGGCGTGAGCTGACGTCCAAGTTTTTCTCTTTGAAATGCAAACAGAAACGTTCAGATCTGACCTTCCTAACAGTCCGATGGGATTTCTGTGCAGAATCTCACATGATAGTATTCACCCTCAGTGACATCTGGCTTTGGTGCTTCCACAGCTCATGCATTTTAACATGCTGATAATATCAATAAGACACTCAGCTTCCTCAGTCCATTAAATTCTGCCTTGTGAAATGTTTTCTTGAGAGGCCACAACCGTTCTGGGCGGATTTGTTAATGACAAGGAGGAGATGGACTCAGTCTGATCAGAAGATGAGCAAATGATGAGCATTTTACTGTTGCATCTGATGAAGCAAAAATGGAAAAAGGCTACAGGAGAGTAACTATTACAAAAGAGGATTTGTTTTTATATTGGAGGAAAAAGTTGCAGATTTTTACCATTTAATTGATAATTTTAATGTGTTTTTTTCCCCCTCTTCATCATTCTGGCTCTTCCACTCCAAAAGATGCGGTTTGTGGTCATTTTTGTTCTTCGTGAGTTTTGTTGCACATTTCTGCTTAGTGAAAGCTGCAGACTGAGCCAAGAAAGGTCCACATTTGCTGCAGACACAGAACAGAAGTAAACTGGAGAAAACTAAAGGTTTCCCACCGTTTTGCTGAGCAGCAACTTTCAAAGCTTGCTAATGTGAACACACAAAAAGTAGAATATGAGGAATTACAGTATGACTAAATAAATGAATCCATGCTTTCAGAAACTCCCTCCACTAACCTGGTAAACGATGAGACTCATTGGCATCAGAACTTGACTTCTTCTGATGTACGTTTAAATAAATGTAAACAGGTATTCATGGCAATTGAAACAGTTCATGACAATAAAGACTGGGCATTACAAAGTAACTGATTACTAAAGTTACTAAATTTCTGGTGGCCTGCAGTCTTGTTGAAGCTCGTATAGTCACAAAGCACATAGTCAGCAAAACACAAAAAAGCTGCTGGATTTGATGAAAGGATCAGCAGATGGGAAGACTGGAAACTGTTCCACAGCATCAAGGCTCCTTTCTCTTTCTACTCATCACTAGGAAGTCACTCTGGTTCAGTGCCGGTCTACAGCCAATGGAAGCATGTATAAATAGAGATCTAGTTCTTCATAACACTCACACTGTTTTAAGCACAAATTGGACATGTATGATTTTTCAGCAGACTCCTGGCCGGAGAAAACACTCCCTGATGTGAGAAGTTGAGTTTGGTCAGCTGATTCTGGAATGTAAACAACTTTGTAGGGTTGTATCATTGACTGTATAAGAGAACTGGACAGAGCGAGTCTGAAGTCACCCATAGAAAATGGTTTACACCCAGCTCCAAACAAATGGTGTTGATGAAGTCGCCATTTTTATCATGATATAGACACCGCCATAGAACCAGACAACGTCAGTAAATCGTGATTGGTTGGAGTTGGTCAGTGTCAACGTTTCTATGGCGACCACTCTTGCCATAGAGTGGTTGTCTAGGGCGGTGCATACAGTAGTTGGAAGGCCACACCCCTACCATTTGAAAGTGGGCTTGGGAGAATCTGTCAATCAAATGTTTTAAACGTTGGTTTTGAGGTCACCGTCTTTAATTGAGGTATCTGACTGGTCAGTTTATAACTAGAATAACTTGCAATACAGAAAAATATCATGAAAAAGCCAGCGGGTACTTCCTGTTTGGAACGCAAGGGGGGGGCAAGCGACACTCAGTCCAGGTCTAATATATAGTCAATAGTTGCAATCCTTCTAGTGGCACAGCAGACAACTAATCCCACTATACGCCATTGGACCACCTGAGAGGTTCTGGTTCAGAATGTTCCCCTGAAGAAATGGGTTGAGCCAAAATGAGTGGGTTTGGAGAAGGTGGGGGTGAGCAACAGTCCTAAAGTCGCTCCATTAAACACAGAAACTCACGTTTTGTTTTGGTTTTTTGAGAGTTGGCTGAAAAATAATGTAAAACTAATGACTGGCTTCATTCTAAAGGAACAGATGTTTGGATCCGAAAAGTTTGAAATGCATAAGAACATTATAATCCTAGCAGAGCCTGGTGCTAACATCTGCTTGCCTCAGATATTGTACTTCTGGATAGTTCTAATATCAACAACACTTTTGCCCCGGCCCGCCCAAATATTTATTCAAAACAGCAGAAGTATGTTCACAAACCATTGACACGGAGGAATCTGCTCTGTCTCTGTGTACTCTGTCATGTGTTCCTTAGCTGGAAGTTCAGGCATGTATGAACCCATGCCAGCTGTGGAAGATGGGAGGATTATCCACGGTTAGAGCTGGCACACTCTCAGAAAGTCTTTTGTGCGTTTGAACGTGCACCAGGTGACCATTCCATGAGCTCACTCAGACCGTCTGCCTGTTTTGACGGAGTGCCTTTCATGAGGAATAGAAACATGCTTAGATTCACTCCTTCAGCAGAAGCTTCCTGGAATTAGTCTGTCACAAAGCTGCAGTTCATTCAGGTCACATGACAAGAAGACAATCTTCAACCAAAGGTTGATGAGTCCCGGTTCTGTCAGAACCAGAGCCTGGAGACTTCACAGACCTGCTCCAACATGACAGGTGAGTTATCCTCCCTGTTTCTGATGCCGTTTTTGTCATTCCTCCCAGTTATCGCTAAAATCCATGTAACGTGACCAGAATGGAGATTAAAGCTGACAACATCAGAGTTTTATCTCGCAACGTGCACACGGCGCCACAGACTCACTGAGGGCGTCTGATTTGGCCACAGCAACTAACCATGACACAACATCAGGCAGGAAACTGTGTTCAGCAAAAGCCAAGCCGCACACTTTAGAGCATTTTAAACCCCACTGTTGCTATGGTGCACATGTAGGAGGCAGAATTGATCTAGAGAAAGCTTATAATAGGAAATCGTTGAACAAAAGGGCCTGTGACGTGACCAAATCACTTCAAGTGTCTGAGTGTGTTTGAAAGTTTGACAGAGAGCGCAGGTGGATTCTCTCCAAACCACCCTTCCACCTCTCTGCTTTTTTCTCTCTGCGTTGACTCCTGTTTTGCTTCAGTTTCTTTCCCTGTCTCACTGTTGTTTGGATGTTCGGGCCAGCAGAGCTGGTTCAGCTGGAACTCTCAGTCCTGAGCAAACGTCTCTGCATACATCTCTCCTCATGGCTGAGTTGAAGCAGCACTCGCTGGATCAACAGCACATCCTGCTGAGGACTTTTCTCCATCCTTACGCTCTCTTCTGTGTTCACCCTTGCAGGTGCTCAATGCCTCCTCTGCCATCTGCCTCTACCTCGATGACAACAGCTGCTCCGCCCTCATCATCCTGGGCTTTGTTCTGATGTCTCCGCTCGTGGTGGTGGCAGCTGCCGTCTTCTGTGGGCTGATGCGAAGGTTTCGACTCCTGCTTCTCATCCAACCTCTCATGCGCGCCCGACACAGAGTGAAGCTTTTGGACTGGATGGGCAGCGTTCATGCCTGGGTCTGATGGTCATCATCATCATCAGGAAGGAAGTGACCCGGGGGGTCCAAATGATTCGTTCTGATGTCCGTGGTGGCCGTGTGTGAATTCAGGCAGAACAAAAACAAGAAATTTCTCTTTTCAGTGGCAGCAGTCAAGGTTTTTGATTAAACCTTGATTAACTGAGGAAATGTGCAACTTAGAAAAACAAATGTAAAAGAATGTCCACAGATACACAAGCATTAGCATGTTTCCTACCATCTGCATTGAAAAAAATGCACTTTTTATTTGCAAAAAACGAAGCCTTAGATATTCATGGATTTGTGAAATAGATTAGAAACTCTTCATATACGACAAACAAATAGCTGAGATAGTCCAAAGGTGAAATCATTTTATTTAGATCTCAGTTTTTCTGTTAAATGTTCAATCTAAAAGACAAATTGCTTCCTGTATAAAATTACTTACTATGGAGGTGTGACTCACATTGTAGGAGAAGTTTTTTTTTTCTGCAAGGCCTGAAAAAAGAAGAAAACCCAAAGAAACAGAAAAAATAATTTAAAAATCAATCAATGTGACGTCCTCCAAAAGCAGGTTTGCTTGCAGTCGTTTGTTTGATCATTTCTGTTGCTCAAATAAAAATGTAAATAACAGGTTAGAGCATAAAGCCTTGTATGATATCACTGGAATGTAGATAAAGTAGTTTAAACTCTCAGTTATATTTGACCTGAGCTCTTTTTGTAAAATTAGAACAGTCAGATGCTTGTCCTACAGTACTTTCACTTATTAGCCAGAATTTTTTTACCTTGTTTTAACAGCTTTCTGAACTCATCTATTTTTGTTTTTAGGAAGTTTTTTCCCCCCTACAAATAAGAATGTATTCATTTGAAACTGCTGTTGGAGCTGTATTTTTAAAGCCTTATTCTTCACATTTGTGGGTTATTTTGAACAGTTTTTAGAACATCTCTGTGTATTTTTACCTTAGAGACACAACAGGAATTTTACATGTGTATGTTTTTTTTTCAGTTGATTTAAAATGACCATTGTATTAAGAAAAAAACTTTTTTAAGACAAAAAAGACATTGGGGGGTCAGTTTGGTAACTGTCCCCGACCTTCCCTCCGTCCTCATACGACCACTTATTAGGTTGGAAGGAGGGGCGTGCTTGCAGAATACCTCGAGGGGCCGAGCCACTTGGCAGTGGTCCAACCCCTCCCATGGTCTCCGCACAGTTTTGCCCCCTTCTCCTGGTTTTAAATGCACCTTAGACACATAGGATCCTTGGTGGGGGGTGCTAGGACATCACTGCCAGCAAGCAGGAGATGTCCTCAGTGCCGTGCTCGCCAATTTTAACTGCACCATTTATTACACACACCCATCAACCACAAGAAACACACCTCAACACACACACAAATACATTACACAAGGAAGGTGGGACTACTGATCTTCTGTCCCCTACCCCATCCCTGGTGGAGGGAACAGGGCCTTCAGCGGCGGTGGCCTTGTCTCCTGGGGGTCGGCCTCCTGGGCCCGGCGGCCCCCTCCCCGCACAGGGAGAGGGATCCCTTTGTCCTCTGGCAAGTCCATGAGCGGGGGATCATATTCCATCTGAGCCTGGAGGGTGTCTGTGTCCTTGTGGTGCGGGTTCTGGCCCTTACCCTCGGGTGCCGGGCCCCTTCTGGGTCACAACATTAGGAGAGCCTGGTCAGGCAATGTACACCTTCGGGGACCCCCACTTCTCTTGGTCATCCCTTTTCTAGATGGGGGTAGCTGACCCCCATCGTGCTCTCTTCTGGATCTCCGCAGCTGCCTGGAGCTTTGGAGCGGGTCTCCCGTGGGGGGCCCGGGCTCGTACCCGGGGCTGGGGTGGGGGGATGCCCAGAACTCCTGGGTGGTGGTGGGCGGCTTGTCTGGGGTGGTGGGGCTCTCGGGGGTGGGGCCCCGCGCTGGGCCACCTGGCGCGGTGGGAGGGCTGCTCTCCTGACTGGGCTGGGCCTTGCGCTCTGCGCTTCCGTACCTCACTGCACTCGGGTGTTGGGGGCCCGTGTGGTGGTCCTGCGGGCCCTGGTCTGGGTGCTTGGCTGGGCTGCCTGGCGGGTGGATCTCCTCCATTGACCCCACAGTATGGGTGCGGGGGCGGGCCCTGGTCGGCGCGGGTGTCTTGGTGTGGGGATGGCTGGGGGTTCTCCCTCCTTTTTTGTGCATTCCTTCATCCACTTCAGCTTAACATAACATTCACCTGAGCACAGGCGTCAGCTCACCTTTGCACCTTCAAATAGTGTGCGTGACAGAATGTAATGCTTTACATGTGTTGGTTGGTATGCACAAGTGTGCGTGTGAACTGGATGTGGACAAGTTTGTGAACACTCTCGGAGCCGGCAGGTATGTAACAGCTGAGTGTGTGGACAGGCCCCGCCCATTTTAGACCAACACTCACTATTGCAATGGGTATAAGCTCCAGCATTTTGTTGCCTGTAGATTAACAACTCTACCTTCCCTTCCCTGTAGCCATTCTCTAACTGCTATAATGCACCATCTCTCTTTCCCCCCCTCCAACCCCCAACTCTCTCCTTTTTCCCCTTTCCTTTTCCGTCCGGTCCAACAAAAAAGACACAAATAAAAAATATATATATATTAATAAAGTTTGGTTTAAATTACAAAAGGGGCTTATACCAACATACATTTTGTGTTCGCTATGATTTATAACCCCTGATTGTAAGAGTAAAATCTGTCTAATACAAGAGGTTCTCAGCTCATATCTGTTTGCTCAGCTGTTGGACAGGACAAGTTATAAAAAAAAAAAAAAAAAAAAGACAAAAAAGACATTATGATTGTATCTGATTTAGCTTTGAAGATGTTTTTATTCGATGTAAGATTCTTTATAATTGTCGTTTTGATAGGTTTTCTCATAGGGGGGATTTATTATCATTATTTTATTTACATGAAACCAAACCTGTCCTGAGTTTGCATCCTGAACTCAGATTCACAAAGTAAAGAAATGATGAAATGTCTCTGTGAAAAATGACTGAACTGAAATAAAGGGTAAAACGGCACAAAGTCTTTGGTGTTGTGGGCGGAGCTGAAAATCATTTTAGTCTTTAGACATAAAACTATTTTATTCAATAGATTACTATATCATAAATTGCACTAGCATTCCAATATCAAGCCTTATGGTTGTTCGAAGCAAAAAAATGTCAAATTTGTATTCATTGCTTTGGGTTGAAATCACAAGTTTTCCTTGATGTTTTGGGGAAATTTGGAGACGCTTATTAAAGCTTAGGAAATGTTTCTGAACATCAGTGCACCATGCTCCCCCAATTTATGACATGGGAGCGGATATGAAGTCAAGGCCGGGCTTCAACCCGCAGACCTTTGACAAGCTATTATTCAAATGTGAAAACATATTATACTGCAATGTAATAAAAATGGAGTCATGGAGCAGTCAATGGAATTGTTAAAATGGATCGTCACATACCTAACAGTCAGGACATTAGTGCTCATACCAAACACTGTTAGATGTAACTTCTTTGACATTCAAAATAGTACCAACCTATTCTGGTGAGCCTATGATGTTTGAGGCTTAGATGCAAGCGTCAGACTCCAGCGAGAGTAGTTAAGTTCATGAAGCTTTTTAAATAACACAGTCAGGCTGAATAAGCTGAAAGCTTGACACTATTTAGTTGAGTCAGATTATTCCTTTGTCTGCTCCTGCATGTCTGACTTTTGGGTTTAGAAGATTAACTCATTGATGAGGTGTAAATCTTCTGTATCTTATCTTCTGTCCACACACTTGGGTTCCGTTTATGATGTGGTTCCTGCTTTCTTCTCTTTGTTAAATCTGATCTTTTGCTTTTGAAAAAAGTTATGTTGGACTTTCGTTCCCTGCAGAGCTTTTCCTGGTTTATTGCAGTACTTTGTTCCTCTACCATCTGCCTCCCTCTGATAGCTGCGTTTATAAACGGCTGCCTTCACCATAAGCCGATCAGCTTTAGATTGGACCGCACAGCAGAGTCTGGATTGTTGTGTGAACAGATCTTTTTGAACAGTGTGAATGGACGGCGATGTTTGCTCTTTCACAGGTGACCTGATATAACATCTATATTAATATACTAAGAAAGGAATAAACTCGTTCTATCAAAGGATCATTGTGATGGCAGTTTTCACAATAAAACACCATGAAAGCAGTGCAAAACATGAAACAATAAAAGCTTTTTCATGGAAGAATTCTGTTAAAAAGAACTTGGAGTAATCAAATGAGGGCCTTGCTTTGGGCTCTGATCCGTGCTCTCCCCGATTAGCTGTTCAAACTTCAAGTTTCTCTTTAGGAGCTGATGAGGGAATGTTGTTTTTCCAGATTCAGATTCCAGACTACAAACATTAGCTCCTGTCACACGCGAATGAGGCAGCGAGCTTAGGGAACACATTTTGGCCACGCGGCAAGCAGCAAATACACATACTAAAAGGATGTCTTGTCTGCAAACTGATGCCTTTAAGAGATTTTTCAGTCTTTCCTTGGGTTCTTTATGCACAATAATATAACATTTTGCCTGGCGGGCCCAAACTTTCGATCCCCACTGTATATAAGCATATATATATATAGTTAAATAATCCCACCTCTTGATGTCGGTGGGATTCCAGAGACACCAGCAGCCTCAAACATGTGCTTGCTGCTTTGTAATTGTATTTTTATAAATTTATTTTTTATTATACCTTTATTTAACCAGAAAAGTCCCATTGAGATTAAAAATCTCTTTTTCAAGAGCAGCTGCTCTCTGAATCAGATATATTTGTCTGACAGAAACCTTCCTCCTTCAGCCTTTGTCCACACCAACCTGTGTGTGATTGGAATCAGCTACAAATCTTTTAATAACATGATGATCACGCTTGAATTTTCCTGAAATATTCAAGGTTTGCATACCTTGTCCTACGCATTAAACTATTTCACACTTTTCAGCAGCAGAAATCCTTTTTCTTTCCCACATGGCTTGAAAATGTTGGTCTGTTTAATAATGTTGGATGTGCTTCTTGAGTTGTTTTTCCTTTAATTGATTTCACCTGACAAATTAATCATCTGAGATTGATGTCAGCGATCAAAAGAGAAACAATTTCATCCATGAGTTTAATTGAAAAACAAAGAATTTGATCTTTTTGACACTTAAATACTATCTGCATTAAAATTTGGAACACACTGTACAGTCAACGGTGGTTCAGTATACAGTAAAGTTTTCTGCATGATCCACAAAAACATCTGCAAAGAAAAGACTGGAGTTGAATTTACTCTTATACCCACAAAAACTCTGCATAAATGTTTATAAAGAGTAAAAAGGTTTGCAGAGTTGCTGTTTTAAATGAAATAGAACAAGACTTGTCTATTAAAGCAGCTCAGTTTATGATTTAAGTTTTTCCTGTTTTGAAGTTACTGAACTTTATTTAAAAATGTAAAAAAAATAGCCTCTGACCCCAAAAGCTCAAATTTGCCACAAGGCAAATAACTAGAGTTTTTCCTCTGACTGTGTGCTTGAACAGTCTGTTGTCCAGCTTGCTGATGCACCCAGTTTATTAAATGAGTTCAGCACAGCTCACAGATAAAGCATCCCTTCCAAGCAGCCTGCAGTGGCCCGATGCCACCCTAAAACAGGACCGTCACGTTTGTTTTGAATGTAGCTGAAGCTCTGCTCAAAATTTTAATGAGTGTTTGCCTGAATCTGCTTGAAAATCGAAGGCTGGGTCTGAAGAATCTCATTATCATCTTTTCCATGCAGGTGCTGCAGCTTTATGGTGATGGAACCAGTCAGCTAATAACTCCTGATGGCTTGGCAATACATTTGATGAGGTCTCTTATGATTGCCAGAAGCCTTACAAAGATCATTTATCCAGCCTCCATATTCTTTATACCTGATGAAATGATGGACAAATTCAGACTGTTTCCTAACTGTCAGGTTTAGATTGTGAGTTTTCTAAGAAACTGGCAAACAGAAGACATTTGCTCAGGTGCAGAAGTTTGCCAGAAAGGCGACAAAGAAAGTATAAAATGATGGACAGAATCTGCTTTGTAATCAGTCGGGTTTTGGCTCAAAAAACACAAACTCGTTCTCCAAGTGCCGTGGTCAGAACGAGCTTTTCCTCTGTTGTCTCCTGCAGACCTTTTTGTCATGCTCTGTTAAAGCAGAAAACGAGAGGCTGGATGAATTTACTTATTTCATTATTTACTGACAAAAAGGTAATGTGAGATAATCACATGACGCTCCGTTCTGTGCTGTTAAGTGGCTGACACCGAGAATAGACTGGAGCCGACAGCAAACTCTGAAAGCAGACAACAGCAGCCAACAGAGAAAGAGCTCCATCATTGCTGAAGATCATCAAACACTTGATTTTAGTCATCCTCCAAACTTTAATCAAGACCATTAAACCCTCCTGGACATATTTCTGGCTTCAGTTTTATCAGATTATTTATTAACTCAAATGACATAATAGCAGCCCATGTTTTAACATTTTCAAACCTTTTTTGATTACATTGCAATTTGGACATTAGTGTCACAGCTGTGTCAGTTGATGCTCTTAAAAAAAACACACAAACACACACAGGACAACAAAAGTATCTGTTACACAAAGAGTTCAGACATAGGTGGGGGGTCATCCTCCATTTGAAAGTTCATTTTTTTCAATCCATTCTTCTCCAGGCCTCCTGTTGGTTGAAGCGTCCTTGTCAGGAAACTGAACCACAATCATCTGGAGTACTCATCAGTGACTGAGCGTGCGCATGGTGGACCCAAAGTACTTTACAGACTCCTAAAAAATAAGCAGAAAGAGATGTTCTGAGTGAACCTGATGGGGATTACCCTAAAAACACTCTATGGTCATCAGGAATAGAAAAAGCTGGTCATCGATGAGCTGTGAAGCTACAGTACAAAACTTGACCAGACCTAAAAGTCCATCTGAATTTGAAACATATAAATGTTGATTTACTTTTCATCCATCCATCTTCCAAACCTGTTTCATCTCTTTTGGTGTCACGTGATCGCTGGAGCCTATCCCAGCTGCTGTATGGATTGTAGGGCCGCGTAACCGCACGTATTCCACATTCCCATGTAGGAAAAAAATATATTCACCAAAAAACTTCTGAAGCATGAATTTGGAAGGAAACTGGAGACCTCAGGAAACACACAGATGCATGGGGAAAACATGCATACTGAAAGGCCTCAGTTAGGATTTGAACCAGGGTATCATTGCTGTGAGGCTAGAGCGCTAACCACTACCCCTCGGTGCGGTCCAAGTTCTCTCTCAGATCAAACAAACTGTTTCGTTATCCCTTTGACATCTTATCTCATGTCTCCCTCCCTTTTTTTGCAGACAATCTTTTGTCTCATTGACTTTTCCATAAAAAATGAGAAAAAGATGTGCTCAGTTAAGTGTTTCACAACAACAAAAACTACTAACAGTGAATGTCATGTTTTCCTCCAAAGTAAACATTGCTTAAGCAGTTTTGTGCAAGAAAAAAAAATCCTTTTTTCTTTAAAATCTGGAATCACACTATTGTAGTGCACACATGCCAAAACAAACTTTTAGGTGAAAGCAACCCTCTAGGAACCTTCATTCTTGAGGTTACAGTATTTTTTATGTGGGTGAGGTCCGATGATAGATCGCCATGATCTTTGCGAAGAAAAACTATGCATCAGGTCTTCACTTGTTCCTTCAAATTAAAACATTTTTAAGACTCAGGCGTATTTATGTATTTACTCACACCCTCACGACATGTGCTGAACACCAAGTTCCAACTCTCATTTTGGTCTCTTGTTGAACTACAGACACACCAGGCATGTGTAACACATTCAAAAACATGGTGTTCACAATGGACAAGCAGGAAGGGGCTTCTTCTTCTGCTACTATTTACTAGCGCATGTCTGCCACCAACACTTCCAAGAGGTTTTGTAGCGAAATGTCAAAGCAGTGCAAATCTGGTAAATGTTGCTCCACGCTTGTTTTTTCAATGCTGTATTCCGATATATGAAAGACTGGGAATTTAAAGTGGCGTCATCTATATTTCACTACCAAATCTGAGTTGCTGATTGATCAAACTTTTGTAGCAACGTGTGAATGTGAGAGGAAAGTGGTCATTTAAATGTGTGTTACCGAGGGCGGTGTGATTGTAGATTCACAGTTTGGTTTCATGAAACTTGAACTCCTCACAAGGTTTTTTTGTGAAGAGACACCACATTTTCTTTTCAGTTTCTTGACACCACATGTTAGTGGTTTGACCCTGTGCAGAGAGAACAAAGAGATCTGTCATGTTTTAAAACATTACATTTCTGAACTTTATTTTGTTTAAATTTTGACTTAAAGTGTAATTTCCCAACTTGGGTTGGAAATTGAGCATCCTCCTAATTGGAAATGCTTTGTGTTTACTGCATACAGCATGGACCCTCGGTGTTCTCAGTGCCAAGAACAGAACATAGGAGACTGGGTCGAAGGTCAGGAGTCAGTCTGCAGCTTTTGCTGAAGGCCGATGTTATTCACACATATTTAAGTGCGACCAGCACAATGAGGGATAGAAAGTCATGTTCACGTGCAGCCAAGATGCACATTGCTGAATTGACAGCATGTATTTTAAGGAGGGCCAAGGCTAAATGTTGTTTTTGGTTGCACGTATTTTAAGTTAAAGTCCTCTATGCTGTCACACACCCAGGTGTGTTAAATTTGTTCCCCGCATTCGATCCATTCTGTGGGGGAGTGGTGAGCGACAGACACAGCTGTACTCAGGAACCGTTTGGTGGGTTAGCCGGTAATCCTAACCCTAACTCTTCCTCTGGGTCCGTGTGGCCAATAAAAGAGTTCAGCACTGCCCATACGTATTTAGAAAATTATGTGCGAATAGTCACTTTCTTTGGTGAAACTCTTCCAGCTTTGTGAACTCTTCCAATACAAAAGAAGACAATAATGCAGTTTCTTTTTTAAAACAGTTACAGTGGTGATGACTTGCACAACACTTTTGTATTGCAACAAATTTGAGCTTAACAAGCACTTTGGAGTTAAAAGTAAATTTAGAACAATAATGCACTTATTTATATTCTTTTCGATCACACAGAACCTGCACACTAACTGGTACAAACACAGACGCAAAGGCTCAAAATGGGAATTACCATAAACTTTTCAAGACATTTTTGAAATTTCTCTGCAGTTACTGTTTGCATGGTGAAATGCTGCAGAACTGGAACACGTTTTACCTTAAACAAAGCCCTGGAAAAATGGAAAGAGTGACAACAAAGTATCTGACATAGAGACCAGAATGTAGTTCAGACTGATTCAATTAATTTAAGCAGATGTGTACAAGAGAACATGACTGGAAAGCAACTGAGGGGGATTATTAATGCAAGACCTGATATGAGGAAAAACGAGAGGCAGCAAATATCGACTGTTTTAATGAAAAAAACACATGAAAATAAGTCAGATTCTCACTCTCATAGCTTCTGTCTGCACTTTAATGTCATTTGTGTCGCAACTCAGACTAATTCAAAGGCAGATCTTTTTCTGTCTGTGTGTTGTTGTCCCTCCGTTCTCTACAAAGACGGCTCTTTGAAGCGTTTATATAACTAAACAGCAAACTCAAGTAAACCAAAATTAGATGTAGAATATTTAAAGAACAGCATCCTATTTCTCTGAAGTCAATTACTGAGCATCTGCAGGATGGACACTGTGCATCTGTTTGTGTGGCTGCAGGCTGGATGGATGTTTATTCAGACCTTATGTCAAAGTGACACCTTTACATCAAGAAAGCAGTAGAGCAAACATGTGGCCAAGCAAATAATCAACGTGCTGGTCTGCAGATGCTCTGCAGCTCAAACAAACAGAGTTTTTGTTTTCCTGCTTCATGACAGCAAGAAAACAAACGGAAGTACACTCACCGACAGGAGAAAGCTGCTGTGCTGCTGTCAGAAGGGGAAGCAAAGCCCGGACTGTGACCACTCCGGTGGGAGGAAATGAGGGATTTTTAGTGTTTCCTGAGTCTTTTTCTTGAGCAGCCTTCATTTATCAATGTTAATCAAATTATTTGCTTCAAGGAATAGAAATACTGGAGGACACAAAGGAAAAACAGAAGGAAACAAGTAGCTGCTTTCGAAAGATATTAGATGACAGTCAGAATGCAATTTACAGGGAGGCAAATGTTTATGATCTATCTAAAAACAGAATAAAATAAAAGATTTTTAACTTTCAATTAAAAATAATTAAAAAAAACACACAAAAAGTAATAAAAGTAATACAAAAATGAATACAACCGTTTAGTCTAATATAGCTATAAGTGTAGCAAACTTAAAAGAGCACAACTCATTTTTTCAAATCATCTGCCCATCCATTTTCTGAACCCACCGAATCCTTTTTGAGGTCATGGGGTTGCTGGAGCCCATCCCAACTACTACCAGACAAAGTCAGGATACACTCTGAACAGGTCATCAGTCTGTCACAGGGTCACACACACACTCACATGCACACCATTTAGAATCTTCAGTGAAGCGTGTTTTTGGACTGTAGAGGAAGCTGTGAAGGAGAACATGTAAACTCCACACAGTAAGAACCCAGCCAGGGTTTAAACCAGGACCTTCTTTTGAGGTGAGGGTGCTAACCACTGCACCAGTCCTTAAGTCTTTAACCTTAAGTGCAGCAGATATTTTTTTGTAACCTTGACCAGATCTGTGCCTTGCCACAATTCTGTCTCTGAGCTCTTCCGGCAGTTCCTTTGACCTCATGATTCTCATTTGCTCTGACATGCACTGTGAGCTGGAAGGTCTTCTATAGACAGGTGTGTGGCTTTCCTAATCAAGTCCAATTAGTAGAATCAAACACAGCTAGACTCAAATGAAGGTGTAGAACCATCTCAAGGATGGTCAGAAGAAAAGGACAGCACCTGAGTTCAATCTATGAGTGTCAAAGCAATGGGTCTGAATGCTTAGGACCATGTGATATTTCAGTTTTTCTTTTAAATAAATCTGCAAAAATGTCAAACATTCTGTGTTTTTTTGTGAATACAGGTGCTGTGTGTACATTAATGGGGAAAAAATGAACTTAAATGATTTTGTCTGCAATATAACAAAGAGTGAAACATTTAAGGGGGTCTGAATACTTTTCATACCCACTGCAGATAAAAAAGATATAAGTGAGAAATTACTTTGTTTTTTAATAAAGGATGGACTGACCAAAGAGCAATTTAAATTTTATTGTAGGCCTACGTGTGAAAGTAACAGATAAAAGTACCTGTCAATCTGCCTGTTCATGGCTGTTCATACCATAAATTCTATACATTTATTTTTCAGAGAGTCAAAGATTTTAAATGATTGTGTCAAGTTATTTTGCTGAAACTGTCTTTAAAAATTTTGGTTTTTCGTCATTGAATCTATTTCGGGCTTCTGTGATGTTCTGTGTCATTTTCTGAGTGATTCTATCCTGTTGTAGGCCATTCGGTTGGATTTTTGGACTTTGGGTCTTTTCTACTTTGTGGCTTCCTGTTGCTTAAAGCGTCTTTTTAGTCAAGAACTTTGAGAGAAAATGACATCATTTGTATTTCCATCTCAAGTTTCTTTTATATAGGATGTTTTCTATGTGCTTTGTAAAGAGCCCGCCACTATGCTTGTGTCTGCCTGGTGTGACCACATGGTAGAAGATCTACTACTCAGCTTGTTTCCAAGCTGTAGATCACTGTAAAATATTGTTTTAATGATGAAGAGCATCTGGAATATTACTTTTGATTCAGTAAAAGTGACTTTAAAGTCCCGATGAAAGCTTATGCTTTAGTCACAACTTTCCTCCTTGCATGTCCTGTGGGTGCAGATTGACTGGTATAAATAAGGAAAATTGACAATCAGATTGTAGTTTGTGTTGGCATCCTACAGGGGTTCTACTGACACTTGCGTAGCTCGTGCACAGACCAGACGTGCACAAACCAGATGCACCCATACAGATCGACCACGTACAGGTGTATTCAGACTGGACACATTTGGTTCACTTAAAGTGAGCCAGAGTTCATTTCCCCCGAGAATCCAGAGCAACTTTTCAGTCTGAATACACCTGGGCGAACCCTGGTCCAGGACCAGGATCCACTTTCTGACCCATCTTTCAAGGTGATCTTGATTCTGTTCCAATCGGACCGAGTTTCTTCAGTCTGAATAGGCTCTGAGCTCGGAGCCGAACAACTGGACCACAACGACCACCGAAGCTGGTCGTCACGTGATGTAAACGGAGTAGGACTGAAGCAACAGATAAACCGCAGACAAACGTAAAGCAACAATTGTCATTTGATCAGACAGAAAAAAGGCTCAAACTGTTTAGTTGATCAAACGTTTATTTTGACAATGTTAAAAATGCTTCTTACGTGCTTTTAAATGTCTGGTTCACAGCACGCACCTGGCGTTGCTGTGACATTATCCTAAAAGTTACCTTGTAGTTCTTTAACAGAATTCTTTTAAAAACAAAAAAACGATGAGACACAGCAACTCTTTGAAAAGTGGTCGGATGAATGCAGGCTCATTAAAAATACTTTTAATGTGATACACATTGCTCTTTACTGCTTTCCAAACAATCTCTATGTCACAAACACTTATCAGCATACCTTTTTAGCTGTTGTCTTGCCAGTAACCGCTTTGCAGCATGCCTCCACCGTACCAAAGTAGATGTCAAAACATTGATGCTAATGTTCTAAATTAATCTACGAAATATAAAGTTTAAATAAGTGAACTATCTCATCAAGGATTGCAAAGTGCAGGACTTTCAGATTTCTACCTCTGGTTATTTTTCCCCGCCCTCGTGATTCCTGGCCAATGAGTGAAGAGATCTCTTGTCATGTGGTTTTGTTTGCAAGCTTTGGCTCAAAACAGGAAAGTGTGCTTGACGACAGTCTGAATACAGACCAAACACAAGATTTAGGACTCGATCTGGACCAAATTTAGCGGACTAAATGATTGGTTCAGACCAAAGGATATTTCCAGTCTGAATACCCCCTACAGCTGAACTCATCAGCACCGCGGGACCTGACAGTCCTCCACAGTTTCTGTTGATGGCTGAATGTCTGCTTCTGGGATGATCACAGTGAAGGAAGGTCTGAAGCACACTAGTTCAACCAGTTTGCTACAAGGCAGAGCTGAATATTTTTTTCAAGATTACCATTGTAATCATCGCTCATCAGGACTTCATCAGGGCCTCCTCTCTGTCCCACAAATCCACAATCAGGCTGTCAGAGCATCCGTTTCAGGCTGGGGTTTTTTTTTTGGTCTTTCAACCAGAAACTGGCTGCTGGATGAAGCCTTAAAAATCTGCTTTAAATCTGCTCTGTTTTTTTTCTCTTTTCTGATGCATTGTGGATAAAATTGTCTTTTCCAGCAAGCCCTTTACTCCAAATCCATTTTGTACTTGTACTCTCTTACCCATACTCAACCTCACTTTCCGGCAGCAAAAAATGACAGGTCCACCTCTGTTTTTGTCAACCCATTACCCTTTTCTCTTCCCTCTCCACCTGGATCTCCATGTCCTCCACATGCTGTTTCGATTCTTGCTGTTTGTCAGCTTAAAAAAAATCCTCTAGCACTTTTCTTTGAATAATTTTTCCTCTTCCCCAAAGCAGTTTGTCATTTTTAAAAATATTTTTCCAAAACTCAATGACCCTTTTGTGTTTTAAGCAAAACGAGATGCATTACAAAAATATTAAAGACCCTTTTTCTACTCATTCTGCACAATTTACAAATGTTTTCATTTTATCTTTTGATTGACATCCAATTTAATTTTCTGCCTTACCTTAACTGCATCATTTGTTATCTGAAGGAGTCACATCCTACTGTTTTCACACCATTAACATCTCAGTTAAATTATATATTTATATCAACACATTACTATGGAAGTTTTTTTTCAAACTCATTGTCAATTTTCAATTGAAAAATTCAATGTGCACATTGATCATTCATTCATTCATTTTCCAATCCGCTTTATCCCTTTCGGGGTCACGGGGTTGCTGGAGTCTAACTCGGCTACTCATGGGCGAAGGCAGGGTACACCCTGGACTGGTCGCCAGTCTGTCGCAGGGGCCACAATCACACACCCATGCACACTCACACCTACGGACAATTTAGAGTAACCAATTAAACTATGAAGCATGTTTTTGGACGGTGGGAGGAAGCCGGAGTCCCTGGAGAAAACCCACGCATGCATGGGGAGAACATGCAAACTCCACACAGAAAGGTCCCCCAGCCAGGACTTGAACCGGGAACCTTCTTGCTGTGAGGCAGGAGCGCTAACCACTGCGCCACCGTGCAGCCCCGCACATTGATCATGAAACTTGAAAATGCCTGATTTGCATATGTCACGTAGCTGTTTTCTTCTCTGACCTTGGGCCAGGGTCAGTTAGTAGGCTAACAGAAAAAGTGCAACAATCTCAGTGTGTGCCTGAACGTCAACATGAATGGTTTTCAAGAAAGCCAAACATAACCACATGTTATGTGTAGGAAAACTTGCACTCTCCCGCTCGGAGGCTGCACACGGGCGCACTTAGACATTTTAACGTGATATTGGTTGTAACAGAATAAGGTGAAGGTTCTGGAGCGTCCGTCTCAGTCTCCTGACCTCAGTGTTATTGAGTCGCTCTGTGGAAATGTCAAACGGGAAGTTCATAGACAGCCTAAGAGTTTAAAGGAGCGAGAGGTTTTCTCCCCAGAAGAATGGGCTGCTTTACCATTAGAGAAATAAAGAACCTCGTCCACAATGACCACAAGAGTCTGAGCTGTTATTGATGCAAAAGGAGGCAAAACAAGGCATTAAGAACTGGGGGGGGGAGTGTTACATTTTTAAACAGGGAAGTTTCTGTTGTCGTTCTGATTTAATGCTAAAAGTGCTAAAATGTCTTAATCCAACCACTAACTATGAGAGGAAAATGTTTGTGTTATCATTCATATTCTCTGAAAACAAGAAATCATATTTTCTTCCAGAGTGTGTAACCTTATGAGCACAACTGCATGTTTAACATTAGGTCAAAAAATATTAAGCGTACAAAACACAAGCAGATGAAAGGTCTTTTTCAGTTTGTCTCCATTCCCTCCTACCCCTGTTTTTCCTCTAGATTAACAGATCCTCTAGTTCAGCCAGAGGTCTCAGCCCTTCTGCTCCTTTGTCATCCTCACACTCCTGGAGAAACAGGAGGTTTCCTCTTCTGCACATTATATCATCATTCTCCCCTGTAGCTTCTCCCTAATGTATTTTCAGCTCTTGGCTTAATACTTCTGGTCTGCAGCGAGCACTGCTGGGCTTTCTGAGGCTGCTGCTCCATTCTCATTACAGCTTATTCTCTGCTCTCATGGCTGTCAGATGAATAGATGAATCAGCAAAAGCTTTCCACAAAACACTGATTCCATCTCATGAAAGAGACCTTCAGGGCTCAGGTCGTGTTGCACAGAGGTAGGAAGTCATCTCTGTGGAGAGTATCTGACCAGGATCGTGGGGTCTGGTAGGGGGTCTCCTCAGTAAGTGGTTGTGCATGAGGAATGACTAATTAACTTTTTGCATCTGCATTTGTATGGTATGTCTACATGTGTGGAATAATAATGTCTGGATTTGCAGTGTATCACAATTTTTACTGCAAAGCTAAAAATATTTTGGGGAAAAGAAATGAATATAGATCAACAAACATTTTCTGCAGGCCTGTCTGGTTTTTCTCTTGTTTTTTTCTCTAAACCATTTCAGTTCAGCCTCTTCTGTGAGCAAAGAAACCTGTCAGTGAGACTTGGAGGAGGCGGCCGTCATCCAAAGGCCAAAAACGGAGAAGGAACTCACAGGAGAAGGTCAACTCTGTACCTCTGATCGGAGGAAAGAGGAGTGCACTGCTATCTCACTTCACTAGAATGACCACAAAGGAAAGCAGGTTTGCAATTTTTCAAAAAGACTCTAGAACTCCCTGTGAAAGCTTTGCAGAGAACCTTCACCACAGGAGCCCGGACATCCTGGGGGTAAAAATGCATTCTGCCTCCTGAGAGGATCTATCTTCACAGCAGACAGTTGGCAGAGGAGAGCATGGCAATGCTAAAATCAAAAACAATGGGCTTGCCCTGAACAATTTCTGGCTGTACCAACAAGCAGAGATGGATGAGAATCCAAAATACAGCTTTGAATGCTCTCACCTCACATACTTTTATTCTGACAGGATGCAGAGAGGACTTTTAATGTGAAATAAAGGTTTTCTTTCTCTCTTCTAAGGCTGTATAGGAGCTGAACAGCTTCTGCCCCTGCAGCACGTTTGAGATTTATGGCATCCTGGATGCACAGTCCCGCTGTTAGCAGCTCATTTTTAGTGAATGTGGAGTTTAGCGCTGAATGCTGGCGAGGTTTTGTAGACTTCAGGACTTCAGCTGGCATTCAGCCCTGAAAGCCACAGCACAGCTTCCCCTTTACCTGAACATCTGTTTAGTTTAGCATTTAAAGACCCACTCCAATGAGAATGATGTTTTTAGCATGTTCTTGTAGAATTTAGGATATTTGTAGAGAAAATTATTCTTAAAATTGCATTTCTGAGTATTTTTTTTTATTCAAATCGTTGTTGATCAGAAGCAGACAAAAAAATCCAGTTACAATCCATCAGCTCCATTCTAATGCATCCACATCCACTTATCTGAGCTGGAATCTGGATCAAACCTGTACGGCTGGATATCTCCCGGATAGTTTCCTGGCATTTTTCTTGAACCGTTGATGTTAGGCTGGGGATGTGAGGGGCTGTAAGCTAGCAGGAGAAAGTGTAAAACAGATGCACTGCTTCAATGGAAATCAAACGCTGGCTTACTCCCTTCCAACGTTCCCACCCACAACTCAAATTCTGATGCGCTCCTGCCACTCTGCAGAAACTATGTCACTGGAAACGAGACAGGATGTTTAATTTGCCTAAAAACGACATAATCTCAATCAAAAGACCACCAGACATGCTTTGAAAATAGACCAAAAGATGACCAGAGTGGGTCTTTAAAGCCACCACGAAGCTAAAGACTTTTTTTCTAGTAATACGTATTAGATTTGATTGATTTCTTTTTAACTTCAAACCAAATAAAATACTTAGATAAACATGATAAACAGAAAGTGATGAAGTGATCCACCTCCAATCTCACTATATTTTATGCACACATTTTTACATTTTGACGATTTTTCACATAGAAACAAAAGAAATAAAGAAAACAGCATTGATGCAGCAAAACAATGTCATGAAGCCATGATTGTCTGTACATCGTTTCATTAGGTTTCTCATTTTCTTTCAACTGTGTAACACTGTTATTTATTTTGATACTTTCCTCCATGTTTTCCCACATACAGAAATGCAGACTTTTTTGTGTTGTCCTTTCACAAGATTGTTTGATGTCAGTTTTCATTTTTAGTAAATATTCTACTTCACAGTTCTTTAACGTTTTTTTTTTTTGTTTTTTTTTGCTCTGTAGAAGTAGTTTTTGTTTTTAAATAAATGATTTGCATTGTAACACATTTGATTACATCTGTAATCTTTTGTAATTTTGGTTTATAGAATTAAATGCTACTCATCTACCCATTTGTGTGTCCTTAATAATCAATTTCACAGTAGACGCTTTTCATGGTGATGTGAAAAGAACTGAATTCTTCTTTTTGTTTTGCTCGTCTGGTTTCTGTTTTTCTATCAGCAGGAAAAAATCCTTCATAACTCCGAAGGAAAATTAAGTTTGGTGCAAACTGTTACAAAGTTTTTTAAAGCATTGCATCTGATTAAAAACACCACAAACACACAGCACCGATGTGTTGTTTTGCATTGTGACTGCAGCTCCTCCAGTATTTTCTTAAGGAGACACTACCTGTGCAGACAAATCAAGGAATTTTCTGAGTGATGGAGCTACTAAAAGCCAATTATCAGTGACCGGAGAGCTTTTAGCTGGAGCTTCATGCTGTTGACTGAGAGCCTCATTAACAGCTCAGCTGTGTTATTAAAAACCTTTTGAAAGACTTTTAAAGCAAACATATGTTTCTCCTCTGCTCCTCTGATGGGTGGGATGTGGGAGTCCAAAGAGATCATGAACGCTTCATTAGATTTCACATTAAAGGACAAAAACAAAACACTGAAACTGAAAAGGATGCCGGTTGGGTGTGACAGTGTGAGTGGTCAGGTCAGGTGTGTCTACAAAGAGGTAGTGTAGGCCATTGCAACAAAAGCAAACCTTTTTTTTATGTTGCATTTGTAAAGCAATTCCAGAATTCCAGAAACACTCAGAAATCAACTTGACTCAGAATGAAAAAAAGCTTAATTTATTCTAAGATAACCCTTTTGAAAATGCAGTAAGCCACTTTTAACATTTTGTTTTCGTTCCAGCGGCTGCTTGGCATTTACAACACAAGCACTAGAGCTGCAAATAAAGATTCAACAACAGCAGGTCAGTTCAGATCTTCTGCTGTACACTGCCTTTCCAGAAAAAGCAGATGAGAGTCAAAAGGACAAAGTCCAAAGCTGAGTGTGTGTGGGGTTTTGATTTTTCATATTTTGGTGTTTTGTCATAGGTTCTGTGATTAGTTGACTGATAGGAATTTAACGGAGGACCAGTTGTATTTATTTTCTAACGTGTTCTGTCCAGCAGATCAGATTTGAAGGCCTCTTGCGTTGGACAGATCTTACAGTTTAAATAGGGGTCATGAATCTTCAGACACACGAGATGTATATTTGTATGAGAAGTTTTTCTTAGACAAAAAAGGTCAAAGCCTCCTCCTTCTGAGTTCCTGTGACTGAAGAATTTCCTCATCAACGATCAGCAGCATCTGACTTCTGTTTGTGCCCTCCGAGTTGTTCCCGTCTTCATTAAGACAAGAAGTAAACAAAAAAAAGAGGAGAAAGCTCAAAACAATCCGGGTTGACTTTTGTGCAGCATCACTGATGTGTTCAGCCAAATAAAAGTCTGCTTTAAAAATAAAATGGAGAGGCTGTTGACATTTAGTGGATTCCATGCGCAGCGCAGGTGGACAGCTATTATCTAAGCGCTGGAGCTGCCTCCTTAATCACAGATGATTAAAGTCAGCGGGGCTCTCAGGTGTGACATTGGTGTTGATTGGGTGCAGGCAGTTAGAAACGGCACAGCCCTGAAGCCTGCTGAGAGCTGACAGCGGGGCTGTCTCGAGTAAAGTGTGAAGTGAGGAAGAGGAGAAAGAAGAAAAAGAGTCCTACATGCAGTCAAGCTCGTTGGACAAACTGGCAGTAGAGGTGAACCGGGAAAAGAAAGGACCTTTTTAGACATAGAGAGTTAAAATTGAGGAGATGAAAGCATATTAAATTAGTGCAAAATATACTTTCTTGTTACTTTAAAACTCAAGGATTAAAAACGTATCAACTTTTTTTTTTAACTCAATGCTTCTTTTTTTGAGCAAACTGATGGTCATGGAGTGCTTCAGATCATTTTTATGCAGATGACACCCAACTGCCTGAAACTGAATCATAAATGTTTTCTTTCTTTATTATTTTAGTGCAAAAGTGAAAATATATATTTTTGTAGTAGGGTTATTGTTATGCTCCATAATAATAATGAAATGCGTAGAAACATTAGCTGGTGTTGATCAAATAGATTCAAGGCATTCCTTGTGCTATTAAGTCCCTCTCCAATTGTCTTTTACTCAATTGTCAAATTGTTCCCAGTGGTCTTTTAATAATTGTGCCATTTTTAGGTAAAATCAAAGTACCCCTTAATATAGTCTGTGATATTGTGTATTTTATATTAATTTTAATGTTTTGTAATTTATTTATTGTCATCAATTGGTATCAATCTATCAGTCAATTGATTGTCTCACATTTGTATATTCTGAGCTTTGTTGGTAGATCGACTGTTTGGGGATTAAAAATAGCCCGTTGGGGTCATTTAATGTGTACTGTCCCAGAGTCATAAATAAAATCAAAGTTAACTTATAAAGGCAAAAATAAACACAAAGCCACACATGATTTGTGATTCCTGAACTTATGACTTCCTTTTGTTGCATAAATGCAAATGTCTGTCTGATGTTTAGTATTAAATCCAAAATGATTATGAGTGGAGAAAAAAAGCAATAAGTAAATGTTTCAAGCAAAATAATTTCTAATGATAATGCAATCTGCTGGATGTTGATTCCAGTTACCGCAACCATTTGTATAAAGAGAAATCTTGTTTGTGAGTCACTATTTGCAGAAAGAGTTACAAAATACACAGATTTCCTTCATTAAGCGCCAGCCATTTTTGATCATCACATGAACTACAAGAACTGTCAGGATACTGTTTCCCACAATGCATTGTTTTGTAGTCAGAGGGCAGCTTGCAGTCAGCACAGTATCAGCACAGAATATGTCCCAATAACACAAGAAACCACAGTTTCCCCACCTTTATAGTCAAACTGCAGCACATTGGCATGCAGGAACCTTTTTGTGTGGAAAGTGCGCGTCCTCCTCCAGCAGAGTTCTGATGTAATAACACACACAGGAATCACAGTGAAACTTTTCAATGTAATGAAAGTTGTTCCAGCAGCTGTCACTGCAGATGCTGAAGTGTTTTGGGGCAAAAAACATTTCCCATATTTTGTTCTGTGAACCAACAAAAACACAAAATAATGCAGATGGAGTAAAGGGGAATATCTCCAGAAGTTGATGCTCATGTGTGTAGAAAGGTCAAATGACAGGAAGTTAAATTCAGTGCCCAGTGCAGAAGAAGCTGTTATTCTCTGCAGAGAAGATACAAGGAAACCATCTATAGATCAGTTTGATTCTTTTTGTAATCTGAAGTTAGAATCACCTTAAAATAAGAGTTAAATATGGACACAAAATCATTGTAATCCTTTTAAGGGGCCAGTCTCTTAGAAATTTTGCTTTTTTAATTTGAATTTTTATCATAACATTTCCAACTTTATAAAGAAATCTTTTTGTTTTGCCTAAAACGTATGTATTTATTTTAAATAATTTGTAAATATATTTAATTTCAAAAATATATTAATTCATGCAAAACATTTAAGTAAAAAATGTAATTAAATAATTGTTTATTAACACTTTGGTCAAAGTTTCTGTGACATTAGTGGCCTTTAGAGACCCACTCCAATGAAAAGGGTGTTTTAGGTGTTTTCAACATGTTCTTGGAGCACTTCTCTGATAATGGAGGACATGTATGAAGAAAATTACGATTAAAATGGCTTTTCTTTATTCAAACCGTTGTGCATCAGGAGCAGACAAGAAACATCTCTACGTAACATCTCTACGGAAAAGCTCATGTTCTGATAATATATTCTGATGATACGAAAGTCTAGGAACTAGTTTGCCTGTTTGTTTCCTCACTTTCATCCATAATCCTCCAGATGAGAACAGAATCTAAGACAAAGGAGGAAATAGGAACCTTTTGTATAGTTGCCATTTGAATTTGTGTTGACAGTTTATTGACATCTGTAACAAGAACGTTACCAGCAGCTTCTGAATCTGGATTAATCTGTTTTCTATAATGAGGTAGAAGTAAAAAACGTTTTACTATGGTGAAGTGTGGATTCAAGGACTCACCTGTGGGAGGAAGGGTGAAAAATGCTTTAGAAAACGCTGGATTTCACTTGAATATATTGTATGTTTTTAAAAGGAGTAGATTTCAACCTGTAATCTATCTACAAAAAATGTGCAAGTACCATGGACCAAGATTATGGCCTGAGCCTGTGGTCTGATCACATCAACAACGTAGGCTTTCTATAGAGGGCCATCTACAGCCCCCTCGATGCAGATGTGCGTCAAACCACTTCAGCTCCAAAATCACCTTAATTTAGCATCTTCATGAAAACAAATATATATATATATATATATATATATATATATATATACACACATGTATATATATATAGGCTGGCGACCGGTCCAGGGGTGTCCCCTGCCTTTGCCAATGAGTAGCCGGGTTAGGCTCCGGCAACCCCGTGACCCCGAAAGGGATAAAGCGGATTGGAAAATGAATTAATGAATGAATGACTGAGATAAAATGTTGAACTGTGTAATAATTCTGACTGACTTTTTCCTTATGGGTTAAAACTTAATAAAATAATCTCTAAACTGTTATTTTTGACTAGTTTTTCAGTCACTTTATACTGTATTTCATGATAGCATTCATCCTAATAAAAGTGTGACATCATTTCAAAGAATTTAAATGTAGTTTTTTCAACTTGTGATTCCTTGTAGATTTTACAAAACATTTTAACAAATACTACAGCAACAAGTAAAAAAATCATCTATGTTTATCTGTGTGGATTTGAAGATGCCAGCAGGATATTGCTGGAGGTACGGTAACTCACGGAAACTTTAGCTCTCCTGAAAGACGGTTTTTGCAGTGCTGATGGTTTCTTTCTTACTTTATTTCCCTCACAAACTCAATGTAACGGCAGAATGTAAACAGACGTTTTGAGTACGACCTTCAGTTCTACAAACATCATTACACGCGCTCGTTTGCTCCGTGTAATCAGTGTTACACCTAATAAATTCAATTTGGCACAACCATTAACGGCCACAGAGGCGGCGGCAGACATGAGTTTAAAACTGATCCTCAGAATTTACTTTTAGATGCACTAATGTTCATTTGGTATCAGACCTGCTACTTTTTTGCTCAAGATAACAAAGGTTTGTTTGTGTTCAGAGATATGAAATATATTCTCTTGAAAACTGTCATAAAAGTTAGAAATAGTATTTGTGGCATTCATCTGGCGGTGTTGGATTGAAATTGGGAGTAAACTGGCAGTCAAGGAGACCATTTAGGATCTTGTTTTTTAAGATTAAGGGAAGAGGTGGATAAAAAAAACAATATTTTTTTATATTTCTTCTGTCTGCCTTTTTCAATCATGGTTTGCTTGCAGCTTGTGTAGCTTTGGGAGATGTACTGAATGCATGTTGTGTTGTTTTTTTTGTGGTGATTTTATGAAAGGAGTAATTAAACAAAATCTATTTAGAGATTTTCTCCTCAAAATGTGGCAATGACAAAAAGCAATAGTCCTGTAATGCCTTGTGGTTTTTCCTTCAGAAGCGCTTAGTTACAACAAATCCTTTATCACATCCTTTCCAGTAAACTCTCATCAGTTGACTTGTTTCAGTTCACACAGAGTCTCATTTTATAGCTCCATGTTTCTTGTCTCTATGTTCAGTGCTTCAGATAAAGTTGAAATGATGCATTCATGCAGCAGGAGCTTTAATGAAAGCGTTTGACCTCAGCATTGACCTCGCTGCTGCTGCTTGGTAGCTGAGTCAGCGCTTGTTGCCGGGAGCTCTGCTCACAATCAGTCGATGTGCAATAATTCTGAGCAGCTGGGGTTCAGTTATTTACTGTGCTTACAACCGTAAAATACCCACTGGTAAACATCAGCAGAGGACCACAGGCCAACACACACCAGAGACGGCTGCAGCCCGTGGCATCGGACAGTCATGTGACGTCTGACACGGGAAAGGACAGGATTCACAGCCGACAGCAGAAAAAGGTCAACTTGTTCATTCCTTCAACGTCTGCTGTAAATAAATTGTGTCAGACTGGAGATGAAATGTAAAAGTCAGAGAATGAATCAGCTAAAAGCGCTTTAGCAGAGGTGTGAACAGCTGCTGGATGCAGCTGCAGAAACCTCTCGTTTATGATGGCTGCTGGCAGGACTTTGGGATGTTCATCATATCGATGCAGATATGATGATCCATTTATGGAGGGTTTGCTGTTTCGTAAAGCCCCTTAGACCCACCGTCGCATGGATGTAATATGTCTGTAATTTAATAAATAGAGCAAAAACCTGAAGTATACTGAAACAAAGCCTGCCTAACGATGGGGATCAATGTGGCACCAACCAACTCACAACTGCCCTCTAGGGTGGATCTGAGCTGTCTGTGAGTGTAAAATGGGCAAAACTGTGCGGTTCCTGTGGGTGGAGATCCTGTGCACACATACTTTTCACCTGCACATCTGCGCGTCAAACAATTGAGCGCGGTCAGTAAAGAGCCAGTGCGCACATCTCATTACTAACTACAGTTCGGCATTATGGAAAACTGGTTGTGTTTTCATGACGTTTGTCGTAATCTCTTCCCCAAACTGATGTTAATATTAAAAAACATATTTTTTACATAATTTTATCTCCAAAAGCTAAGCTTTTTCTTTATTTGTTCTTGAAAAATGTGTCAACACTGTCTCTGGTTTGTCGCAATTGCTTTAGTGGAGGATTTTATCCCAGGGAATCGGCCCTTCCATCAGAGCCCATATGAATCTACACATCATTATGAACTTTACAGGCATCTCAAAGCCAAAAGACAGCGGCAATTAATGTGAAGGACACAGGAAATGTTGTCATCATCATTTAGTTTGGTTGTCAGTTTATAGATTCCATTGTTGGAGTAACTGTAAGTGTCGGGCTGCAGGAAGCTTCAGTGTGAGGAAGATCAACATTTGAAAAAATGCCTTTCACTATTTTAGCATTTTCTAATGATTAAAAAAGAAGAGGGCACGCTTCTGTGGTGTGTTGTTTTCATATTTCACTGAAGCTCAGTAACTTTTTCATGCAGTGACACTGTTGAGTGGTTTCAGACAACACTCCTTGACCCCATGGCGGTGCCCTTGAGCAACGCTCTTGACCCCATCGCTTCAGCGGTTGGAGTTCGCTCACATTGGACCGCAGATGCCCCTGAACTGATCCGTTCTAGCTCAGCTTTTATCCTACATAAACGAAGGACCAGGGTTGCTTTTTACTGATCGTTTTTATTTCCAAACCGGCGGCTGCTCATCAAAGAGCCGCGCTGCTCTTTCAAATTCTTTCTCCCTACAGTTGAGATATTTAAGGCCACATTATGTTCTTTGTTTTGTTTTCATAGCAATTTGAATGTCTTTGTAAAAGTACTCCAAAGAGCTGAATGATGGAGTCTTTTGTTACCAGTCCATTCCCCTCATTACACAACAGAGGATGAGCAGGTACGAGGCCAGTTCTGCCCACAGTAGGAGCCTTTTACGGTCACTCTTTGTGCCAAAACTACATTCAGACATTTGCAAATGTTTGGATGATGGTTAGACTCTCAGAACCCAGGAGAAAACAGAGCTGTTAGAAGCACACGGGGAAAAAAATCTGTTGTTTTGATTGGCAGCGTCACCTTTCATATCTCACAAAGCTCGGCAGGAATATTAACGTGTACTGACAGGCTTCTTGCAAAAACATTCATCTGCTGGCATTTATTTATACCTTTTTATATGCAAATGTGCGGATCGGTGAAAGCTTGTTCACTGTGGCGACTCCTGATAGGATACGCAGAAAGATGAACAAACATGTGAGTCTAAATTATAGCAAAAATGATCGTTTTGTTGTAAAGTGAACTTTCTTTTATAGAGTGAATAAGATAAGCATACTTCAGCAGTCCTAAAGAAAGCACAGCATCCAGCTGAGAAACATTTCTGTTTAGAAGTAAAAACACTGAAAATGCTGCTTCTCTCAATTCTGAAGGTGTGTTTCACATTTGTGCTGATGCAAAGTTAGCAAACTTTGGAGAATACTACAGATGCAGAGGATTTCTCTCTTAAATTTTGTGAAGTCAAACACGTTTTTACATGTCTAGTGGCTCAAGCATCCAGATGAGGGGCACCTCCGTCTGTGAAAGGAAAGATGCCTCGTATGCCTATTTTTAAAAAGCTGTTTAAGTTAATGGGCTACTAGTATTCATTTTACTGTTAGTATTAAAATTCACCACCTTTGTATTCCTTGCATTTTGTTTGATGTTGCTTAGCAAAAACTTTCTCAGTCTTGTGTGTCTACCATCTACATATTTGATGGTTTCTTGATCCTGCTAACAGACCGAGTCCTCTGTAGCTGCTCTGTCATCACAGCCAGCAGCTTCTGACACTGAAGGAAACTGAAAGCTCCAAACTCTGGTCTGAACTTTATGGAGATAAATTAGTATCAGTCCGATTTGTGCGTGCGAAATTTTGATTTGTGCATAACTTTAGATTTGTGCATGCATAATTCTTGATTTGTGCATAACTTTAGATTTGTGC
>BSAI01000150.1:0-38599 GCA_036245035.1 Adrianichthys oophorus
GACTAGAGGATGCAGAAGACAGGGTTAGATGAAGGAAGCTGATTCACTGTGGAGACTCCTGAAGGGGAAAGCTGAAAGGAAGAGAAAAAGATTTTATCCATGTTAAGGAAATTAAAAAATCCGTTCCTCACTTTGCAACAACACTCGACTGAAAAGCGGAGAAGATAAATCCTGTGTTTTTGTCCTTCATGACAGAAATAATTGAATTTCTTTCATTTGCCCTCAGATTCATCAGCCTTTGTTGTTTTTCCAGACTAACTCTGATGGTTTTATGGGTTTTTAAAAACAAAGTTTTTTTGGCACTTGATTTTTGGACATTGTTTCATGAAGTAAAACATTCCAGTTTTTGTTTTTAACCTATTTGTTCTGGAAACCTCTATCCCATTGAGATTGTACGTCATACTCTTTGAGGGAGAGGCGAGTGGAGCGCACCCGCAGTAGGGTACTGTAAACACCTCCTGAAAGGCCTGAGGGTTTTTTAGATGCAGATCCATCTGTTGGTTTGTTGACTCCAAACACGTCAGTTCTAAAGGCAGCGTTTTCCAGAAGCTACTTCAGCCTGGAGGAGAGTTTTTGACCCACCAGATGGCGCTGCTGCTCCACCTTTATGGTAAACTGGCTGAGAGGAGCTGCCTCCTCAGCTCAGCTTCAGGTTTTTGAGGAGCTAAAGAACTAAACCAGTCTCATTTCAGATCCCGTTTGTGCGTTCACAAACGCCGCTTTGATTCCTCTCAGCATCAAAGAAGAATAGGCTCCACCCCTGAAGAGACTGGACCAGCACGATCCCACGTTCATATTACTCATTCTTTTAGCAGCCTGTTGACCTGAAGGAATTTTGAATCACATTCGCAGCATGCGGCCCTTTATTGTGACGTAATACAAACTGCACAATTTCCCAGCATGCAATCCTCCCAACCTGGACACTATGTACAGTTCAAATGAATCCTTAACTGCGTCATGAGAAGACAGACTTTACGAAAGTAAAAAGACCTTTGGAGGATTGTCCTGATTGTGTTTGACAGTGGGAAGGAGCTGCAGTTTTTTTCCCTTCCATCTTTGGAGGAAATATTTTACTGAAGGCAACAACAAGGTTTGGACTTCAACAGAAAAACTGCTCCAAGTCAATCTGAAGGCAGGAAAAGGAAACTCACTGAGCTGGTTTCGCATCACACTGATGTGATGCCTGTCTGACAGGTTACAGTCATGCAGTCCTTCTGCAGGATCTAGATTGATGAGGTCAGGGTCATGCTGTCTGCAGCCAGACCTCAGGTTCGTTTCTTCTGCTCATGTGTGTGAAGCTGCTGCAGATGGAAGTTTGGATGCAATAAAAGAAAACGTGATTAACTCTGACAAAATGACATTTTTGAAAGCAGTCCTCCTCAGATCAACAGCTCTTTTTGTTTATTCTGTGAAATCTGACATTCTTCCTCTGTGTCTTCTGCACCTTTCTCAGCACAATGATGCTCCTTCAGGCTCTGAGATGTCCCAACCATTCTGCTTCTTCAGGAGATTCCTTCTTGTTCTTTTGCTTTTCTCTTTTTGTTGGGTTTTTAAATACAAAACTGTTTAATGCTCATTGAAAAGAAATGGAGAAACCTTCAAAAATGTTTTGCGCTTTGAGAAAGGAAGAACTTTCAGCCTCAAAGATTCTTTAGAACAGTATACAATAAAGCTGATATCAGGTTCTTTGTGCTTTAAAAATCCTTTAAGGTTTAGATTTACTCTGTAAAAGATTTGTAAAAGATTTTCCAGCATTTCTGAGTTTATCACAGGTCACAGTTTGACGTTTGAATACAGACAGTAGAAATATGTCAGTGCTAGTTTTATTGGATCTCAGTGCAGCATTTGATACAGTCGATCACGTTATATTACTCAAACGACTGGAAAACTGGGTGGGTCTCACTGGGCCAGTACTAAACTGGTTCAAAACGTACTTGAAAAACAGGAAATATTTTGTGTCAGTTGGTAACTTCACATCAGAGCCGACAGAAATTACATGTGGAGTTCCCCAAGGCTCCATCCTGGGACCACTTCTATTTAATATCTACATACTCCCACTGGCCCAGGTTATAAAGAACAACATTAGTTACCATAGCTATGCAGATGACACACATATATATATTACAATGACACCAGGAGACCGAGGCCCTGTACAGGCTCTTGGTAAATGCATTGAGGACATTATTGACTGGATGTGTCAGAACTTACTTCAATTAAACAAAACTGAGATTATTGTCTTTGGGGATAAAGGGAAACGGTTGGACGTCAACAGAGCTTCAATCTGTTCATCTTAACACCACCAACCAGGACAGAAACTTGGGTGTAGTGATGGACACAGACCTACATTTAGATAAACACATTAAGGCAGTCACAAAATCAGCCTACTATCATCTTAAAAACATTTCAAGGATTAAAGATCTGATGTCCAAGCAGGACCTGGAAAAACTAGTTCATGCTTTCATCTTTAGTCGATTTGACTACTGTAACAGTGTTTTCACAGGACAACCAAAAAAATCAATCAGGAAACTACAGCTTATTCAGAACTCAGCTGCTCGTGTTCTCACAGGAACCAAAAAAGTAGATCACATCAGTCCAGTTCTGAGGTCTTTACACTGGCTGCCTGTCTGCCAGAGAGTAGACTGACTTTAAGGTTTTGCTACTGGTTTCTAAAGCTTTGAATGGTTTATCACCAAAGTACATGACTGACCTCCTGACCCAGTATATACCAGCCAGACCTCTCCGCTCATCTGGATCCAGTCTTTTGTCAGTTCCTAGAGTCCAAACTAAACATGGAGAATCTGCATTCAGCTTCTATGCTCCACAGATCTGGAACAGACTTCCAGAAAGCCTTAGATCAGCTGAAACACTCAGTGTATTTAAATCCAGGTTAAAGACCCACCTGTTCTCAGCTGCATTTGATTCATTTGGATTCAAAAGTTTACATCTGCACTGTTTATCTATGCATGTTTTAAATTCACTTCTTTTTAACTTTCTTTAAATCTTATTTTAATGATCAATGATATTCTTTTTGATTGTTTTCTTTCTTTTATGTTTTATGTAAAGCACTTTGAATTGTCTCTGTACATGAAATGTACATAAACTTGCCTTGTCTATATCTGTGCAGTTTTTAGCCAAAATCAAAAAGCTTTTATGATTTTTTAAGACATATTTGATTGGCAGCAGCAGTAGCTCATCCTGCTGGATTTGTGGACTGTTGGCTCAGAGTAACTCCACCCCTTTCCCCTCCCCGCCACTGAGAGCTCTGTCTGCGCGCTCACCTGAGAGCTTAAAGCCTCAAATTAGCATAAATGCAAAAATAATGGCGAGCAATATTGGATCAATCCAGCTGTAAAGTTTTGAGCCAAAGGCCAGGGGCCAGCTCGGATAAGGAATGTGTGCAAGGGGCCGGAGGAGCGGATTGGTAAGAGAGACTTTGGCACAGCCATTTCAGTAACTGCGTCATTAGACTGAGCTTTTTCAAGCATCCAGTTTTCGGTTTTGTCTGTTAGTTTTCTTCCATCTTTAAAATGTTAAGGAAGTTCAGTTGCTGCAGAGTCTGAGGTTTATTTCAAAACCTTCCAGAACTTCTCAGGATTTTTATGTTTCTTTTTTTTTTTTTCAGAAAGTCGGACTTAGCTGTTTTGTTAATAGGTACATTTATTTATCATGTAAGAAAATGAAAGCCTGCTGTATCTGACAGAGTTGTAGTTCTCTTTGCTTTGGACCAGGCAACATCTTTTTCTTTCAAGAGGTTTCCTATTACTGTTGAAAACAAGGGAATTTGATGTCATTTCACTCTAAATTTTCAGAAGGATGCACTTTTATTGATAACGCTAATACATTCTTCATAAAAATGCTGCCAGGCTAATTCTATTTGAATAAAAAGAGAGATCGTGTCCCATTTGACTGATCATAAATGAAATCTTGTTCACTAAAGTCTTTGGAGCTTTGATTTTGGAAGTTTGACATTTGTGACATCACCAACAACACAGTGATCACTCAGAGCATTTGCAAAAACCCCAATGTCAGTGTACTTCTGTGGGGCGCTGGTCATGAGAAGGTCAATTAGGGTTGATGTAGAAGGACAGTCAGTGTTCGCAGAGTGGGGGTTAGACTTAACAAATCATAGACAGACTTTAGAGCGTCAGAAGATGCAGACAATCAACCAAAGTTAAGAAGAAACTTGTTATGTAGATTTCTACACCACCTCCCTCAGGTCACAGTCAAAGACCTTAGACAGAAATGGAGATTTGTTTGTCTAAAATCGACTTCTTTAACCAAATTTAAAATAAAGACAAATTGATAATGTGTTTAAATAAAGTTGATTTCCCAGGACGGCCTTGAAGATGAAAACCACCCAGCGTCTTTTTCACCTGGGATTGCAGAGAGTACAGCTGTGGGCTGTAGCTAATGTTCATAAAGTCTGATTTCACGCCTTCAACAAACACACTTTGGGTTCTCTCTGAAAGATGCTGTCTAACGCACTCAATGGCAGAATCACCCACACTGATGTTTTTTTTATTCTGTGGAATAACTGATGATCAACAGAGTCAAAGGCCTCAGGCAGATCCACTAAGAGGACAGCTCAGTGCAGTTTTCTATCCAAGGCATGGATCATGTCATTTGTTATAGACACAGCATCTGTTATTGTACTGTTGGGGTTTGACACAGATCACAGTTGGATGTTAGAAAACGTTTTAGTTCAGAATTAACATGAGATTTGAGAATGTCTGCAAGAACAGATCATTTGGAAATGTGCCGGTGTTTGTTTAAATCTCTCCACCTCTCAGGAGAGGGAGAACATAGGCTGCCTTCCAAACTACTGGATCCTATTTGCTTTCATGCTCAGTTTTCTCAGATGCATCTTTGATAGTGTCTCCTGCTCATGTTACCTCATGTCTCCTTGTGTCTTCTTCATGTTTCCACATTCTCACACCTCCTCCTGGCTCTCGGTGTCTCCAGGATATCGACTGGGTGCAGACAGAGAAGCACGTGTTTGAGCAGGCGTCCACCAACCCGTTCCTGGTCGGCCTTCACTCCTGTTTTCAGACAGACAGCAGGTAAGAGCAGGGTGAGGATGATTAGGAGGAGGATGAGCTCAATCTGCTTTCTAATCCACTGAACACGAATGAACAGGTACTTTAAGGACATTATTTAAAATAGCGTTTTCCGTCTGAAAAAAATGCAGTGTTTTGTGGAACCTGGAGGTCATGGTGCAATCACTTCTCAAAGCGTCTTCTGAAGAACCTCTTTGTTCTTCCCTGTAGTTCAAGTGCTTCATTGTTGAGACTGTGAACCATCAGACCTTCATCAGAGCTGTTTGTCAGAAAAACTCGGCATAATGACATGAAACGGAGAGCATCTGTGCTTTTTCATGCTAATTCGCTGCTGCCTCTGCAGATCTGATGTCTGAATGAATAATAATGTGTCTGCAGGCATGGGCTCTGCACTTTTGGCAGATTTCCTGATGTGTTCGTCTGTTTTATGATTCATTTGAATTATTTTGATCTTCTGCTTTGATTCGCTTCATTCAGAACTGTTTGTGTGTCATTCAAGTTGAGAGATCCTCTGTGTCAAAATATTATTGTGATGTTGATCACAAAGGCGTTTTTAAAGAGTGCTGGATGGGAACCTGGAGAAAGAAGTGCATGTGCAATATGTAGGTGGATGTCTTAGTAGAATTAAATAAAGGGAGTTTCTTTTGTTCTTTCCCAGCTGTTTGGTTTAGGTTGGAAAGCTGTTATTTGGGTGCAGTTGGTAACTTTAGCCACTAGATATCACTGCATCTCAGACAAAACATGAACAGTTGAAACCCTTCAGAGACTTTAATGTAAATGAAGCTTAAACTCAAGCTCATTTGACATCCCTAAACAGTTGACAAGTTTGCAGCCAAACCAGTTCCTCCTGGAATTTTTGTGACTATTTTTGGCCTCAAATGCCTCATACTGCACAAAGTTTCTCCAAAATGTGAATAAAGTTAAGCCATTATTTGTCCTTGTCATCATTTTGAACATTTCTGAAGTTCCAGAAACAGCAACTGTTGCAGCATTTTCGCTAACTTTTCTACGATTATTCTAAAAATGTTTGGCATCTTTTGAAGCTTAAACTTCAGTTTGGGTTTGGGTTTATTCTGGTTCTGACTCACTTAGCTGTAAGACCATTAAGAAGGTTCATGTGTTACTGTATGTTTGCCGTCTCTGTCGTGATGATAGAGCTGTTGATACCATACCATGGAAACATCAAAACATTAGAACCCTGTGACAGGTACATTCGCGTTCCATCTCTTGGATCATCTTGAAGTCATTTTGGAAAAACAAACGTTTGATTGTGTGAAAAGTCTGAAAACAATAAGCTATTTCCTGTAAAAACAGCTGAACAGTTTTTCTACATCCTGATGGAGAAAGCTCTATGGTGAGAATTTAGAAGAATAGATTAGATGCATTTGAAGGTTCCTTTATCATACTTTTACATGCTTTTTTTTTATTCCACACTCAAAAGCTCAGGTTTTTCCTCATACAGACAAAATTAAGGCCAAATTCCCAGAATCAGGTCCACATTCTTGAAAAGATCCAAACTATTCCTGGAGGGACTGATCATCAGTTTAAACGTCTTTTTTTTTTTTTTTTTGCTAAACTCATAATCTGAAATCCTCTGTTTGTTCGCGTGGCCTTTGTGATGGGACTGAAATCTGACGGTGTCATAAATACTCTCACATTAGTGTGTTTGTGCTGCAGTGCAAGCTAAGATGAGTCTTCAGGGGATGATTTTAGATGAATTTGAAAAAAACTTTTGTCATAAATCATCAATGTTTTGTGTTGAGAACTAAGACGACCGACTGAGCTGCAGCTCAGTTCTAGTGGGATTCTGTTCTCCTGGCTCAGTTTGACCCAGCCTGTGTTTTCCAGGTTATTCCTGGTGATCGAATATGTGAACGGCGGGGACTTGATGTTTCACATGCAGCGGCAGAGAAAGCTCCCTGAAGAACATGCCAGGTAAACATCCAGATGTTACAATGTCGGGACCGAGGTTCGGCCCGGCCCCTGAAGATGCTGTCACGTGTACTCTCCACATGCTTAGAGGACACCTCAGCATCTCCTCATGGATGCAGAACTGCTGCCAAAAACCAACCGACTCTTTTTCATTCATCTCTCAGAAGCATAATGAGCACCCATAATTCATTGTGGCTGTCTGCTCGCGGGCCCCTCCATTCGCAGCTTTGATAAACTCTGGATCAAAGGCTGGGTAATTTACAGCGGCACCGTCGGGCCCCTATTGGCCCCAGCAATCTGGATCCTGCCGACCGTGGCTGTACATATGCAAAACAGCGCGTTAATCACTCATAATGATTGTACATATTCATGAGCTGACAGAGCGCCGCATTCCCCCACGCGGCGGGGGAGGAGGGAGGTGGGCGATGGATGGCAGAGGTGATAGGATGCGTCTGAATGCAGCGGTGAAACGCCGGCGCACAAAGGCAACTGTCACAGTGAAGATGTGTGTGGGGGGGGGGGGCTACGTGGGAGCTGTGATTCTGCTGTCAAGCAGAGCCCCCCCCCACTGCCTGACGCTCAGGGGTGTGCAGACAGAAGCTCATCAGCGCCGATGAAACTTCATCTCCTGAAGAAAGAAAACTCTACCTCCACGCGCAGAGAACTCAAAAGAAAGCTTAAATGCTCCTCTGCTGGAGGAGTCTGACTCACAGCCCCCACCTACTGCTGCTGAAGTCTGTGCACAGATCCCACAAGCAGCCTCTGATTGGATAATTACCCTCAAATGAATCCTGCTTTCATTTGGATTGTGTGGGCCCTGCATTTCTGCTCATCACGGATTCACCCCAGGTCACTGACGCCCCCCCGCAGGATCCTCTCAGAGCCTGCAGCTCAGACACCAGTGTCTGATCTGACTGTATAAGAGAACTGGACATAGCCCATAGAAAATGCCTTACCTCCGGCTCCAATCAAATTAAGAAAATCCAGTCAACAGATACAGACGTGGCCACGTTGGAGCCAAACAACAGTGATTGGTCTGAGTCAGTCTGAGTCAACGTTTCTATGGCAACTACTGTTACCAATCAGGAGTGAGCTTGTTCAAAGTCCACACCCCCTCCACTGATAGCGGCTCGGGAGAGTCTGTCAATCAAATGTTGGAGGTGGAAGCCAGCGGGCTCCACATGTGCTGACCCAGGCCTCTGATTGGTCAGTTTAGAACTTAAATAACTTGCGATAAGAAAAAAATATATTTAGAGATGTGTAGATGTTAGTCAAAAGGGCCAGGCCTGTCCACACACTCTCGAACATTACACACTCCAAATAGCTTCACCTACAAACATGTCAACACTCAAGCAAGAGGGGGAGAGGGGGAGGACCCCCCCAGACATCTGTGCAGGATAACAGATCAAGGGAATCTGTCTGCCGCGCAATCCAACCTAAACCACCCGGACCAGGGCTGGAAGAACCGCACAAACCGGAAGTTAAATTCTGATTCGCTGCTTCAGGACCAGAACTTGAGGAGAAGTTAACAAAACATTAAGAGGAAAGCTGCTTATCACTAAAACCTGCAACCTTAAAAACTGCTGCACGAACAGAGTTCGAGTCGCAGAATATTCTACGGAGGAACAGTTCTGGGTTTAACTGTCTGTTTTTGACCTATATGACAAACATGATGGATTGGAGTTGTGATGCTGCGGTTCTGGTTGTCGTTGGGTTAATGGAGGTGCTCTCCAGTTGTTGGCTGTTTAATTATTTTTATCTTTGTAAATTTGAACTCTGCAAACACCCAGATACAGATTTAAAGATTTTTTTTTTTTTAATATCTAAAGAAATGGTAAGATACGGTAAGACGGTTTCAAAAACTCAAAAACATAAAAAAATACAAACAAGATTACCAGCAAAAATGTTAAAAATTTTTATTGTTAAGTAAAATATGCCCTTTGTTCAATCTAAAATATAAGCACATGAAAGTAATGACAATAAAAAAATTATACACTCAGATTTGATTTTATTTTTTACTTTTTGTAATGTAAATCCTTCAAACAGCTTTCACTCTTTTTTCAAACAATCTACGATTGTAAAAAACTAAAAGTCCAACTACAATCTGTTGTAAAAGAGTTCACAGTGGTCTTTTAATTAAGAAGATGCCGTTTTTAACCAAAATCAAAAACCGGTGCTATTTTCTAGGTTCTGCAGAGCGGCAGGAGTTCATTAGAAATTTACCTCTGAGTTGAGGGACTGTCGACGCAGAGTAAACCTCCCCTGATTTTCCATCATCCCTATGTTTAACTCTCTCCCACTAGCTTGCAGCCCATCACAACACCAAGCTAACACTAGCGGTGCAACAAAAATGGCAAGCAATATCAGAACTATCAAGCCGTGCAGTTCTGATCCAGATTCCATCTCCCACGAGGAAAACAAAGATGTTCCTGGATCTATTTGTCTGGAAGTGGATGCATCAGAATGGAGCGGAGCAGGGAATCTTTTGTTCGTCACAAATAAGATCTTTTTCATACGTTTTTTCATCTGCTCCTGATTGTCAATGATATGAATAAAGAAATACTCAGAAATGCAACTTAAAGCTTCATTTTCTTTACATATGTACTCAATCATGAGGAAAATGCTACAAGAGTATGTTAAAAAAACACAAGTTTCATTGGAGTAGGTCTATAAGTTAGTCTCTCATGGGAGGGGTGAACTGCAGGCACAGCCGTGCTGGTCAACCGTTTGATGGTCCGTGTGGTCGACCTGATTAGGTTGTTATTTTCTTTGCCTGTAGGGGGCAGTAGATGACAGGGTATTCTCTCTTCTCAGGTTTTACGCAGCTGAAATCTGCATTGCTCTGAACTTCCTTCATGATAAGGGCATCATCTACCGTGACCTGAAGCTGGACAACGTCCTCCTCGACCATGAGGGACACATCAAGCTCACCGACTACGGCATGTGCAAGGTAACACTCTGTGGCACAGCTGCTGGGGGGGACTTCAACACCTGACTCCTTTTCCTCCTCCACTAGGAGGGGATCAGGCCAGGCGACACCACCAGCACCTTCTGTGGAACCCCCAACTACATTGCTCCAGAGATCCTGAGAGGAGAAGACTACGGTGAGCGCAGGAGGACTTCCTGCTGAGCTGAGCGAGGACGCTCCTCACCATCATGCTCAGTGTTTCATGTGTCCATGTGGTTGCTCACAGGCTTCAGCGTGGACTGGTGGGCTCTGGGCGTTCTGATGTTTGAGATGATGGCTGGCAGGTCACCATTTGACATCATCACTGACAACCCCGACATGAACACGGAGGAGTACCTCTTCCAAGGTGAGGAGGAAGTAGGAGGCTACACACCAGGGTCTTCTCCCAACACACCCCAGTTTACATGATTGGAGGGGTTCTGCGAGGAACGGTTCTTTGCAGCATGATATGAAAACACACAGATGTTTGAAGAACAGAGCAGCTGAGCAAAAAAAAAACCTAAAATCAGTGTACAACAAAACAATTCAATGATGTAAATATAAAGAGTGTGAAATGTGCTAAGCAACAAGCAAATCCAGAGGGAGGCTAAGCCTGTCTCAATGAAAACCTCCAGGACGTCGCTGTCAGAGCTGACAAAGACTCTTTGACCTGTTCTTGCTGTTATTTGTGGTTCAAGTCTGTGGACTCACATGCTCAGTGGAGCGCCCCCTGCAGGACAGACAACAACATACATCCTAAAGAGGATGAAGACTCAGAAAACATGAAAAGAAAACTCTTTCTGTTCCTTCAGAAACTCAGAAAAGTTTGTCAGAATTTTGATTTCATAAAACCCCAGACAGGCTGGCATCCAACTCCAGACACAACGGAAGAAAAAGCTGCTGTCAGAGAACAAGAGAAACATGTTTTACTGCTATGCTGCATCATAATGATCAACATTTAGTTTAGTACTTCTGACTTTCTAAAAGCACATGAACAGGCTCATTCAAACTGTAGAAGTGTCTTATGGACATTTGAAGTCAACATTGATTTGCAAAGTCTTATTCATTTAGTTTACACATAATGTATGCCTTTAACCTTCTACATGTCCCTGAAACTTGTTGACATGATAATAAGAGTAATAATAATACATTTGATTTAAAATGCTTGTCAAAACACTGGGGCTGTGTCCATTACCCCTCACTACTCCATAATCCAGTGCCCTGGATTGCTACGGCAATTTCCCAAAGTAAAACCCTAATAAGTTTGAACATTTTATAAAGGCTTAATGAATCCACTGTGTTCTGAAGATGAAAACTTGGACGATGAAACACAAATATATTTAAAAATATTTTTTCAAATTAAAAATGACTCAAATGCAATGCGTTGTGGTCCATTTTTGTCAATCTAGTGAGCATTGATGCACGTTGGAGACTTATCAAAAATTTGTAGGGCACTGGATTTTGGATTTGTAGATGCGGACAGTTCTGCTACATTGTGAAAGCACCATGTAGTGTATTAAGCATTAACCCCAGTGAGGCTGGACAAAGAAATCAAAACAACACTAAAATAAACCATTGAAACTTGAGGAACATTTGGTAACAACTGAAGCGTTAGCAGCTAGCTCCCTCCTTCTCCTTTGCAGTGAAGATTTTCTTCCTCTTTAGAACACAGAATTGTTGAGCATCCTGATCAAAAGTGCAGATAACTGTACTGTCCTGGGCGGTGTGAGGCGCTCATCTGGAGCTGGAAACGAATCCAAAAAATAGTGTTTTCCAAAAACTCATTCAAATCTATTTCATGTATGAAACTTCTCAAAAATAATCACAATTCCTAATACATAAAAACTTGGATTTCATTAAATAATTGCCAAAAATAAACACAAGGAGATGAAAGAACCTTTTAAATAAAAGCCAAAGAGCAAACATAGTTGTGTCTCTGGTTTGTCTCTCATCATTCTTGCTGTGAGACGTGCAGAAAAAGGACTTAAATCCTTTTTAGAACAGACCTGAAGTAAACGGAGGGAAGTTCTCTGCTCTGAACTGGTTTGTATCCAGATGTGAGCAGATGAAAACTGCCATCAGTCGTGAGGAGATGAAGCAGGTTGGACTCCAGATCAAAGTGGATTTCAGTGTCCCGGAGTGTCAGGGCTGTGGTGGGGTCTGCAGCAGGGCAGACGCTGTCTGGTTCCTGAAACATCCAGGAGCTGCTCTTCATGACTGCGTAGATTTCAGAAGCAAACCAAACAGAGACGTGAAACCCACAGCCAAGCTAAACCTGCTGAACGTTCAGAATTCATGGAAAAAGCTGAAACGAGTCCCTCAGCTTAGAAGAGAGCCTCCAGAGTCTTTCTCCACATCTTTGTGTTTGAACCATATGGTCACCTCGCTCTCCCCACCGCCCCCCCACCACAACAGAGATTCCTCTGTGCTGCAGTCTGACGCATTTCCTCTCAGCAGCGACGGTCAGCAGCTCGTCGCCTCTCTGTGACCGGCATCTGCCATCCCTGCCGTTCTGCTGGCACTCTCGCCGTTGGACCAGCAGGATCCTGGACGAAGAACTGCCAACGGAAACATCCGAGCAACTCCTCCGTCTGCCACCTGGAACTGCTGCCAGGGCCTTGCTTTGGGGAAGGGGCACAGCAAACCGCGGAGCTGAGCCGTCCTCAATCAAAATCCTAAAAATCTCCTGAAGAGGCTGAAGCAAACCTAAATGCTAAACGTGTTAAATCAGCTTCAACAAAGTGTCTGCAGTCTTTCATACTCATTTAATGCAAATGACATGAAAAAGCTGAATCACAACCTAAGGACAAAAGTCAGTCAGACTCAAAACACAAAAGTTTACACGAAATTAAGCATCTAAAATGGTTTAACCCACACAGAATTAAACATTTGTAAATGGTTTAACCCAGTGGTCCCCAACCTTTTTGTGGCTACGGTCAACCCATGAGGATTTTTAACACGGCTCAGGTGTGTGTGTGTGTGTGTGTGTGTGTGTGTGTGTGTGTGTGTGTGTGTTTGTGTGTGTGTGTGTGTGTGTGTGTGTGTGTGTGTGTGTGTGTGTGTGTGTGTGTGTGTAAGTAATGATGACAAAGAAACAGTTTACTTAAATGAGAATGTGCTTTAAACTGAATAAAAACAGTTCTGACAATAGATTTGATCATCATTTCACTGAGTCATCTGACGTGTGCATTCTGGATGATTGATAAAAACATAATTGAGGCTTCTGAATTTAGTTTGGTGTTAGGAGTGGTTAAGATTTTACTATTATAAGATCATCACATTAAAAAAAAACTTCAACCACATATCTATGATTTATACTCAATAAGAAACTAATCAGATTACTGATTTGCGCAGCTCCAATACCACCCCCCCCCCCCTCGCTGCAGCGCTGCTCCTCTTTTATTTTTTCATGAAGGTTCTTGCATGAATTGGGTGTTCACAACTTCTGTGAAATGTGCATCTGAATGGATGAACTTGTTTCAGCTTCTATGTGAACGTATTTGTCCGTAAAAGTCACGTCTCTATGCCAACAGGAACGGTGTGAGGGAATCACCTGTTGCCACAAATCCATATTTTAATTCAGACTCCTGGGAGTCTAAAGTTTTTTGTCTTGAAGTTGTATCCTGTTCTTCTGTCTGTTCCTGCTCTCATCCCATTTGCAAAGGAAGGTTCCACACACAACTGTTCTTGTGTTGCGCGTCCCCGGACTGATTTTAGTGATCAAGAGACTGAAATGTAACTGAGAGAATCCGGTCAATTTCTAAACCCAAATATTTTTCAGAAAACAAGATCATTCAGACGAGTCATTTTGATCTCCTGAATGAACTTTACAGCTCAAGTGATTGAAGGTGGCAACTGATCCACAGACCGGTACAGTCCACGGCCCGGTGGTCTGGTACCACTGGTTTAACCCACACAGAATGAAACATTTAAACATGGTGATACCTACACATCTTCAATCTCAATCCACCTCTTTGATGCTTTGGGTGCCATCGACTCGTCTTTTTTTGACGCGCTGGCTGTTTGGTTTTCAACTCGCTGGCTGCTCCGATTAAATCCAGTGTTTTTGTCAGACGTGGTACCCAACGCTTTCCGAACCATGGGACACATTCAGTACCGGTACCCTAGCCCAGTCCGCACCTGGATGCGTCCAATACCGGTGCCCTAGCCCGTTATGCATCTAGAACCGGTAACGTGTCCGGTACCGGTTTATGGTTAGGGTTGGGGTACCTAGTTAAGGTTAGGGGACCGGTGCAGTTGGTCTGGTACCGGTTTGCGGCCTGGAGGTTAGGGAGGCTTGATTTAATTGGATGAGCCAGCACGGCAAAAAACAAGGAAAACGAAACAAGCGTCAGTTTTTGATGGATGGGTTGGGTTATACCCACACAGAAGGAAGGGACAGTCAGTGCCCAACACCACAGAGTACCACAGAACATGCAGGTTCACCTGGGGAGGGAAAGTAAGTGCCCCCCCCCCTCACAGGCGCAAAGCGTGTATTAATAATTCATCAGACACAACAACATGAAGGATTTTTATTTCACCATTCTCATTGGAGTTTCTTTTTTGTTGCGTTCTCAGTGTTGGGCTGATGTCACCAGGAAGGCGTGTACCTGGTTAGATTAGCATCGGCAGGGGGTACACGAGGGGGACACAGTGGTGCCACAGCCAGAAATGTGTTCACCAACAAATAAAGGATGCATATGGAGACAAAAAATACTTAGGAACCCCCATTTTTAGCATGTTGTTGAAGTGGGCGGAGTCAAATCCTGTCCATATGCCGTCTCACTGCGGGCTTTATTTTGAGAATCCTGTTGGTGAAACCATAGATAATTTGTTCAGTGGTTCTGACATTAGCTCAGTAACAGCTGACAGGACTGTGTGCCCCGCCCATCTGTAGTGGGTCATGTGACCACAGGGTTTGTTCATATTCCTTACTTTGATGGCTGCAAACCTGAACCTTAAAAGCTTTCCAACTTTATCTGCTGCATTTTTGTTGAAGTTCACGCCGGGGTAAGTTTATCAAGCAGAAGCAGCTGCAGCAGGACCCCATCTTTTTTACATGCTGTTGCCATGGCAACTGCTACACGTCAGACCCAAATTGCACAAATTGGGATGATAGCTGGGGGGGGGGGATCTATGGAGGAGGAGGCACAGGCAGTTAATAAACACAGAAGTGACAAACACCCACAAATGACTCCTATCTGTGTCACAGACCGGACATCCAGATCTGTCTCAATTTTTCTGCTCCTTTGCTTTCTCCTAAAGCCTGTTTGTGCTGCTTCTGACGTCTCATGGTGAATCATTTATCAGAGCGACAGAGCAGGAGCCTTGAGCACAAATTAAAAAATAAAAGTGAAAGTCCACTGGTAGCCTTGGATTAGAGGGAAAACAGTTTCTTTGAATTTCTCTTTTTGTGATGCTGTTTGGTTGTGGGAGTCTCAAGGCTGTTGATGGACTGCAAAATGTGAGTGAAAGTCCTCTGCGCCTCCTCTGACTCCCACAGGCAAGTTGGCCTGTGAGTCATCCTGCTCTCCTCTCACGCTGCCCTCCTATTGTCTCCCCTCTAACTCTTGTTTTGTTGCTGTCCTTCTCTTCCTCCTTTTTCTACAGTTATTCTTGAGAAGCCCATTCGCATCCCAAGATCTCTGTCGGTGAAAGCTGCCAGCGTGCTCAAGGGCTTTCTGAACAAGGTGAGAGCCCCCCACACACAATACTGCGCTCGTGGAGGCGCGGCAGAGCATTCGTCTGCTTTTCAGCAGGACTCTGATCCAGCTGGAGCTCTGTGGTTATTTTTCAAACAAGGAGCATTTTATTCTAAAACAGTTAGAATAAATGAGTCAAAGCATCCGGAGGCAAGAAGGCAGAACTTTGCTTCTGACATGAGGTTCACCGCAAGAAGGCGAGCTGAAGCTCCTCAATCGAAGATGACGTTTTTTCTTCATCCTGACAGACGAATCGCATCGAGAAAGTTTGCAAAAGCAGAGAAATGACTCAAAGAAAAAGTGTGTTTTTCTGAGATGTTTTAGCTGAGTAAGAACAAGATCCAGAACACGAAGACCCTGTGACCTGGTTCTACATTTCAGAGGATCTCAGAGCTTTCCTCTGGTCCTGAGACTCAAAATGATTCCATGAGGACTAGAAATGTCATTTCAAAGGTTTGTTCAGATTAGACCCCTTTAAAATCTCTGGCAGATTTCTTTTCTACTGAATTGAAGTTTGAGGAGCAGATTCTTCAGTTTGGACTCAATTCTGTGAGCAGCTCTCACTGGGACTCTGAGATTTTTCAACAAGTCATTGATTAAACAGGCGACCTGAATATGTTTCAGTAGTTTTAGATGCTGTCTTTCTCTCACTCTTTTTTTATGAAATGATTGTCAGAAAGTAAACAACCAAAAAACTGGAGAGGCAGAAAAATCCAGACCTTTAAAACCTTCTTTAGAAACCCAACACATCAGTTAGAGGTCCGTGTGTGGTTTACTCACCACAGAGGACTTCTGTCCTCCATCTGGAGGGAAGTCATGTCTGGTCTTGGCCCACTTAAATTGTATCAGCGTTGTACTCAGGGATCGACCTGCTTCATGCTCAGCTGTGTAGAATATTCCGACACCCCTCCATTGCTACTGTTTCATCCATGACTTTGTATTCCCAACAGGATCCCAAGGAGCGGTTGGGGTGCCAGGTCCAGACGGGATTCACAGACATCAAGTCTCACACCTTCTTCCGCAGCATAGACTGGCAGCAGGTAGGAGCTCACTCTGACCTGCTTGATCGGAGCGAGAAGCTTTGTTTGAGAAATCTTAGAAAGATGGAAAGGTCCAGACCGCAGTCAGGACATGTGCAGGGGTCAGTTTTGTCATCAAAAAAAGAAGATTCCTGTTTTCTGCTCCTGAAACATTCTTAAGCGTATGTCACCAAAACTCACCACTGCTGCCCCACAACGTTACCGTGGCAACCATTCAAATGCTGGTCAAAGGTGCCAAACTGAAAAGGCTTTTTGCAATTGGTTTGCCTCAAAGAACTTTCCTGTGGCGCCCTCACCTAGACGGCGGTCTCTCAGTTAGAACTCCTGACTTTTGTTTGTACCAATGATGCATGGTGCGAAAGCTGAACACCTGCAGAACATTTTCATTGTTTTCCTCTTACCCACACGGCCATGGTAAGTCTGACCTACTCACAAAAAAAGTTCTGTGGTGTAAATCTGTATGGTTTCAGTGAATGTGATCCAGCTGAGATGAACCCACATCCCGACTGTTGACCAGGCTCAGACTTCATGTCCAGCTGTGGGTGGCTGTGCTGCCAAACAGGGACTGTTAGAGGTTTGGGCAGGAGGGGAAATACTTTGGTGAAGTTATTGCATTTATCTGCTAAAATTACCCCCCTCAGCTGTTTTTGTTAGAAATCCAATCAGGTCTGCTGCTAACATGCTAAAGTCATAAACCAAAGGGGTATTTTTTTTTTTTACCTTTCTCTTGCCACCTGTTTCCATGGCAACAACAGTTTGCTCCCTGTTACTGCGCCTGCCTGTTAATCATCTTAGCATGGCTGTTTTGAAAGAGACAAAAGCAGGCTGATTAAAGGCTCAGTGCTACAGGATTTGAGCTTTTCTTTACTCAGTAGCAGCCTGGTATTCAGCAGATTCATCCTGAACTTGGACGGATTCTATAAGGCTGCGCTCTGGATGATTGGGGGGGCTGTCATCCTTAATGCTGCAGTGTCGCTCTCCTCATTGTCTGAGAAGACACAACACCAGAGCACACCTGCCTGTCATGACCCCACCAGGATCAGGAGCAGAAATTAAGACTCTCATCTGCTGCTCTGGAGCTACAAGAAGTGCAGTGGGATCCTGAAAAACTCCACTGTCAGACTGACTGGAGCTTTTAAAGGACTCACGTGAAGAAGTCTGTGCAGGTCAGCCCAAAACAAACTCATCAGTGCGCTCAGATCTCTGCAGAATCTCAGAAAACATGATAAAGGGGGCTGAAGGAGCTCCTACGAGAAGAGGCCTTTCTCTTTTACCAAATTAAAATTTCATCTCCGCACTGGAGGGAATAAAACATAAGGCAACATTATTTATGAGTGTCTGAAGAGGAGGAAATGTGCAGATCTGTGCTGCAGAACCAGAACTGTGTAGCTCACTGGACAGTACAGAAATGATTCCTAAAACACCAAGGAAATCTCATGTTAATGGAAGTCAAAGTTAAAAATATACCCCGGAGTTTGGTCCCTGGACTGGGAAGACTTGGGCCCAATGCTGTGGGGGGGGACGTCTTTGTGAGCAATAAGCCCTGCCCTGCCCGCCAGTTTCAACTGCACCCTTTATTACACACACCCTTTACGCCCTATCATTATACACACCAATACACACACAATACACAAGGAACGTGTCCCCTACCACATCCCTGGTGGGGGGAACCACCATGACCTGGTGGTTGGTCATGGCCATCATGAGGTCATGATTGGATCCTGGCTTCTTGGGCCCGGCGGCCCTCTCTCTATGGGGGGAGAGGTATCCCTGAGTTCTGTGGCAAGACTATGAGCTGGGGGTCACATCACATCTGAGCCAGGAGGTTTCCGTCTTCCTGTGGTGCTGGTTCTAGTCTTTGCCCTTTGAGCGCTGGGCCTCTTCAAAATTCCACCAGCATGGGAACCTGGCCAGCACATATTTACAATGCTTGTTGGGAGTCCTCCTCCTGGGCGGGGGTGGGTGGCCCCTGCCTCGCTCTCTCCTGGACCTCCCATGGGGTGGGATTTTGGTTGCCTGGAAGCGTGAGGCAGGTCTCCCTTGTGGGGCCCTGGCACATGCCTGGAGTTGGTGGATCCCCAGAACTCCTGGGTGGAGGTGTGCTGCTCATCTGGGGATGGGGGTCCCACACTGGGTCCCCTGGCGCAGTGGGCGGCTAGTCTTCTGGCTGGGCTGGAGCTTGTCTTCTCCATGATCCTGTTCCTTCCATGTCACGATAAAGCATCCGTTCAGAGAGAAAGTACTACTTTTTACTACTTTTTAAGGTGTGCATGAACACCCAGCAGCCAATCAGATTTGAGTATTCATCCAGAGCATTTAAAGTGCAGAAACACAATGTTAGTTTCTCATAGCTGTATTTCAGCATCTTTGTTTTCTTGGATCAATACTACAGACATTAAAGTCTTTCCAGTTCTTTAGAGTTCTGCTTATCTTACTGTTGATGTGTTTTGTGCACACAGATTACATTTCTGGGATATCTGAGTTAATATCTTACAAATAAAAACATTTAAGACAATAAAAATGAAGAAAACATGTTTTCTCTGGCGTATAAAATGTACCTAGTAAAACATTGTGATTAATCACAATCTGAAAGTGTGATTAATCTGATTAATGTTTTTAATTGATTGACAGCACTAGTCTTTAATGTTCCTCAGGATCAGGAAATGCTGACTGTTAACCATCTGCAGAGCTGCTGTATGAGGCTCATGTTACCTTCAACCTGAGGCGGTCATGGTACAGTGGAAGGGCGGTTGGCCTCTAATCTGAAGCTTGTAGGTTTGATTCCCACCTTGCCCGCCCATGTGTTGAAGTGTCTTTGGGCAAGACACTGAACCCCATATTGCTTCTGGTGAACGGTTGGCGCCAGTGTTCAGCAGCGGAGCCGCCATCATTGTGTGAATGGGTTAATGGGACTGTGACTGTAAAGCGCCTTGGGCCTCCAAGAAAGGTAGAAAAGCGCTATACAAGTATACACCATTTACCAATATTCTCCACAACCAACTCTCCTGGTAAAGACGTGGCTTTACAGAGTCCCCTCCTCAGTTTTTTTTTTTACTCATGGCTTTATTGCTGAAAAACTCTAATTGATCCAGAGCTGCATGTTTCTCTGCCTGTCACTCAGAGAATGTTTATGCTTTACCTTGTGTTTTGTTGTAGGGGCCAGCAGCTGGTGGGTGGTGTGTGGTTTTGTGGCTGGGATTCCCAAACTGGGAGTCATAAAGCATCAGAGCTAGCTTTAGTTCCCTGCCGTCATGTTTTGGGTCGCTCCCGTGTTTCCTTCTTCTCCTTGCCTGGGCTTTGCTTGCCGTTCTTTGTTTCTGGCAACGCCCTCATTCTTGGAAGTGGGGGCTCAGCCTCTTCCTCTACTTTATGCCGGACCTCTCATGGGGGGGTACCCAGGGGTGCTGTGCAGGTTTTGTCAGGGTGGCCCTGGACCATCTCTGGTGGTGGGGGTTGCTTAGGACTCAGGCTGGTGCTCTCTGTGCTCCTCCTCCTCTGCGGTGCTGTCTCCGGTGCAAGTTTTGTGTTTTACCGGGGGCGGAGTTCTGTGGCTACTTTTCCGGGGAGAATGTGGGGCGCCTAGCTGCTTTTGGGATGGAGTCCAGGGTCACACATTCCTTGGTACATTTAGAAACATCATGGTACATTCCAGTAAACATGCTCACTTTGTGTCATAAGTTTTTGTTCTTCTGTCCCCTTTTCTCCTCTTTCTTCTCTCTTGTTTTCTCTGACTCTTTTCCATCCAATCCAGAACTTAAAAACAAATCATCAACCAATGATGAAAGAAATGATAAAAATAAAGTTTCTTTTTAAATACAGAATGATTTCATAATATGCACCCTGTTTGTCCAAAGAGTACAGAACAGAACCCTAATGGTATCTGTCCATACAACAGGTTCTATAGTTCTGTCTTCTGCTTAGCAGCTGGACAGACAGGAAAAATAGATAAATAAACCAGGAAGAAGTGATTCCTCATGGTACTTTGCTCTGTCCTTCATTGGAAAAAAGTCTTTTGCCTTTTGTCTTATGAACAAACCACTGCTCTCATGCAGAGGACAGAAGACGACGGAATGCGAGCGTTCAGGTAGAAGTTCTGGTTTTCATCCTTCACAGGTTTAGACTTTGTTTGGAGCAGTTCTCGTCCTCACAGCCTTAGTATCCTTCATGGGACTGTTGGGGAGCACATGAAAGCATGCAGGTTCTATTTTCCTGTGAAGCTAGAGCAGCAACCCTCAGCTGGGACCCTGCTACAGGCAGAAAAGTCAAGGTGGAGATGCTCCCTGCGCTCCGACCAAACCCCTCTGCTTTCATACATTTCCAGTAGACATTTCCATGAGGGGGCGGCACATCTGAATAACAGAGGGAGGAGCCTTCACCTCACAGAGGAGCTCATTCATGGAAAGTATTGGAGCATCAGTGTGAGATATTCAAAGATCCAGAAGAAGAAGCATCACAAGGGGCAACCGTGGTACAGCGGTAGGGCGGCCAACCTCTGATCAGAAGATTGTAAGTTTAAGTCCCGCCTTGCCCGCCCATGTGTCAAAGTGTCCTTGGGCAAGACACTGAACCCCACATTGCCTCAGTGTGTGTGTGTGTGTGTGTGTGTGTGTGTGTGTGTGCGTGTGTGTGAATGGGTCAATAGGACTGTGACTGTAAAGTGCTTTGGGCCTTCAAGGAAAACAGAAAAGCTCTATACAGGTATACACCGTTTACAAGCTCTTTCTTTTGTTTTAGGAGCCAATGTTGGAACAATGTTTCACTGCCAATCACACCTGCAGCTGCTCGTGCACACTCAGTACTGCCTCAGAGCTCACTTTCGTCCACCAAACCCCACAGTGGATCTCATTGTTCACTCTGATTGGATAATTGTTTGCTGACAAACACCTCTCTGCTTCAGAAAGCAGATAAAAGGTTTTCTGGATAAAAGTGTGCAGAGAAACATTTTCTCCTTTACTGTTTCTTGTTTCTTACTGTTTTTATCTCGTTTTTTACTTTTGTGCTTTGAAATCCCAGCATTTCATTGTTTCAGGTTGTTGAACCTTTCAGCTGTCTGTCACCTTCTTCTGAGTGCCCTAAATATTTTCAAAATGTAGTTTGGGCTTTTTAGCACTCTTTAAGCTGATGTCGTTTCAGCATATACTCCTCACCGTGTTCTTCCATTCATTTTCATTTGGTCTGTCCTTGGCATCGCTCAGCTCTTCAGCTTTCTCTTTGGCTGAAGACTTGGGGAGCCAGGAAAGATGAAGTCTGGCTCCTTTCAGCAGCCACACTTTTGCACAGGAAGTACTTTTCTGGATTCAAGCTGCTGCACTTGTAACGCTGAAAGCAGCGATGGAGTGAAAGCGCTCAGTGTCAGTGATGTCAATGTCCTTGTTTCTGTGGAGCTGAGGAGCCTCTCCGAGCATCAGGTTAAGTGACGCTGCATTCACAGCATCAGTGCAGGCACCTCCTTCCTCTGTCACCCACATTCCACCTCTGGGACGCTGCAGAGTGTGTGGAGGAGGCGGGCTCGTCCCAAGCCACCCTCCATTGCAGTTGCACACAATTTGCCCCCCCTCAACAGCACATCAAAGGAGAGGGATGAGAGGAGATAAAAGATAGAAAATGAGTAAGACAGGGAGGCGAAGCACAGAGACAGGATGTGAGGGGGAGAGACTGACAGGAGAGTAGGCAGGTGCTGAAAAGATGAAGGAAACAGTTTTAAAACTGGGGGGGACATCTTCAAACACAAAACACTTAAGTGTTTTGTGTTTGAAGATGTCCTTGGAAGTTTGAACCCAAAACTGAAAGAAAAAGCAGAAATCACAGAGATTAACAACACACTCATAGACATTTGAATAAACTGCTTCACCGCCTTCAAAAAGCTACAGATAGTTGCTGAAACTCCTTTTGTTTTCAGACACTTTGTCCAAAATGTTTTGAATTTCACCTGAGGGCCTTTACTTTTTTTGGCTCCTTCATCGTGGCCTTGCACCCAAACTATAGAGAGAAAAAAACTCTACTCACAAGTTTGCATCAGTTTATCAACAAAGGGCGACACAGGTTAAAAGGTTATGTATGAATACAAACTGGAAACATAAAAGCTCTTGTCAGGAGCATGGACTGTAGCCAGATGGACTGAGCGGATGTGACATCACCTTTAGAAAATGCCTTACTTCCGGCTCCAGCTAAATAAAGCCAATTCAGTCAATTTTATTGATATGGACATTGCTATGTTGGAGGCAGATGACTGATTGGTCTGAGTCAGCTGACAGAAATCGTACGGTAGGTTATTTTGAAAGTGCAATGGAAGTTTTTATTTTGAAACCTGGATCTGTTTCCCGTTTCTCCAGCTTTTTGCCCTAAAATTGACAAGTTAACAGACTAGAATTTTTCCCCAAAAAACTTTATTAAAAAACATATAATACACTAGGTAAAAGAAGGCACTGTACATATCGTGCAACCTGCACACCAACCATCCATCAGCATTACAATTCAGAGGTTCAAGTTCTCTAACAATGAGGAGAGCTTCATGAACTTGCAAGTCATCCTTGTGCAAAGGCTATGCTAATCTTCTCTGCATTTTCCAAATGTTAGTATATGCACTAGAGAAGGAGTACAAAAGAGTGAATATATAGAAGTCCTGCGTAAAGCTTGTGTTGCCTTATGGAGGGTCGGTTGTCAGACACAGACATGACTGAGGCAATGTAAACATTTCGATTGAATAATGATTGTTCAATTTTTCTGTCACGCAGTGCATTAAAGACACACCACAGACAGATCAGTGAAAATCAGCCGAGAACCGCTTGGACAAATTGTGCAATTCAAAAGCTGCTCATTTGGGGACCTATTGTCTGAAAACAAACCCTGACCAGCACAGAAAGAATCCTGGAAGAAGAAAAGTGGCTAGTCCCACTGTCCAGTGACTAAAGGAATAAGTGCCTGGATGCATGGATGAGGTGCAGTTAAAACAGGTGCATTGTCAGTTTCTATACATGGACAGATGGGCATGCGTGACGGGGAGTGCAGCATCTGCGTAGTGCTCGAGACTCGAGGCTGAGGTTGGCCCAGCTTTGTACAGTTCTGGAGAAAGAGGGTCAGCAGCCTCTCCAGAACAGTCAGTCACCATAACTTTAAATTGTTACAGAAAGATGAACATCTCTCTGTTATTTTATTGTGAAATGAACACAGGAAACAACTTGAGCTCTAATATGTATTTAAAACGTTGAGTTGATTTGCTCAGAAATGTAAGGTTTATTTACCACCTTTGGTTGTGGCTAAATTTGACCTCTCAACTGTTACCAACAGCAACTAACAAATTTTAGCGGCAACTCACAACACACTGCCACTTCTGCAACAAAATCCTGTCATGATTTTTGATTGAAGGTGTACACCTGGGCTATTCAATTAACTTGGAATTAGGGTCAGTTCATGTATCCGACACAAAATAAGGCGCCGGAGAATATGAGTAATCATCAAAACAAATAAAGAAATTACAACAAACTTAGGGAGTCAATAAAGTTTATGTTGTAAATACAGAACAACATATAAACATAAATTCACAGATGGACCACTACTGTAATAATTTGTTCATTTGTAACACAAATAAAGGCACCATCTCACAGGTATTTAAGATTACACTTGTTTAAGCGACAGACAACATCAATTTTATCTCCAACAAAAATAAAACCAAGTGCATTGAAGGACCTATACCACGAAAAATCCACTTTTTGAGCTTCTAAGTGTATTATAATGTTCATTCCTTTCTATAAACAATCCCAAAGCGGTATTTTGATACATTCACGCATTTCTGCGTAAACAGAGGTTTACCTTCATACAAAGACGTGTTAAACGTAGGATAATTAGAAATCAAATCAAATTATATTCCGGTTCATAACTTATAATCAGAAATGTATATCTTATAACACAGATTCAGGTCATTAGTGAATCCTTAATTATTAATAAATCACATGTAAGTAGACATTTCAGAATTCATCATAGAATATGCAGACCAATCAGAAATCAAAATATCTAAAAGCAAAAATATGTGCAAAGTATTTTCCATTTGAAGAATTATTAATATCAAAAAAGTATGAAAAATAAAAAATACTACTACTAATAATACTAATCATTTATGGAAACCAATCAACCATCTTTAATAATGGATGTAGTAATTTTATTATTATACTCAAATTGTAATACTGTGAAATGAAAAGGTCCAAATTATGTCCATGACTCAAGGTTGCTATTCCTACTTTAGCTGCCTGATTGACAGCCATCCTTCTGGTTTTAAACGAGTTTATAAAGTTCTCTGAGCTGTAATGTCTGCAGACTGCAGCTGATATCGCAGCAAGTGAGGTCAAGTTGTCAGCAGACTTGCCCCTGTCATTGTTCATTCTGTCAGAAGCTGCTTCCAGTATGGGTAGCATTTCATCATGTACCTGCAGCTGGACCATCTCTAGCACAATTGTCAGCATTCCACAGAAAAAAAGAATTACCTTATGTTCTGCCAATTTACCTTTCAATCAATTTCTAAGTTAATTCTCTTTTATTTGTTTAGGTATACTGATCTAACAGTTGTTCACAATTCAGCAGTTTACTTTGCTTTAGAAAAGGACAACCAATAAAAACAGCTTCAAACACTATTGGACACACCAAGTCACATCTACAACACACCGATGGCATGTCACTTCAAACTGAAGTCAAAAGCTAAACAATCAGCTAAATAACATGAAACCAAGAGAACTCCGGATACGACCCCACGTATGTTAAACTCCCAATCTAAAGGAAGGAGGAATTGATAACAGTGGGTAGTTACAAAGCAACTATGAGTGAAAAAGAGTGGACAAGAAAAAGAACACAGGAACATAGTGGATGTTACTCAAAAGGAACAATGCAAAACAAACCTCAGGTTCTTGTAATGTATTTTGTAAATTAAACAAGGAACACTCAGAACAAGCACAACATACTGAAAAAAACAGAGAAACTTGAGTAGTGCAAGTCAATGGAAGAGCACCAACAAAAGGCTGCAATAAGTTTTACAAAAGCGGTAAAAAAAAAGCCAAGACAGGCTAGAGGCAAAGTTCCGGTCCAAAATGAGCTGCTGCTGGAGCCTATGTTGCCATCCCTTTAAAGGCAGGCCTAGACTGCTTTCATTTGGTGGCAAAAGAGGTGCTAAAAGAAGAAGGAGGAGGGGATAGATACTAAACACATAAGAGCTTCTAATGCACAAAGCTCACATCATTGCTTCTCTTTTATCTGCATTCACACTGAAGTGAACCACGCCGGAGTTCATCTGCAGTAAACAAGAACCCTTGGTCTCAAGACAGGTGTAACAAAGGTGCTGAAACTTGTGGATCCATTTGCAACAGTTTAATATCATAAGGGCAAGGCCAAAGTCAGGTCAGGAAACAGACCAGTGCAAAACACAGGAGCAAGATGGTGGCAAAAAGGTCATAAACAAAAGGCAAAAGAGAATGAAACGCTTAGACTGAAACACGGAGTGAATACAAGACTGCACACTAAATGGTTAGCTGAACAGGACACATACACTTAAATACACTTAAATAGGAAGTGATGACAAAATGACAAACAGCTGGGTGGACCATGGACAGTGCATGCTGGGAGATGGAGTGAGGAAGGTTGCTTGACAGTCAATATTTGGGAGAGGACTCCCTCTGGTGGCCGGAGGGGGAAGTAGAGGGTTGACTCCTGACAACGGGGGCGGCTCCAGGATTTTTTCTGTGGGGTTGCTAAGTGGCTGTAAGGAGTTGCTAATTCATTTTTATGTAAAATTACATTCCCAAGAAGGAAAGTAACAGGAACGCAATTTCAAACATGTTAATTAACACCATATTATAAATGTATTGTCTTGTCAATAGATTGCACTTTTTACAGTGCAATCTATTACATCTGATCAGTCACAAATCATCAAGAAACTTCTGAAGGAAATGTGATGCACTCAGAGAAAAGGGGTTGAATACTTTTGCAAGCCACTGTAACTGTGTGAACTGTCAAAGTCTGAGGAAAGAGATGTTGAAGTGTGGTAGGAAAACAAAGTTACACAAAGAGGAGCTGTTGAGAGTACACAAGGGTACCCGTGTCAAGCAACTCTCCTTTGCTGCACAGCAAATTTGCTGCTTATGTGTAAATACCAGTGTTTTTGATGTCCAAAACACAGTTCTTTATGCTCCCTTTTCTGGCAATGTATGATACTTTAGCTTGAAGTCTGTCAAAAAAATGTGTTCATAATCTTGACGCCCTGGCATTGTGTGGGAGGAGCTACTGCAAAATGTTTTCAGCCTGATCACTACATGGGGCAGTGCCGGTTTATATCTCATTGCAATGTATGGAAGACACGGAGGATGATGAGAGCAGTGATTACAAACCAATGAGAGGCTTAAACGGGTGATTCTAGAACTGGAGAACATTTTATGTACCACCCATCATATTTCAAATTATCCACAAACATAATGCTAAAACATATAGTTTTGAGACCAAATCTACAGAAACTAAAAGAAAAGAGTGCTTGAAAATAGTTTTGAAATAAATCAGTCTGGAGTAACCCCTAAAATGTCATTTTCCCCTGGTCCCCTCCTAATATCCAAATCAAATTTTAAATAAAAGTTCAAATTAAACTTGAAATTATTTTTTGGTCTTATTTGATTGAAGCCCCTAACTCTGGGAACATTTGTTTGAGTAAAATTTCAAATAATTATTATCCATGGAACATGTGTCCCACATCTAAACCTGCTACCATAACCTTTGTTCTTAGACAGACATTGATCCTGTTTTTGATGAATATGTAGAAGAAAATCAGAAAAGTAAAGGTTTACTTTTCATGAGTTTTGAAGCAAAAAAAAAAAAAAACCATACACACAAACTAAAATGAATGGTACCCAGTATAACAGACACTGCTGTGGAGCATGCTCTCTCAGCACGCACGCGCTCACGTCAAGGTCAAACCTTTACCTGTAAATGAAGTCCATTTGTCTTTCTCTTTCTGGACGAATATTTTTAACATAAAAGTCTCCTTTTTTTCTTTTAGTTTGAGGAGTCTCAGTAAAGATGTGTTGTTCAGCATTGGTCAGCCATTCATTATTACTCCATGTTTTGAATGAAAGTCCAACTTTGACTCATCTTTAATTAAATTAAATATTTTTTTATTATCATTTTTGCAGTCAGTCAAAGCAAAACATAAATACGGGCTCAAATTGAATAAACATTATTAATAACAAATGAACAAAGGCAAACTTACGATTGCCCTCTCCATTGAGAAAGAGCTGTTGCATGTCTCACTTGCGGTTTATGTCACATTTTAACACAAAATAGATGAAAGACAAACATGAAAAACATTAAATGTCAAATGGAAAGCAATGACATGCTATAAAAGTGTGCACATTACATTTTTTTAAACAAAGTAGTAGATTTCGGCCTTTATAAATTTGGTTTTGCTAGCTACCCCCTGACTCCCCCCGGATCAAACCTGTTGGTCTGAAGTCTTCCTAATGATGAAAGACGTCCACCTGTCATGATGGCGTGCTGCTAGTTTGTTGCTGCTTTCCATCTGAAGTTTGTACCTTTGTCAGTGACAGATGTTTTTCTGAGATGATACGCATGTGAGATGGTTCCAGGAGATTATCTGTTTTGCTTGACAGCAGTATTTTCAGATTTATGCAGCTTTGTAGTGTCCTCTTGTGGTGGCACTTCCTGAATGCCTCCTTCAGTCACTGCTAGCTGTGATGCGTTTGTACTTGTTGGACTGGATCTGCAGCGACTCCATTATGGTAGAATAATAATCTGTATATCACAATAGTGCTTTTTTTTGAAGGGTCCGAAATTAACACAGTCACGAGCATTTTCTCCTCTCTGGTGAGTAAAGGTTAGAGGGTTGGTTACCACATGGAGAGTAAATGTTTGTGTAAACTTAGTCATGTTTATTAGCTCTTCTTCTGGTGAATTTCTTTTGTCTTCTTTTTCTCCACCGTCAGCAGGCGAGGTACTTTTCTTAGTTAGCTGATAAAAACTGTTGCATCGTGTTCCTTCAGTGTGTCTGTTATGTTTAAAGTATGATAGGAAATAAAGATTTAAAACTAATCAACCCGCAGATGATTACACATTTCTCTAATGAGCCACAGAGCGTTCACATTTGACAAATATAGTTATTTGGTTTATATCGTGATAAATATCGTTATCGTCATATATAGAAAAAAAACAATATCGTGATATAAAGAAATTCACTGTTACCCAGCCCTACGCTCTTAAGTATTTGTCAGACACAACAATCCTGCATCTGCACCACTTTTGACCTCATCCTGTTTCTGTTCCAAGCAGGATGAGGGACTGATGTGAAACCATGGAAACACAGCAGACAATAACTCTCAGGCGGAATCACTCAGGCATAATTACCCTCCACCCGCACACACACACACACCCGCACACACACGCGCACGTTTTGCTCAGCCTCTGCAGTCTTTCATAGTGGCACAGGTGGAAGACGGATCCAGTTTTTATTCTTGGTTATCTCAACATTTTCTACAAATTGTGGAGTTTCTCCCTGAATCCTCCTGTTCAGGTTCTTCTGTCAGAAGAACTTTTCAGTCATGATTTGTTTCTGCTTCTCAGCTCCTTTAGTCCTTGTTGTCGTCATGTTTCAGCTGTTTCAGCCATGCTGGTGTGGAAACATTCCGCTCATTGCTCTTTCTACTTTTGGTTTTTCTCATGTTTATGGTTTTTGGAATATGAAGCTGTTTTATGCTCATATTGAAAGAGGAAAAAGCTTTGAAATCTTGAAAAAGTTTGAGCAATCTAAGAAGAACTTTCAGCTCCAGAGTATTCAGTTTGAAGAGTTCAGCAGAAACCAGGCTTTGTCACTTTAATCATCTATACGTTAGATAATAAGACCATGTGTTCATCTTGGCAACTTTTAATTTATGGATTTTGAATGTCTTTTTAATCATTGTTAGACATGAGGTAAACTTTTTGATTCTTTCTTTCTTTCTTACCGTCAGTATGAGAATTTTAAAGCCAACCCAGCTAATGTAGGGAGTATCCTGAGACTGAAAGCAGTCATTCTAGGACTGTTTATTCCTCTCTCCCAACTGTTTTGAAAAACTGGGTTTTTGCATAAATTGTTTTCTTCAGCTTTTCAACTTCTTCAGGTATCATAATTATGAAAGTTAATGGACAGCTTATTCCGTCATTTCAACCTTTATTTAACTTTGAATTAGAGCTTTAATGTCACAGACAGCTTGGACGTGTTGAAAACAACCATGAGGACCAGGAGTCTGGAACAGGAGAGGACGGACGGTTCTGCTGCTCAGCAGTTTGACAGAGAGGCACTGACGGCGCTCACATGCATGCTAAATCCTGATTGTAGTAAAGACTTTATGGTATCAGAAACTCACTGAGGTCATGCATATTTATCACCTGATAGAGTTTGAGAACTAAATTGATTTTTGGAACTTTTTGAACTTTAAACAAACTTCTTTCAGTTACTATGGTTACATCTACCCACAGAAATAAAAGAAGGGGTGGATCCAACGGGTTCTGTGGTGCGGTTGGACCCTTTTCCACTAAAGTGTAGATCCAGTCTCGTGTTAACGACATCCTTTGCCGACCGCACCCTTAGCGGAGCCAGCAGCAGACCTTCAGTGGTCTCTGCAGAGCCACCATGAGCATTCCCAGGAATATGGAGACAGGTTAGCTTCCATGTTCCAAAAGAGCCAGAGTTACCTCTTTGTTCAGAGAGAGGCGAGCATCTGATGAACACACTAACACTCTCAGCCTGTCCTCAGCTTCAGTCTGCTTGGAAACATTCAAGTGCTTTCTATGATGCGGATCAAACTTTTTTCAGTTGAGTTCAGGTCTACCGCCTCCTCCGGTTTACATTATTTTCACAGGAAAACAGATACAAACAAAGGCTGTCCAGGACTGAGCCCTTTTCCCAGCCAGCTCCTGACAGTGCGCAACAATAACATTTGTGGTTTCTTTGTGTTTTCTCAGCTGGAAAAGAAGGAGATGACGCCGCCCTTCAAACCACAGATCTCTGATGAGTTTGGTCTGGAAAACTTTGACACGCAGTTTACCAACGAGCCGGTGCAGCTAACGCCTGACGACGAGTGAGTATGGCTGTCCGTCACTGCAGCTGCTTCCTGAGCAGACAAAAGCAAGCACTTCATCTGCAGTCAAACACAGTTTCCTGTGTTCCATCACATCTCACAACAGAATAAGATAAATGGAAAGCTCTCTCAGTGATTACTCAAGTAAAAAATAACTAAGAAACAGTTTGAAAGAAACACTGAAATGTAAAGAATGCAACATAAAATGAAACTGGATCTATAAATCTGTAATTTTGTAACATTTTTGACACGGAAAAAAAAACGTATGACTTTGTTGGAAACATTAAGGCTGTTTTTTAGAGTAAAATGTAAAAAGTAAACATACATGCAGTAGCCTTAGTAGAAGCACTGCACTTAAGACCAAACACACGGCACAAATTTAGAGCTCCATTTAAAAAAAAGGCAGGCTCTTAGATTTGAAAGACTTTTCTGTTCAAACCAGTCCTTCAGAATAAAGACGTTCCCAGGCCAGCTGAGAGTGCGACCGCATGGCGGTGGACGCCGCACCAATCCGCCTGTTGTTGCCTCCTGAACAAGACCCCCTAAATACTTAAACTCCTCCACCTGGGGCAGGAGCACTCCACTCACCGACAAACCTTCTTTCACTGACCATGGCCTCAGACTTAGCGGTGCTGACCCTCATTCCAGTCGCTTCACATTCGGCTGCAAACTGTTCCAGTGCATGCTGGAGGTCCTGGCTCGATGAAGCCAACAGGACAACATCATCTGCAAAGAACAGAGAGGAAATCCTGTGCTCCCCCGGCTTTGGGAAATTCTGTCCATAAAGACAATGAACAGAACCGGTGACAAAAGGCAGCCCTACCAGAGTCCAAGATGCTCCGGGAACAGGTCTGACTTACTGCCGACTGTGCGGACCAAGCTCTGACCGGACAGCCCAGAGTAAGGCTCACCGGACCCCATACTCCCAAAGTACCCTCTACAGGACACCACGGGGCACACGGTCGAACGCCTTCTCCAAATCCACAAAACACATATGGACAGGATGAGCGAACTCCCATGAAACCTCCAGAACCCTAAAACGGGTGTAGAGTTGGTCCACAATTCCACAACCAGGACGGAAACCGCATTGTTGTTCTTGGATCTGAGGTTCGACTATTGGCCGGACTCTCCTCTCCAGTACCCTGGCATAGACTTTCCCAGTGAGGCTGAGGAGTGTGATTCCCTGGTTGTTGGAACACACCCTCCGGTTCCTCTTCTTAAAAATGGGAACCACCACCCTTGTTTGCCAGTCCAGTGGTAAAGTTCCCGACTGCCAGGCGATGCTGCAGAGACGTGTTAACCAAGACACTCCCACAGCATCCAGAGACTTCAGGTACTCAGGGTCCTCTCCCAGTGACTTGTCACAAAGCTAGTTGGCTACTTTGGTGACTTCAGCTCGGGTGATGGACAGTCCCATCCCAAAGTCCTCAGCCTCAGCTTCCTAAAGAGAAGCCATGTCAGCAGGATTTAGAAAATCCTTGAAGTATTTCTTCCACCGCCTGACTATGTCCACAGTCAAAGTCAACTGCTGTCGACCTGCAGAAAACAGTGCCTGCAGAGAACTGCTTTCCCCTCCTGAGGCGCCGGATGGTTTGCCAGAATCTCTTTGAGGCCAACCCATAATCCTTCTCCATGGCCTCACCAAACTCCTGACTAGTTTGCTTATTCGTCTGTTTCTCTTTTGGAACTAAAACTCCAAAATGTTTTTTTTTTGTTGAGGAGAAGCAGGACTTCACTGCTGCCAGCTAGAAATCTTAGGAGCCAGTTTTCTTCCATCTTTGTGAAGCATTTGGTTTAAAACAAAAAAGCGGCACCAGATTTAATGCAGGTTTTCAGCTCACTTGTATGTGAGGGGGAATGGAGTGGTTCCGGCGGGTTGATCCCTGCTGAAGGAAGAGTCACTCATCAAACAGAGACATTCTTCTCATTATTGAGTCCTCACACAAACACTGCATGCTGGGTCGTCATCTTCCCAGAGGACTCTCTCATCAACTAAAGAAACCCTCCTCCCCACTTCTGCAGGTTCCCAGCGCTGACATCTTTATCCTTCAGGGACGTGGGCATGATTAATGCCAACGTGCAGCCCTCAGCGCCTGACAGCAGCCCTTGTTTCAAATTTACTTTTGGGAGAAAAGACTCCAGATTTCTGGCACAACAACAAACAGAGCGGCTCCAAACGATGTCTGCAGGAGCCGCACAAAGACACGAGTGCGCCGCTGTGCAATCAAAAATAGATCCCAGGGGAAAGCTATGCCAGCAGATATTAGTCGGCTTTTGTTAAACAACGTCTTCATTTAAATCCATGCTGGATTGATTGTTAGAGCTCCAACATTTAAAACTGTTTCTGAAGACTGCTGCTGCTTAAATAAATCAAATGCATCTAAACCACTTTTTAAAACAGAGGCTCCTCATCAACATGAAGAAATCAAACCAAATAAGAGGCTGATGTTAATGCTGAGCAGAGCTGTAACTGTTTGATGGCAGCAGAAAACCAACTGCCTTCCATTGAATCTGTGAAAGGATTTTCTTTCAAGTCTGCCTGTCTTTAATAAAAAAGCGAACAAGATACAGACATGTTTAAATAATGACGGGATTTTGAATCAACCTGATTTAGAATGTTGGTGACTTACAGTAACAGAACCAGTGACCCAATTGGACCTTTTTATGCAGAAGGTAAAACAAAAACCTCTGTCTGTGAAACAGCATCAGCATATGTAGATCAGGCTTGGATAGTTGGAAGATAGACATGGGAGAACAAAGGCTCAGCATCAAACGGAGTGAAAGAATCCACAGCTGAGGGGTGAGGTGGACCCCCCACCCCTTATGTTTGCCTGTGTTGTCGATTAATTCGTCCTGAAAAGTGGAAAAAAACACTGCAAGTCCCCCCATCTTACCCCCTTTTCTCTGTTACTAAAGAAGATGGACGCACTCGCCCACACCCCTTAGAGAAGAGCGTCCATGTTTACATTACAGCATTCAGAGCAGGGATTGAACCGCAGGTGGTGGGAGGGTCTCTGCCAACTCCTCCATACCCCATCCCCAGGTCTGGAGCCAGGGGGGCCTTTCACAATGTTCACATCCTTTGATCTGAGACAGATTTTATAGATGATGGAGGTTCAGTTTCAGAGCCAAAGAAACAAAAAGAAAAGAGATTCTGCTTCAGACATCGTGCTCATTACCTTTTTCACAAACACACTAAATCAAACAATCACTATGTCACTCACACCATACATTTCTCAGGGATTGCATGGTGAGCCCCCTTGCCTCACAGCAAGAAGACCCTGGTTCAAGCCCTGGCTGGGACCTTTCTGTGTGGAGCGTGCATGTTCTCCCCGTGCATGCGTGGGCTTCATCCCACCCTCCAAAAACATGCTTCAAAGGTGTATCGATGACTCTAAATTGTCCCTAGGTGTGGATGGAAGTGTGTATGAGTGTGATAGTGGCCCTGTGACGGACTGGTAACCTGCTCAGACTGTACCCTGCCTTTGCCTAACAGTAGTCAGGTTAGGCTCCAGCAGCCCGGTGACCCCATAAGGGATAAAACAGGTTTAGAAAATGGATGGACTCAATCACACACACACTAGCAAACACACGCTGTATCAGTATTAGGGCCAGTTTACAAACAAAAAAAAGCTTTTAAATTACAACTTTAAAGTCATAAATTTACGAGAAAAAAAGTCGTGACTATTAAAATACGAGAATGAAGTTAAGGAAGAATTTTTCCTTACGAGCCAGGAAAATTCTGGATAAATTTCAAAAACACAGGAGTCCTGAAACTGTAGAACTGCAGTTTTCCTCTAAGAAAACAAAGATGCGGAGTGTAATTGTGGCCGGGTTAGGCTCCGGCAGCCCCATGACCCCGAAAAGACCCAACAGGTTTAGAAAATGAGGGACTGAATGAAATAGTGTCTCTGGTATTGTCTTGGGATATAGTAGGACATGTTTGGTATTGTGGCACGTGTATCGTGATATGTATTCTGTTGCCAGACTCTTGCCAATAAACACCCCTAACTTTACACACTGTATCACACTGCAACTGTTTTATGCATTGATTGTTCCACTATGAGCTCTGTGGGATCTGTGGTCTGATAGCAGATCTATGTCTAGAAGACTTCTAGTGAATCAGGCATCAGTTTACAGTCTGTAAACTGATGCCTTTATAAGAGTTTTCCATCTTTCCTTGGGTTCTTTATGCACAATAATAGAACATTTTTGGGGTGCCCAAACTTTCAATCCCCACTGTAAATCGGATGTAAATCCATGTTTGTCATTTCTGTTGGAGTCTGTAACCCCGCCCACCATGACCTGACCTCTTCCTCCTCTTCCTCAGGGATGTCATCAAGAGGATAGACCAGTCAGAGTTTGAGGGCTTCGAGTACATCAACCCGCTGCTGCTGACCGCAGAGGAGTCTGTATGAGGAGCAGCCCCTCCCACACAAGAGGCGCAGACCCCACCCCTCTGAACTGCTCTTCAAACTTGGCGGAGCTTGCTTCCTGGACCATTCTGATTGTTCTGAACTTTTCTGTGGTGTGAGGACGAAACAAGACTCTGGACTTCCACACCCGTTCCTCCGTGCTCCTGTCTCCTACCCCCCCTTGAGGTTCACCCCATTGTCAGAGCACGGTCGGCGCTCGCCAGCATGAACGTTCCTGGATGAACTTCAGAGCATCTCATCTGCACTTCTGTTCTGTTTTCTACCTTGAGGGCGTGGCCTCTCACGAAACAAGAATGTAAGACGACAAAAGACTAAACTTAAGTTATTGTGTGTCATCATGTAGAATCTGAGATTGCCTTTAATCGATGCAAACGGCACATTTCCATGGTAACCTTCGATTTCTTTCTGTGACGGATGAACCAATGTTTTATTTAAAAGTGCCTCAACAATTGACTTCAGTGCCCCCCCCAATCATGGCTACAGTAACAAAGGCTTCTCCTCTGTCACCAAAACAGCCAGTCAATCAAAGTAATCAATAAAGTCCTGATCATTCCTTATTTACAAGGAATCAAACTGACGGGCTGCTCCGCAAAGCCATCCTAAACTCTCCAATGGGATGAAAACAGGTCTATCCTGTTCTCTTCTATTGATCCCAGGAGCAACCCCCCACCTGCAGATGGAGTCTGGATCCCCCTGCAGCAGGTTTGTGGGAATTGTGATCAAACCTTTCTTTTGCTGGAAATCAGACACAGGAGGTGAGGAGGGACCGTTCCTCCAGACAGGAATAGATCCTACATTGGATGAATTGGTTAAATTGACAGATTTCTATTTGATTGAAAAAAAACATTTCAGGCAAACTGTCTAAAAAGTCACCATGGCGACTGTCCCTAACAACCAGTAATATCTTCTGAAATCTTTACTCTTGAAGGAGCCTAAAAGGAAGTTTCTCTTTTTTCCCTGCAACATGTCCTCACCCCCACACAACTGAGGGGGCTCGTCCTGAGACCGCATCAGCAGTGCAGTTCTGCTCTGACCACAAAGAGGGCGCTGTTCCAAATGATGAAAGAAAATCAGTGTTTGGAGTTGTGGAACCGCCTGAAGGTGGCGCCTTCATCCAGGTGGAGTTTGGTTCAAGTTTGATTGGACGAACGAGCACCATGATCATAGCATTTGAGTAAAAATCTGCTTCATTCTTTCCTACGAGGCTCCCAGCAGTTCAGTGTTGCTATGGTAACCATGTGGGCAGGGTGATAGTAAAAGCATTTACATGATGAACATCGATTTGAACCTAGTTTTGGTTTAAAACTTTAGCGGCCCCATTTTTTATGTTGGAAACATGAAGTTTCTCCTGGATTCTAAACATCTCCCAGAAGACGCGTTCTTCAGTAGACTCCATGGAGGTCCTTCATTGGAGGAAAGGAATGTTTTTTTTTACACAAACGTTTGGAAAAGGGCCACAGAAGCCCGGTTTTTATTTGAAAAGGCAAACCACAGATGGAACGGCATTAGCAGACCACTCTAGTTTCTCCGTACAGAAGAAGCTGCTGCTCCTCCTGTGGGTTTACTGCTGTCTTTACAGAGGAATCATCTGCCTGGATCATGAGTCAGAGCAGACAGATCAGAGGAGCGGAGATGTTTGAAGTGATCTCCAGAGTTTGGCAGAACACTGAAGAGCAGCATCCTCTTCTCTACAGATTTGTCTTTAACAGGACCAACTGCTCACAACCTTCTCTGCAGAGAAAAATGAGGGTTTTTTAAATCAAGTGCTTCATTCTCACTGCATATTTGTAAATATGTGTAATTATTAAAAAGGATCCTGGTTTTCTGTGACTGAGTCTGTGTTTGTTTGCTTGGTTAAGCCGATCTTTGAGGAGCTCAGCTGGGGTCAGAGTTTCTCCTCAGAACTGGTGCTGAATATTCTGACGTCACTAAGTGGGACATCTTCATCCTGCTGGCATGAAGCAAGGTCACCAGGTGACGTCCACATTCATGTCGGACAGACACTGGGCCAGGTGGCTGTCACAGTCCATCTGAGAGAACCTGCAAAGACAGGTTCTGATGAGGAACATTCAGAGCACAGTGGGGTGGGGCTGATGGTTGGGGCCTCACAGCAGGGAGGTTTAGGTAAAGAAAAGGTTCAGATCTTACCCTGAGGGGAACTCCTGCAGACACATGGGGCAGCTCTGCAGCTCTCCTCTTCCTCCGTGCTTTTGCTCCTCCTCTTCCTCTCCAACAGAACCGGGGCGCTCAGAGAATGAGCCCGGCAGGCGTCTGTCTGACCGCCCTCCCTCTGTCCTCCTGGGGGGATCGGTCCATTTGCTGCTCAGGAGGGGCGCAGAAGTCTCTATCTGAGCAGCGGTGCTTCGCTCTGTGAAGGATGAAGATGAGGCGGCTGCAGGTTTGTTGGGAAGATCCTGCTGGATGAAGCTCAGACTGGATGGGATCAGTGAGCGGGATGAGGATTGTGGGAAAGGATCAACCTCCACGCAGAGATGACACCAGCGCCACCCATCCAGGTCTGAAGGAGGTTTCTGTGAAACACATCACAAGTGTCTTCCTCATCTGAAGGCTGTACTTCTGCTCCTCATGAGGTTTCAGAGCGGTTCCTCAGGAGGACCACACTGCTGTCAGCAGATGTCAGTCCAACAGAACCGACGGTGCTGAGCAGAAAGAATTGGATGAATTTCAGTGAGAACTGCATCAAATATGTGAAGTTTGGTTTTCTATGGAAAAGAATCAGCATCAGTTTGTGGAAATCCAAAGTGTGACTCAGCACTAAACGCTGAACTTCCTCTGGTGTCATCATCATGCTTCCTGATTGGCCGACCAAAGCTGCGTATGAACATTTGCATTCCTCATGGACATGAAGATATGAGAACACAGGAGCATTTCTACACAGCAGGTGTGAAAGCATGCGCTGCATGCATTATGAATATGAAGGTTTTCCTGCGTCTGTGCGTCTTTGGATTTAGTGGCACGTCATGTTCTAAACTCAAATCCACAGTTTAGAACGGAGGCCCTGGATCAGGGGTGTCAAACTCATTTTGGTTCAGGGGCCACATTCAACCGGTCTGAACTCAAGGGGGCCGGACCAGTAACATAATAGCAGAGTAACTATGGTCTGTGTCTTTGTTTTGGTTTTTTCTCATTTGGAAAAAAATGCCTTCAAACTACTCTGGTTTTGAGCTAATATCACACATTCATTCACAGAGCCCAGTGGATTTCAAATAAAATGCATTTCACTTTAGAAAAATGGTTTATTCCATTTGGAATATTATTGAAGCAATCTTCATAATAAACTCAAAAGGGGGCTACAGAAAAACACCCAGCTTAAAATACAAATGTGCAAATCAATGAAAAATGAAACTAAATGAAACTTGAAAACA
>BSAI01000150.1:63599-86866 GCA_036245035.1 Adrianichthys oophorus
CACACACGTCTCGTCGACTCTCGCGATACTCACAGCATCTCACTCCCCCCTTCCGTTCTTTCACTTTATGCCTGTGCCGTTGAAAGACTGAAGATGTTCAAGTTTCTTGGTGTATGGTTTGTTGAGAGATTGACTTGGAGTACGCATACTGTTAGGGTTACACAGAGGAGTGAAAAAGTGATCAATATCTTGAAGAGTCTGACTGGCTATGACTGGAGGGTGTATGGAAACTGGAAAGGTGTATGCAAGGGGTGATATATAGGCCCATGATCAGGTTTGTGTTTGGTTATGGGTGTCCAGTTTTTGGGGCAGCTGCAAAATCAATCGTTGCTACATTGAACAAAAGCCAAGCGAAGTCTCTGAGGATTTGATGCGGGGGGCTTTTAGGACAACATCTATTCCTGCTTTGCTGGTTGAAATGGATGAGTTACCGTTGTGTCTGCATCGTGTAAAATTGGGGATGCATTACTGGGCTAGGGAGGTCTTTGGCAGCTAGGTGTCTTCTTGATGAGTGCTGGGAGTTTGGGGGTGATCAGAAGAAAATTAAGTTCTTATCCCTTGTCGCTGACTCTTTGGTGGGAACGAGGCTGACGAGAGATTCTGTGGTTTGCTTGGTGTGGCCGATGATGCCTATGTGGCGCCTGCCAGAACCGGAAGTTCATCTTGGTTTGCTTGGACTAGATAAGGAGCTGGTGTGTAAACGGGTTGAATCCCCTTTGCGGGGACAAAGAGACACTGTGCAGAATTTTACAGATGGGTCAAAAGATACCGGATCTCATAGAACGGGCTTTGGGGTGTTTGTAATGGGTTGCAGGAAGATATCAGTTTGCGTGTAACAGATTGTCTGTGGAACTGTTGGCAGTTTTGTGGTCATTGCACTGGGTGAAGAACCGTGCTCCTGAGCGTGTGATCATTCGCTCTGATTCGTCATCTGCTCTGTTGGCTATATATCGTAGAGAATCTGAGACACGTCTTGACATGATTTTTGATGTCTTTTTGAGGTGGCGTGTTCAAAGTGCAGTGTTTTGTTCCTTCTTGGCGACTTAGGGATTCTACTTTTCCGTTTCGGTGCGACATGCCCTTGTGCCTTCAGAACGTTGCAGTGCGGTGTGCTGTCCTTCAGTTTCTCCGCTGAACTGGTCTGTTTACAGAATTTAGTTAGGTTTGTATGTATGTATTTTTTCACCTGGGGTGGCAGCATTACACTCACCAGTATGCAGCCTGCCAGAAATGCATTCGAAGAAAAACACCTGGTGCCAGAGTGTAAAGAGCTGTTCTGCTTTTTCTCCAGCCTGTTAATTAGTCTTGTGCCTTCTTGGAATATTTCCCTTTTGTTTTGAGTGAGTTTTTGTCCATTGCCCTGTACCCTCTTACTCTTTCTACGTGGCTCTCTTCCACTGGACTTGGACCCTGTTTTCTGGATTGGAGCTGGATGCCACTTCTCATTGGAGGAGGATCTCACTTGTCATCTCCCAACTCAAAACACCAGAGCAGCAGCAACCACCAACATCTGAGTGAGAGACCCTGTTCTCTGTGTATTGTGGTCATTTTGAGCTCGGCTAAGTGGTCAAAGTGGCTAAAGTGTCTCCACTGCCGTTTACAGTCAGGAGGGTCCTTGAGGCCTTCTCAAGCTCTAAAGGTCCAGCCTTGTGTTTCTGAAATATACCTATTGAACATTTTTTTGTCCAGCTGAGTCTATTTCTGTTTTGGGCTCTGCCTTAAGTCTCGCATCTCAACTCACTGAGAAACAGCATAAAATGTTGTCTCCTATGAAAATGTGTGTGTGTGATTGGGGGGGGGGTCAAATTTGGAGCCATTGCAGGCCATTATAAAGAAACTGCATGTAAAGTCTGATGAGGGGGTAGGAGTGAAGAGGAGTGTCGGGATCTGCTGTTCTCCACCAGCTCAGCCTCCTTCATCTGAGTCACCAGGAGCTTCTGTGTTTGTGACGCAGATTACCATCCGGACCAGCCGGAGAGTGAAGGCTGACAAAGCGAGCTCCATCCTTCAAAACGACTCTTCACTTGAGTCTTGTGTCTCCTGCGGTCAGAGGACTCTGGTGATTTCTGTCCATGTCCTGTTAAAAATCTGGCTCTGAAGATGAACTCCTGTTTTTGGTGTCAGGTTAATCAATAACACTAATGTGACATATTATCTACAGCTGATGTTTGTGAATGCGCTGAGGATGAGGACTAGTGTCTTTCAGGCTCATGGTGCTTGATGTTCCCGGCGCTTTACTTCACTGAGGAAATGTGTCGCTTTAACATCAAAGTTTTCTGCATTTCCTTCCAGTATCAGGGAGGTTTTGGTTTTCAACATTTGACAGAGATGTTCACTGTCCTCCTGAAACTGTGTGAAAACAAGATACTGTGTCAAATCTAGCAGAAAGGCTTGTGATTGTGAGAGAAATATTCAGCGTCCTGAAACTCTAAATGTTGGTTTCTCACCTTGAAGAACAGGTTAACAGAACAACTGCAGTTTTTCAAACATGTTTGTGCCTGAAATCTGTCAGAAATGAGAAGAAAGGAAAAGTGAGACATGTACGCCTGACATTTCAGTGTATCACAGCTCTGCGCTCCCTTTCATGGGGAGCCGCTTCATCTGAATGTGCTCTTTGAATGAATTCCTCTGACAGCCGACCGCGTGTTCGGAGGAGTGATTCTGGCTGTTTGTTCCCTGTGATGAAGAGGCAGGTGAAGACTGTGAGTCATGGCCATCATGCGCTCGCTGAGCTGCAGACATTGTGCATCACTTTCTGCTGGACTCATGCATCCTTTGAAACACAGAAAAGGTCAAACATGGAGAGGAGAGAAACCAAGAATGAAAGAAATGGAACCTTAGATGTGGAAAGCAGGCAGAATGCAGTGTGTTTGCAGCATGATGAATCAATCAAAACCAAACTTGACCTTCTGGTGACTTTGACCCTGATCAGATGAATACTATCATAAAACCACACGATGTTAGAGAAAGAGAACATGGTTATATCTGAACACATTGCTGTTGGCTCTCAACACAAAAACCAGAAGCATCAGGTCAAAAGGCTGGCATGTTTGGCTTCTTTTTGTGCACCACTCCACCATCAGTCCTTTGTTTCTAAATTATCTCCTTTTTTTTTAAACTTTGGATGAAAGTTTTTCTTGAAAAATGAAGACTGTATTAAAAACATCAAACCCAAAGGAAAACACAAGATTTTAGTTCTAATTCCCACTAACAGGGTTGTTTGGACCAAAGTTGAGGCTTGGATTTTTCCCTGTGTCTTCCCTCCGTCTCTGTGTGGAACCCCCACAGAATGAAGGCCTCGTTTCATCTGAGGGCATGAAGTACAGAGACAGAAAAATGTTAGCACCTCCTATTACGAGGAGTGAAAAATCATGCCCACAGAGCTAAACTGAAGACCTGTGGAAAAGTAGTCAAACGTCCAACTGATTACATGTGATGGAGCAAGAAGGGGCAGGCACTTATTTCTACACTACATTCAGAAGATTAGCTGGACTGCCTGTTATTCCTCTTAATAAAAAAAACTCCTCTTAGTCGGGTTAGGTTGCCCCCAACCATGTTTTGGTTTAGAGCGTTTTGTTCTCATCATGATGGAACAACCACAAACCTGATTCCCTGTAAATCTTTGTGAGAGACTAGAATTGCTCATTGTTTCTGATAACATTGTTATTGTCTGGTTCTTAAGCAGGGATTTCTGAGATGTTTGTATTTTGTCTTTATGATGTGATTTTGGAAGCTGACACTCAGAAACTGTGGATAATTCCATCCAGATCTTCAGACGAGATCACTCCATCAGTCACAGAGAAAGGATCTGTTTACAAATGCTTCTTCAAATGATTTTTTTGTTTCTTGTGTGTTAAAAAGGAGAACATTATTTTAGATTATTAATCTACTTTTTTCACAATCTAAAACCATGATTTTGGACACAACTTCCCCAACTTGACGGATTACTGAAGCAGTCTTATGACAAAAAGGATCAGCTCAATATTCCAACTCTGACAGGTACAAGTTCACTCTAATTCCTAACTTTATTGTGTTGGACTGGATTACAGAATGTGTCGCCATCAGCTTAACAAGCCTGAAAGCCACAGATTTCTGCTATATTTGAGTTTGCTGGGGATGAACAGACCTACAATCCTCTTCCATGCAAAGCCAGAACTGGTCCAAGTTCCAAACTCCTCATGTTTGCTCCAAGAGCCGATACCATGTTTTTCTTAAGCCTTTTATAGGAAACAATATCCATAAATATGATCATATATTACCTTTGGCACACCAAAGAACAAATAAATGATGAAATATGAGTTATTTTTGTGGAACTATTTTTCACACCTAGAAGTAAAATGACTCGATCTTTGTGAGGTTTCGCCTTTTGCTCCTAGTGGGCGACTGTTACAACTGGCTCTGAGAGCCAATAAGAGGGGAGATGGAACCGGTTTTATCAATCTAAGTACTTTTAATGCATTTAAAGAAGCATAAACACCCAAGCAAACAGAAATCCTGAAGGTGTGCTGTTGCATGAGTGTCTGGGAATGTAGATGTATGTATGTAAATGGAGCAAAACCACCAGAAGCCAAACTGATGAACGTATGCAGGGGAGCAGAGAAGGACCAGCGATGGATCTGCCTGTCACAGGAAGAGTCTCTCCTGAAGAGCTCCAGCGGTGGATCTTTTATATCCAAACACATGATTTCCAAATACCTGCACCTGTGCAGGAGGAAGAGAAACGGGGCAGGAACCAGGATCACGGCCGTAACAGTGACGCCCAAATCATGACGTTACCTAGAGCCGGCCTCAGTGTGTCTCCGCTCATGAAAACAAACACCGAACATTTTTAAAGATGGATGTGCATGCTGTGGAGCCTTACACTTGACCCACAGTCCGATCCGGAATTTCTATACACGAGGCGCAGCATGTGTGGAAATGTAGCATTAGCTTAAACTGCATAATCTCAGCTAGCTGTATGATTTCCTTACGGGTCTGGCGTCTTCATCAGGTTTGATTGTAGGACTGGCGCCAGCTCTGAGGATCAGTCTCCCGGACAATCCACTTTGATACGGGCCAAGGTTAACAAACAGTCATCTGTGAAGGGGCGGTCACAGACAAAAAGTTGCTGCCTGGTCTGTCGCGCGCTCCAGAAGATAAACTCCAACCATTTCTGATGAGCAGGCTCTTCTTTAAGAAAGCTGAACAAACACCGAAATCTCTCGCAGTCTAAAAACATTTTCTCCATTTAAAAGACTTTGCAAAAAAAGCTACCTCTCTGCAGATCAACAGGAACCACTTCAATGAGTCGTTTTGGTGATCACCGCTAGCTCCGAGCAGAAAGTGTGTGTGTTTGGGTTTGCCTGGGGGCGGGGCTTGCAGTGCAGACCCTTCCTGGTAGGGGGTGTTCCCATTGGTTCTCACTGGTCTACATCACACGGTGAGGACCGGCTCGTTTTCGTGGGTATGGAGGAGCTGTGGCTATGAGTGGTGGTTTTTGGAGGATTACTCAAAAATCCATGAACGGATGAAAATACGGCTCTGGGGTTCTTTATAGTGAGGAGTGAACTGTATAATACTTTTAAAAGCTCAAAGAGTTGATTTTTTTTTTTTTTATGGTAAAGGCCCCTTAAGTAATATGGACTTGAATAAAACACTCGTGTTTTTCTGTCAAGGAATGTCTTCAAATGTCTGCAGTCTGAGTCTGCTACTTGATGAGTCACTTTGACATTCTGGAAACAAAGCATGAAAGCAGGTTGGAAAAGTCCCAGTTTGCTGATTCTGTTCTGAAGGTCAGCGCTGAGGAGAAACCACATGCAGAAGAGCAGGAGGTCTGCTGGCAGAAACATCCATTCCTTTCACTGAATGAGCTTCAAACATGTATGCTTCAATGTAAGCTGATGCATACGCGGCAATGAAAAAACGTCGACCCCGTTCACACTGCACGCGGAAGCCACTTCCATTCGGCGCCCCTGTTGACCTATGGTGTAGTTCACATCAGACGCGGCGTGCCGCGGACCTCCGCGCCGCTGCGCCAGTACTGGCAGGAAGTTACGCCAAGACACACGAGAAAATCTGGTCACTTTTCAAAATATAACCACATTTTCACAATAAAACAAATGCAACAATATTTTTGAATCTAAGCCTGGTCTAAACGGACGCTTCAGCGTCCAGTGTGAACCAGAGTTCTACTAAAACCATTAAACGAGGGACAAAACGGAAGGCAACAAATCAGCTTTGGACCACAACCAACTCTTTCAAGTCTTTGGAGGTGCAGTTGCTTCAATGGGGGGCTGGGGGGCGCCACAGGAGAGGAGGATGAGCTCCATCATCTCTGCTTGTCCTGGATGACCCCAAAGGGAACTGTAACTCCCTTTGGGGTCATGTGACTTTAAACGATCAGTCACTCATAAAAGTCTGGAAATGTAGAGAAGAACGAAACCAAACGGAACATGTTAAACGAACATTTGGGCCCGTTTCCGGACCAAAACACTTGAACAGTGTGATGGGAACGCCTGCATGTTGCCCTCCTGGAGCTGTCTGCTTTCCTGCCTCGTGCTAAACTCTCGTGACACCCTGAAGCAGAGGAGCTCAAACCGCAGCCAGACGTCCTCTCCAGGACTAAATCTGGCCTGTCTCGCTGAACACCACCCATCCTCTTTCTTCTGCACAGCTGTGAATCAGACACAAACCTCCGCGCTGCTGTGTTCAGGGCCCACAGGAAATCCCAGCCTCCTCATGTTCATGCATGCACTGACCTGACTCACGCTTTGATCCATTCAATCGAGTCTTCTCCAATATTTCAGAGAAAATGGATCAGAATAAATGTCGCAGAGTTTCCTATAAGACTTTCATTGTACCTTCAATGTCCCGGTTACTCTGCGCTGTCTTCAGTACTTTAGGAAAGTTACATCTAAACGTTACTTCGTTTGGTCTCGACGTCCCATCACCCCCCCTTCTCCCTGTGTGCGCGCGCGAGCGTGTGTGACCGGAAACCCAGTCTGCCCAGCAGACCAACTTCATTCCATCATCTGTGGACCAGCGTCCACCGCTCATCTTCCGGAGGTATCGAACATCCGGGTTCTTCTCTGGTGCGGGACGGAGTCGGTGTCTGGAAAGAATCCGTTTTCAGGAGTCTGAGTTTAGGGGATGGAAATCCCGAGAACTGATCTGGAGTCCGACTCGGAACCCGAACCGGAACCCGTGGACGGCCGCACACCGCGGGGAGTGTGGGCGGGGCCGACCGCAAGCTCGGGAAGTTTAAATGGGAAAGAGGAAATGGATCAAAGTCAACGGGACGTCCTGCTGGCTTGACTGTGAAAGTCCTCACGAGGATAGCTGCGCACGGTTCTGTGTGTGCTGCTCCTGCGCGTGCGCGCCTGGGGGGTGGGGGGTGGGGGTAGTGCCTGCGGAGTCAATCGCATTCCTGGCCGAGATTCAATGACTGAGCCAGACACAAACACCGAGGGGGCGGGGGCGCGTGAGCGCGCACGGCGCAGAGAGGGCGCGCGCGCAGCCTGCTCTCAGACCTCACCCCCCGCACTGTCAGACTGAACTGCGGGGGCACACGCAACGGATCGGCGCAGTCCTCGACAGCAGAGAAACCTCAGACAGGATCCGTCCCCCCCCAGGTCCGCTCGCGGAAACAGGCGCGCGGGACTCAGAGGCGCACAGGCGGCGCGCTGCCCGACGGAGCGGCCGGTCCGGCGGCGCTCGGAAGCGGCGGGGAAGCCGTGAAGTCCCGGACTTTTCCCTCCTCGGAGCGGGTGTTTGATGACGCGCCTGGTGGGTTCGAGTCAGTGCGGGACGCCGTGGATTTTCCAGCTTCAGGAACGGATCCGTTTTCGGGACTCCCGGTCAGCAGCAGCAGCAGCTCCGCGCATCAGTAAAGTTGCGGGGAAAGCATGGAGGCTGTAAGTCGGCAGAGCTTCCAGCCTCATCCGGGACTGCAGCAAACTCTGAAGCAGTTTCACCTCAGCTCCATGATCTCTCTGGGGGGGCCGGCGGCGTTCTCTGCCCGGTGGCAACATGAGCTCCTGTTCAAGAAGGACGGGAAGGAGCCCGAGCCGCCGCTGCAGCATCTGCCGCCGCCCGTCATGCCGGGCCCGCTCTTCCTCCCGTCCGACCGCTCCACGGAGAGGTGCGAGACGGTGCTGGAGGGCGAGACCATCTCCTGCTTCGTGGTGGGCGGCGAGAAGCGGCTGTGCCTGCCGCAGATCCTCAACACGGTGCTGCGGGACTTCAGCCTGCAGCAGATCAACTCCGTGTGCGACGAGCTGCACATCTACTGCTCCCGCTGCACGGCGGAGCAGCTGGAGATCCTCAAAGTCATGGGCATCCTGCCGTTCTCCGCGCCGTCCTGCGGCCTCATCACCAAGACGGACGCCGAGCGGCTCTGCAACGCCCTGATCTACGGAGGAGCCTTCCCGCCGCGCAGCAGTAAGGAGCTGAGCGGGGGGGGCCCGGTGGAGCTGCAGCTCTCCGACAGGAGCTTCAAAGTTTACCACGAGTGTTTCGGCAAGTGCAAGGGCCTGTTCGTGCCGGAGCTGTACGCCAGCCCGAGCGCGGCGTGCATCCAGTGCATGGACTGCAGACTCATGTACCCCACGCACAAGTTCGTGGTGCACAGCCACAAGGCGCAGGAGAACAGGACTTGCCACTGGGGCTTCGACTCCGCAAACTGGAGGGCGTACATCCTCCTGAGTCAGGATTACACGGGCAAAGAGGAGAAGGCGCGCCTGGAGCAGATCCTGGACGACATCAAGCAGACGTTCGACTTTGCAAACAAGTACAAAAGGAAAGCTTCATCCAGGGTGAGCCGCGTGTTCCAACACTTCTCTTTTCTGAAGCAAATCCCAGAAAAAAGATCTGCAGCAGATCCGCTCTGCTGCAGATCTGCAGGGACCTCAGAGCTGTTCCTGAGCAGACACTCACAAAAGCAAAGATGGGGAGTTAGGAGAACCCAGACAGGAGTCCGTGCGTGTCTTCTTCAGGATGAAGAAGTGAGCAGGAAAGCAGCACAAAACAAACAATCAAAGATCAGCGGAAAGTTTGGAGCAGACTGTAAAAAGCAAACCCCGTTTGCTCTTCCTCATCAGGTTTTTAGTAATTAAGCTTCATCCTACCCCCCACCCCCGTGGCTATAAAACAATTCTTTGCGTCTTGAATCCCCTAAAACAGCCTTTATGGGTCATACAGTAAATGTAATCCCATCCACCAACACACGGCTCACTGTGGATACATGATGAGGGGAATGAGTGTTGGTCAGCTCTGAACTCATCAGTCAAAGGTGGGGAGTTTGCTCAGAGTTGTGGACCAATATAGACCCCCCCCCACACACACACACACACACAAACTCCCATGGGGAGGAAAAGCCAGTGTGGCCATTTGCATGAACTGTTCCACATCAATGGAGCTGATGAGGCAGGCTTTAGGAGCATTGTGGATGAAACATAATATGATCCCAACAAAGAGGAGCATTCAGTAAACATGGGACCACCCCTCCCACTCCAGCTCCACTTTTTCCTCTCATCTGATTGAAACCTCAGAGGACGTGGGGGAGGCCGACCCGATGCAGCTGAGTGACCAGAGTCCTAGCATGCGCAGTAAAAGAGGCTGGTGGACCCCCCCCCCCCCTCAAAAGAGAGGTGCAGGGGGCTCGCTCTAGCTTCTTTAAAGTCCCACTCCCATAATCTTTTGATGAATTGTCAAAGGGTTCCCAGTGGTCTTGGAATTATGATGAGGCAGTTTTTAGCCAGATTGAGATCCTGTGACGTTTTCATTGGACATAGTTTCTGCAGAGCAGCAGAAGTTCATTAGAAATTCACCTCTGAGTTGTGGGCGGGACTGTTTCCATGCTCTCCTGCTAGCTTACAGCCCTTCACAACCCCAACCCAACAAAAACGGTGAGCAATGTTGGAGCTATGCAGTCGTACAGTTCCAAATTCCAGCTTAGAGGAGGAAAACAAAGACGTACATATGTGTTATAAATGTCCTCCATCATCAGAAAAATACTACAAGAAGACCAAAAACACCATGTTCATTGGGCTGGGTCTGTAAAGTACCTACTTCAAGCTGAGTGCCAACTGAGAAACCGTCCTAAACCCGAGTCAGCAAAAGGCAGCACTGCCCACAAACAGTGTGGAGAGGTGGGTTCTGGGCCTCCAAATGGCATGTCCCTCCAAACTCTGGCCCTCAAAGGACTTGGAGGGGCAGGCAATGGCCCTCAAATGGCGTGGGGAGGCGGTGACAGAAGTGAGAGCTGCAGTCTCGCATGCAGACAGACAAAGGAAGTCATATTGTCACACTTCCCTCCTCGCAGACACCTCTTTCAAAGCTCTCAACTGAGCGTCAGAGCTGGTGCTGCCCACTGCCTCTCCTCTTCGGCAGCCTCCGAGTTGTGGCTTGTTGGTTTGGGGCCCACCTCTCCAGCCCTGGCGGTCTTCTGGTTTCTGGCTGGTGCACGTGTGGGTGGCACAGGCTATGACTGCTTTCTGCATTAGGATGTGAGATGAGCGCAGCTGCAAACTTCAGACAGGGACAGGTTTCTGCAGGTTAGATCAGACGGAAGGATGCCGTCTCCTCTCAGAAGACAGACTTGGAAGACATGTCATACGGCGGCTTAGACAGACGCTCGGTTATTAGAGAGCATGCTTACATTCCACACCTGCCGCTCCCTCGGCTTCTCTGTCACATGACGGAGTTCCTGACCAGACTTGAACGAAGTGCATGTCTGTACAGCAAGCTGTGACTTCACTGCTGGAAACTTGGAGGGAAATCAGGTTTTCTGGTCCTGCAGGAAGCGATTCCACTGCAGCTAAAATGATGGGAGAACAGTAAAGCTGTGCCGAGGCTTTTTGGTCTTTTTGGAAGAACAAACTCAGAACTTCTAGTTGGTGTTTATAGTTCTGCAAGATTTCCTTTGACGAAAACGTTTGTAGTATGCAGTTGGAGCTGGAATTGAAAAATAGTTGAATTAAACAGAACTCTTTCTTCTGAAAGTTATCTTGTTTGTTTCTTTTAAAAAAGTTAGAATCCCCTCAGTTGTCCTACACCAGCGTGTGGGTCATTTGTTCTCCACATTTGATCCCAGAGGGAGCGGTGAGCTGAAAGTCACAGAAACCATTTTGTGGTGTAAACCTCCCTTCTTACCCAACCTCTAAAGGTGAAGATGAATTGGTCGTCTCCTTGTTTGAGGGCAAACGCTGGTCCACCAGGCCACTGAGCTCAAACACCTTCCAAACAGGAAGTATCTGTCGGCTCCAAGAAGCCAAAATCCCAGTCTATGGAGAAAGGAACACCTGTTACTCAGTCATTCTCTGTGTCAGAATAACCATTCTTGTTCTGACACATTTTTCTTAACATTGTCTTGATATTATAATATATAATATAAAAATCTTGATAATATCATATTTTTTTCATGGTATTTTTAATTTTTTAAGTTATTTAAGTTATAAACGGATCAATCAGATGCTTCAGTAAAAACGTGGTGCCCGCTGGCCTCACCCGCCGGGTGGCTGTCATTCTGTCACGTATTGTTGACATTTTTACTGTTGGTAATGACAACCATTTACGATTATACACTGTTGCATTTAGGAAACGTTCTTTTATTTTCCAGAGCTGGAATCCAGGGGGTGGGGGTGGGGGGCGGGGGAGAGAAAAACCTCAATTCTTGTGATTCCGGAGTTCTCTGCTGTTTAAACGCTTGTAAAAGAGGCAGAACTGTCCAGATGTACTAACAGGAGCTGATCTTTTTAAAATATCTTTCATTTGATTTTTTAAAATAATGAATTACAAGGTTTAAAATCTTGAAACAACAAAATCAAATTACTTACAATGTTGGTCGCACAGAGAAAGTGACGTAACATTTGCACATACTGGAGTGATCCGGTAGCCTTTACTGGTTGGGGTGCGACACCGGTATATTGGAAAAATGAATTGGCTTCTTTTGGCTGGAGCCGGAGATTTTCTTTGGGTGACATCACAGGAGATTTGTCCTTCTCTCTTTACGGTCTATAGTGCCTGGCAGGGGGACGTTTTTAGCAGGCACGCTGATGCCTTCACGGTCATCACAGTGTGTGGTCAAAGTACAGCCATGTCTGCTACACAATTATTACCTTTTTATGTGATTACTTGTTGAGACATTGTGCTGGTTTTATGGTGCTCCTCAACATACAAAAACCACAAAAAGAAAATATGACTGACTGTTGGTCAGAAATGGGACTTTACGCCTCGTCTTGTAATCTGTCTGCCTTCAGCCTTTTACATCTTTGTAGGGTTCAGTTGCAGCTGCAGTTTCCATGCCGACAGTCTTTTGAGTCTGAAAACAAGCTTCCTGGCAGTCCCTGGGTTGAAGGCAGCTTTTAGGAAAATCCAGAAGGTTGGGATGTCAAAGAGATCATAAATATGTCAAAGCTTACAACGTGATAAGAACTTTTTTGAAGATGCTCCGGCTAAAACCAAATGAAGAAGAAGCCAATGTCCTGGTGTGTGTTGAAAGGAAAATAATTCGAAAAGGATGCCAAAGACGTCTGCATGTGCTCAGTCTGTGCCATGATGTGGCTTTTTTATCTGATGGTGGAAAAAAGACAGATATCAAACTTCAGATGAGTGTGGTTTGGGTTGGTCACATTTGTCCTACAGATCTGCAGTTTCAGGAATGCAGAAACCCCTCTCCAATTAAAATGTAAAAATGTATGCCAGAGCTCAGGGTTACTGGCCTCCGCTGAAAAAGCTGCTTGTTTCAGTTAGGAGGTGGGGGTGTGGTGGTAGGGGCTCAGAGGAAGTGAACTCCCAGAGGAGGTATAAGCTCATGTCCTGTTTCACATGCTTGATGCAGTACTGGCTTCACAGACTCTGTCTGAGAGTGGGGAGGGGGGCAGGACAACAGCTGGCCCACATTTGCACTTTCATTTCTTCAAATGTTAATTTGAGAGCATGCTGTGTAAGAGTGTGGCCCAGCTTTGCTGTGGGTGTGCATCTCTTTCAAACAGCAGATTTACATGTCTGCCTGACTTGAAGGATGGAGGTGTGCTGGCAGAACATGTTCAACTCTGGAATTAATGACTTCACGCAGGCTGCAGGTTCTCTTTCATCTGTCTTCCTCTAAACTCAAAATTATTTGCAAAAATAAACGCATTTTTCTGGAAATAACACCTCGCAGAGGAGCCACTCATAGCTTTCTTTGAGGAGCAGTTTGGGTGTGAGATGAAGAGCGAGCGTGGCGGTTTTTGATGTGTCTTCTCTGGAACGCCTCTCTCGGTCTGCGTTTCCACCACAACCCTGACAGGAAACACAAGAGCGACGGAGAGGCGGTGGCAGAGCTTCACAGCTTGTTGTGTTAGTCTGGAACTTTTTTCAAACAGCAGCCGTTGATGGAGCAGTGGAAAATGACTGTAGTGCTGTGATTCTTTTCCTGCCAGAAGCTGTTAGCTTAAAAAGACTTTTGAAAAGATTTGCCCAGTTTGATTTTGAAGGCATAGAAAAGGTTTTTGTTGGAGTCTAACATTTAGGTCACACCTCAACAGGCTCTGATTTAAACCATCACTTGAAGCAAAGTCTGTTAAACCATAGAAACAGTTTGAAATCTTTCTTTAAGGCCTCCCAACGCTGGGATGTGACCACAAGGACCCAAATGTTTCGATTTTTGTTGTTTGACATGAACTTTAGGGCACTCTCGTGGCATAAATCATTAGCATCTGTTTGCTAGTGTGGAAGCTTGAGAGAACAACATACTGCACAGAGATGGCTACAACCTAAAGTTGGCATCCGCTTCCATCTGTTTGTAATCTGTAACAATCCAGCTATGACCATGGATTTGAGCTGTTTTGTTGTTTTTGCATGTTCTAGCTAACTTCCTGCTAATCTGCCTCATTTCAGATGTTTAGGTCAGTAGTTTGGGACTAAATATTTAACTTTAGTATTAAAAATGTGACTTTGGCACTAAATTAACCAACAGTTTCCTAAAGTAAGACAACAACTATTCAGAAGTTTGAGGTAAAGAGCTCAGGGTTTAAAGGATTTAAAAACATTTAAACATTAGCATGCTAAGTTTGCTGCATTCTAGCTCAATCACTGCAAACCAATGTTGCTCTGTTTTGTCCCCTTTTATTTTCTGTCTGCAATGTGAAACAAACCCTAGAAATAATTCATAAGAAACGAATATGCAATAACTTTTGTGAATTCACCAACACATGAACAAAAAATTGATCCAAGGATTCTAAATAATTTTCTTTTGCAATAAAATAAAATGAATCCCAAAGTCTTAATATTTTTTACAAACTTGAATTGGACAGTATGGCAGGCCGCCTCTATTATTTATTACTCTCTTAAAATAAATTTAGACATTAACATGCTATTTATTGTGTCACCTATAAAATGCGTTTGCACTGGTAAAGGTTTCTGCCTGATATAGCTGAGATTCTTACTTAAATAAAACATAAAATGGTTTTGGTTAGAACTTTGTGCTGTGGTCTTGGTTTTGGTTAGAGTTTTGTGCTGTGGTCTTGGTTTTGGTTAGAGTTTTGTGCTGTGGTCTTGGTTTTGGTTAGAGTTTTGTGCTGTGGTCTTGGTTTTGGTTAGAGTTTTGTGCTGTGGTCTTGGTTTTGGTTAAATCAGTTAAGTCAGATTGACAGAAGAGAATCCAAACATGTAAGTTGTAATGTTTGCATGGTTTTGTTACTTTTGTGTTTTACACTCAGTTCATTAAGAAACACTAAAGTGTACAAAAATACATTTTTAAGTAGCAAATTGTAGCTATTGCTTTATAGCAAGGTGCAAACCCAGCAATATCCTGGCACAAATTGATGTTTGACCACATAGACCAGGGATGGGCAACTCCAGGCCTCGAAGGCTGCATTCCTGCATGTTTTCCAACATACCATGATCTGGCATGTTCTAATTGGCTGGACACACCTGAAGCAGGTAATCAGTCATGAGTAGGGCTTGGATATCTGGAAATCCTGCACACACTGTGGCCCTCGAGGCCTGGAGTTGCCCATCCCTGACATAGACCAAAGAGATGAAGAAAAGCTGACAGCTTCCATAAAAACCAAGACCATGTCTGGTATCTAAATGTTTGCATGTGACCTCAGTAACTCCACTGGGTTGCAGAAGCTCTTCTCTCTCGTTGAGAAACACCACAGATGCTGTTAGCTCTGTGCTGCAGGTGTTGCATGAAAAGAGGCCTCTCCTGTGTCACATGCTGCTTTGGCCTCACTACTTGTTGTGCCCATTCAATATTGATGTTGGGTTACTACTGGTGCTGAAGGCCAGACTGTTTATTTAATGAGAGGTACTTTAAAATATATTAAAAAAAGAACATGGTGCTGTCAGAGCCCCTCTCACACATTCCTGTGCCTGGCCCTGACAGCTCTGACTTTCTTTGACCCATCTAGGTGTTGACATAAAGAACCTGTTATCTGATGTTTGGAGAAGTTTTCCCCCAAAAATCTGGGATTTTGGTTCATTTTCTCTTTGCGAAGGAACATTTGTACAAATATTTATCAACCTTGGACATGAAGAAAGATATGGTTTCTAAGATCAGACCTGTCACCTTCATGGAGGCTGTCATTGAAACCAGAATTCAAGTTGCAGTCCTTTGGCAACATTTGCTTTTGAACACCGTACTGGAGTATTATCCTAATCGTTTAATTAACTTGAAAAATGTTCAATGTGGTATAATTTCTGGATAACTCTGAGAAAATAAATGATATTGTAAGTCTTCCAGGTCAATCCAACTTTGTGCAATCAGTTCAGATCAGTTCAATTTGTCCCAAAGCCGGCTGAGTGTGGGTTCTTCTGAGCTGCTCACGTCCTGATAGTTCAACTCCTGTGTCCACACCGGCACAATGAAGAAACAAAGTACGAGTCGTTTAAAACCGTGACTCATGTTCACATTGATGAGCTTATAGACATTAGCTGGATTAGCGCCTGCTGGACTTCATGTTTTCTTCCAGCCAGAAGGTAAACTGTTGTTCCTGCAGGGTTAGAGATTCAGAACTAAACGTAGAAATGTGTTGTAACGGAACTTGAGATGGTTTCCATCCAGCGAGAAAGACGAAGTGGTTCGTTTGGGGGTTCACTTCAAGCAGCTGCAGCCCTGGAGACCTCTTTCTACATGACAGCAACCCCTCCCCCTTCCATTTATTTGTGAAAACAGCCCGCAGGACATGACCTTTCCCTCTTCAAATATAGATGTGACCCATGCAGCCCTGGCTCTTCTTGAAGACCTGTCGCCCAATCACGTGCTGCTCTGAGTCTCCCACGGGGCAGATGGCTGTCCGGCGGGGGCTATTGAGATTTACAGACGTCACATCAATGAAAACCTGAATGAGTAAGTCACAAATGGGCAGGTTTTGTCCTTTGCCACAGAAGCTCAGGCTCTCTCAGCTTGTGGATCTTAGGCCTCATCCATGTGGGTTTTTGTCTGCCAGCACAGATCAACGGTAGCAGGAGAAAGCACGAGTTCCACTCAGTTCCAGTACAATCAAATTGCTCCCATCCCCACCCCCATCTCCTGCAATCACGAGAAAATGGACAGGGTGACCCCTCCCCTTGGCGTTCCAAACAGGAAGTCCCTGCTGGCTCCAAGAAGCCAAAATCCCATAGACCTCTACAGAGAAATATACAGCTGTAGCTCAGTCATTATCTGTCAGAATAACCATTCTTGCTCTGATACTTTTTTAACATGTTCTTGATCATCCTCTTTTTATGATATTTTTTTGTATTGCAAGTTATTCAAGTTATAAACTGACCAATCAGATGCCTAATAACAGTATGTGGTACCGCCACCTCAAGCGTCCAAAATGTTTGACAGGTTTTCCTGAGCCCACGTTCAGTGGAAGCTCGCTCCTGATTGGAGACAGCTGATATGGCATTCTACTCCATGGCTCATTGTGATAGTTTTGATTGGTTGTTGCTCTGTTAAAAATACATAAACCGTGGGCTTTTATGTCAGTAATAGGATAAAAAGAAACATTTGCAGTATTTGGTAAATGATTTTTGCTCGGTAGTGTTGGATTTAATGTGGAGTCAAATGTAGCTGAGGCTTAGAGCACAAACTTTAACTTTGCTACTTTCAGGATTTACTGTTTTGGGCTTCTTTTAAAAAATGTTTTTGTCAAACTGTAATAATCTTTACATACAAGATTCAATATCTTCACTGTAAAATTCACCAGTTTGTTTTCCTTTTAGAGCCATTCCTGGGATTAGTGTAGAAAATGAGTCTGGTTTCTCGCCGTCTAAATGTGACCACTAACCATTTCTTGAAAAAAACGACTCTGTTGATCAGCTTAAATCACGCATCATGTGAAAACAGTTCTTCATGACCAGGTCAACATTTTTTTAATTTAGAAAAAGCAGGATCAATATTGTCTTTGTATGGAATGATTCTGTCCTCGTGTGAGTAGGACAATGCATTTATGGAGTTTCACCGTTTGTACATTTTTGTTGATGGGAAGGATTTTCACCAAAGAGAGACCACGAGCGGCTGAGCTGTGTTAGAGCTCTTGATGGAAATCAGGAACTGGTCCTTTTTGCTCTGAATGAATCTGTGGACGATGCTGTTTTACACGGCAGACTGAGCTGCAGTTTCAGGACAACATCAACTTAAAATGACCTAAGCTGACCAGTTCAACTTTGACCAACAATTGTAGTGTCATTTATGTTCAAAAGCATCTGAAGACAAAAAGCTTTTACATTTTTCCCAAAAGGAAGACAAACTGTCATCATTTTTCCATCGCTCTTTTTGGATGAGTTAGGAAATTTATGGTCATGAAGAGTTTGCAGATTTTCTCTGCTTACAAGGGGATGGGGCCATCAGATGCCCCCCTCTTTGGAAATGATGGTGAGTCAGTCCAAAGGCAGACGGCGAGTCTGAAAGCGCTCAAAGTGTATTTTTGTTTGAACGGAGGCTGTGTCCGGAGAAACCTCTTTTCTTTCCTCCTGCTTTATTCTTGAGGGGATGGGGATGGGGGTGAGGCTGGGGGTCACGCTAGCTTGACCTGAGCCATGTGGAAAAGCAGATCCCAGGAGTATTGTTGTGGTGTAGGAGGTTGTATGGGGGGTTGAACTGGCAGGCCATTGTCACCTCCTTTATGCTGGGTATCAGATGATGATCTGTGGTTGTGGGACAGATAGAGGTGACCCCCCCCATCCTCACCGGTGGTTGAGCGGCAGTTCCAGAGAGCCTGAGCCGTGCACCACTGCTCATTGTTTCCCTCCCCTCCTCCACCCGACGTTCCTCCCCCACGTGTTCAGCCATCCTTCCTGGAAATGTCACAGCCGCTGCGGCGCAGCAAACCATCAGGTGGGATGACACGCTGCTTCCTGAAGCGAGCATGCGTCCTTCAGCTTCGTGCACTTCTCCTGACTTCAGTTCCGTCACGGATTCGTGCTTTCATTTGAGGGCAAACAGATCTGTTCACTCCTTTGGGAAATGGAGGAACATGTTCAGATCAGACTTGAAGGTCCTAACAGGTTTCCATGGTTCACTTCCTGATCATTTAAAGCTTTTTACTGAACACACTCTTCTCCATCCCCAGCAGGAATGGATACATTGTTGGCTGTTATTATACTTTACTGATACTGAACATTCTTTTCTTAAAGCATCCCAAAAACCTATTGAAATGGGCAGGAAAACATTTTTTTTCCAGGAAAAAGCATTAGAAGCGACAAAAGACCTGGCTTAGGTTCCTCCTGGCACGTTTGGTTCTGTTTGAGCACAGCTCTGGCTGTCCCGCTCTTTCACTGTCTATTTGGTTCCCAAAACATGTCAAAAGACCAAACATTAGATGTGATGGATGATAAGAAAGGATTTTGACTGAGCAGGTTTTAAAAACGGAACCAACAAAAAAAAAAAGTCTCTTTGTTTACTGACAGATATGTCTTTTGTTAAAGTCTGCTTCATGCAGCAGTAAACTGACCCTGTTTCCACTGAGGCACACTTTATGTCGGGGCAAACTTTGGATTGATGTGAATAAACCCAAACAAACAGGCTTTTTATGCGGGTCAGGAGGGGGGGCAGATCCATCCATTCACACGCCGGCCTCTTCTGGGTGATGGATTTCAGAATGGCAGGAGTGAACCATCCGGCTGCACATTCTTTCTGAGAAACGTCGTCACAACAGACAACACCTTTGATCTTTTGTCCTGTTTAGTCTGCGTTGACTCACGCTCATGTCTAGCTGCTTTGCTTGGGTGCGGGGGGTTAATCTTACACTGGATGAAACTGGAGCTTCAACGATGGAGCGAGCAAACCTGAACATTGATCACTGATCTTCGCTCATAAAAGGGTTGTAATGTTGTATTCCACCATGAGAGTCCTCTGTAATGAGCGTGGGGGCGGGCAGTGGGGGGTGTCTGGTTTGCTGGGACACCGTGGTTCCTTAACGCATGCAGACCTTTCTGAATTGAGGACCAAAATTGTCGGCAAACCCGACTCTGGAGAGGAACGAGGTGCTGGAAAGAAGTCCCATAAAGAGCAAATCATCCTTCCTCCACAGCCCCCCACCCCCACCCCACTTCCTTCAAGCCACCAATCTCCTAAATGAACCCACCGGCCCCTCTCTGGCAGGTGCTAAATAAAACAGTGTACTGAAAGGAGATCCTTCCTCCTGGCAGAGAAACTCGCCTCTCAGGTTGAGGAAGCCTCAGACTCGCTCCTCTGTTTTAGTCCACTCACCCCCACCCCCACCCCCCACCCCCATCGTATATGTCCCAGTCCAGGCATTCTTATTCTGTCCAGTTGCTCCCTGGGGCTCTCGTTCTGCCCCAGCAGAGCATACAATAGCCCTCTTCAGCCTGCTGCCTTATAATTATTGTAATTACAGATCCCTGAAGAAGGTAGCGTGTGGAGCGTTTCCTTCAAAGAAACGCCACACTCGTGTCAGCGCTCGGCTATGACTCTTCCAACGTTCTCATCTGTCTGCCCCCTTTCATTATCTCCACCCGCTCAGAGGTTAGGGCTGCAGGTGAACCATACCTGAACACCCCCATCCTTGCCCCTCTTCTAATTTGCATTGTGTGTCAGACCGTTGCTCCTCCTCAGCGCTTCCTGACCGCCAATGGTGAAGTGGACCACTGTTCTTCACCATTACAGTTGTCTCTTTTGGAATTGTCCAAGAGGAGCCGAATGCAACCTGGGAAAATGACCCCATAGAGCAGGTTTAACCCCAGACACAACCTTTAACCTAATGTTTGTGCTGAAGGTCTTCAGACCAGTGAAGCTAACTGTGCAGTTTGGGAGGACAAAGCGGGTTTCTGTGGTCGCAGAAGGATTTTTATTTAAAATCACATGAGAGCAGGGAGAAAAGTGGTCAGCACGGATGCTACAATCTTTTTTTTTGGGGGGGGGGGTCTCCAGATCTTTGCAAACATCTCAGGTCTTTGCAGGATGAACTGAGATGTTTAAACCGACAAAAACATGCTCATATAGCCGGCTTCTCTCGGTTTTCCTCTCTTTGTCTGCTTTCTTCCATAATGACCGTCTAGTTTTCATGTGAAGTTTTTTTGGGGGGGGAGCATACGAGACTGCACATCTCCATGTGCAGTTGGGAATCTAAGGCGGTTTCAAGTGTCTGGTTGGCTGAGCAGAAACCAGAGCTCTGACAGGAAGTGGGGGCGGGTGCTTTGTCTCAGCCCAAGGACAGGGCCTTGCTGGGGGGGTTGAGTCTGCCCTTTTCTCTCCTCTGTTTCATGTTTTCTCTCGCTGGTTCCTCCTCCGTCGGTGGTGCAACTCAGGAAGCGCCGTAAAGCATCAGATTCCACTTCCTGCCTCGATCGATGCGTCTCAGGTCCAGCTGAGACACACTAGCACATTTCACACTGGGTGTGAAGTGACACTGCAGAGCAAAAAAAAAAAAAAAACGGCAGTTTTTTTAAGAGAATCCCTCTGGAAAAGCCCGGATGTCCTTCAGGGATGGCGCACCGTCCACATCCAGAGCCTCTTCTGTCCAGGTTTCATTGTTCTTGTGGGGTTTGAGCTGGAGGAGATGCTTCCAGGACCTCCTACCGCCTCCCTGGCAGGGTAATGAAATGATAGATCTCTGTGTGGATGCGAGCAGGAGCAAATGAATGACCTCATGGCCACCTAATCGCCACAGAGGGAAACACCAGCAGCTAATATGAGTTCTTAGAGGGGAACTGACCCGTTGCACAGACTGGACACTTCTCTGCTCTGAATGACCGGTTCTGACCCAATTCTTTCCAGGTTTTGGAGCATTGCTCTTGAAAGGGGGTGGCCTTGCTTGTAGCCTCTGGAAAAGTCTGCGGTGGAGTGGCAGCGATGCCGTAACACTTCCACAAACCCTGCTTGTGTAAATGTTGTCTGCAGGCCGTTCCTGTTGTTGCTCCGCTGGAGCACAGTTCATCAGTGGGGGTCACAGAGGCTGCTGATGCCAGAGTTTGCTCCCGCTGGGGGCCCAGCTTATCATGTGACCTGGATGGGGCAACTCATCCGTGGAAAACACCACTCAGCCTGGGTCACATGACCCTCTGCTTAGACAAGGCTCCTCCCACTTCCCATTTTTCTCTGAGCACACTTGAGGTGACAGACTGTCACTTTTGAAACACTTCCGGTCCACGTGCTCCCTTATCTCTGTGACAAACAAACAAAAACATCTGCGCTGAGCAGCACAACATCTGGGCCTACCGAACTCCAAGCCCTCCCCCCTCCCTCTGCAAACCATGTGACCTGACTCTCCTTTCACTCGGCTCTCCCAGAGTCCACCAGTGGAACAAAATGTCCAACTCTGGAGTGGAAAACACCAGCACATGCAGGCCAAGCTCCACCAAAAGGCCTCTTTGTGCTCTGGCCTTGCAAACATACATAGAAAAGCACCCCCCACCCCATCAAAACAAAGGCAAACTGCAGCTTCCTGTTCAGAGACATGCCTTCAGCCTTCACGTCCAAAAGACAGAGCTGCGCGGCTAAAAAAACCAAAAGTCTGGCAAAGGAAGCAGAGAAAACAGAGGGAGGAAGTTTCCTGTTGGACCTGAAAAGGCCCCACGTGGTACGCTTCCCTTTGCCCCCCCCTTAATGATCACTGTGCAGACATTTTGGTTTGTCGTTGCATACATTTGGCAACCTATGCTCGACGCATTAGCAGCCAAAGACCAATCTGCATGGATCAAATAAACACTGTTAATCTTTATGGTGATGAGTGGAAATGTTTCCATAAAGTCCGGATCGAACACCGCGCTGCCTTTACTGTGCCTCGCAAACGGGAAGCAAGTTTGTTTGATTGATTCTCTGAGGCTTTCATTGTTGTCATGTTCAGGTTTGATGCAGGAAGGCGGCAGAGGTAACTGACTTTAACTTAAGTTTATTTTCTGTTCCTGTTTGCGTCTCATCTCAGCCTGAGCCTAAGCTTTGGTTCAGGACTTGGTAGAAACAATCAATAAAACATGTTATGCTTGCATTTCCACGCAGGTTTGCATTTGCTGTTACAAACTACTATTTGCAATGGCATCTGTATTTGGGCAAATACCACCTCCTTTTCCCACAGGGATGCCAAAGAATCTATTTGCTCAAATCCCCAAGATTTTCCCATACAGTTATGAAACAAAAACTTTAGTTTTTTTCTCTGCAGTTTCTCCTGCTTAGTGTTAATGAAAATCCCTCACATGGGGCGACTGGAACCAAAGATTAGAAAGTATGGTGTTGGTAGCCTTGGGTAGTGAAGAGGAGAAATGCAGAGTTCCTCTTTTGGATGTAAAAAGGTCTGGAAAGAGTTATCTGGCTGCTCTGTAGGGAAACATCGGCCTCACATGAGGCTCCTGGGTAATGGCGCTACAGAGTAAACAGGGTTTAGCCACAATCCAGGACAATATTTTGAAGAAATAAACTCATGACTGCTGTTGCCTTGACCAGCTCTGTGTGTTAATCTCTGAAGCTGAGGTTTATTTGCCGTGCACACGCATGTGCGCCTTTGCACAGTGGTGCTGATGAACTTTGAGCCCCTTTTGGAGGCCTCGGCTCCATCTGGAAGAGCAAAAACACGGATGAGCTGCCCTTGATATTGCTGCAGAGGAGAAATTTCACCGCAAATGCTCAATTTTGACAGCAGCTCACTCAGGTGCACGCTCGCACACGCCCTGACACAAACACGGCGTGGGCAGACGCGCCGTTCAAAGTCCCTTCCAGAGCCTCACTTCACCCCATGGCAGTGTGTGTTTGTACTAGTGTGTGTGTTGTTGTTAGTACTAGTGTGTGTGTGTGTGTGTGTGTGTGTGTGTGTGTGCTGTTGTTAGTACTAGTGTGTGTGTTGTTGTTAGTACTAGTGTGTGTG
>BSAI01000150.1:86876-114423 GCA_036245035.1 Adrianichthys oophorus
AGTGTGTGTGTTGTTGTTAGTACTAGTGTGTGTGTTGTTGTTAGTACCAGTTTGGTGTTAGTGTGTGACAGTGGGGAGCCAGACAGTCAGACACCTCTGTGCTGGGGAGGGTGGAGGAAGCGATAATGGGTTCTGCCTCTCAGTGCTTTAAGGTGGCAGACACCCCCACCCCCCCGCTCGCTCTCTATGAGTGGGCATTACGGTGAGAGAGCGTCCTCTTCCTCTGGCGTGTGTCGGCTTAATGCACGCCTCTGAGCTTGCCGCTCTTACATTATCCCGAGTGCAGCGCTAATGTTGGCGAGGAAATGCAGCCTCCCCGAGACAAAGTGAAGAGAGTGAGACTGCTTCCTGTTTGGGAGGTGGGGGGGTGGCACTCCATTTAAAACCCATTCATATTTTTAGACCTGGTGGATGTGTTTGATCCACACTTCAGCTAATATTACTGCTGCACTCATCTGTAGGAGACGCAGCAGAAGTGCACTGCGTGCTGATCCACTTCCCTTGGTTTGGCGGCTGTGAAAGCTCACCTGAACCCCGATTTGAAGTGAAGAAGGCGTCTCTGGTGCTTTGAGATCAAAGGTCTCTGTTCACTTGCAGATGAACTTTGGTGCAGTTCTATGTCGTTTAGTTTTAGTCGTTTTGTCTGAATGTAGCAGTTTAGCCGGCTCCCACCGTGCCCAAACCGATCTGTAGGGTTGGTCTAACCACCAAATACTAACCAGGTTAGTATTTTGCTTCTAGCTGAGTGGGATTTTACAAATTGAAGGTTTAGTCAGTAAATGGCTCTAATCCAAGCACTGAAGCCACGTCGTTTGGAAAGGAGTTTACGTGGATCAAATTAAATCAGTTTAAAATGTTCGGTAATGCTACGGTCACAAATACAACTGCCATCGTACAATGGGAGAATCTCAAAGGGAGAATCTTTGAGATTAGCTGCCGATTTTTTGGAAAATCATTGACGTGGTCATGAAGGTAGACAGTGGCAGTCCAGTTGCCGCCAGTGAGGCAGGGATGACACCATTACAAATACGGACGACATCTGGGTGGCGACAGGGCAGTGGCAGCCGGATCGCCGGGCGGCACCAGCTCAGATTGGTCGATGTGTAAATGTCTCCATCCATATCAAGTGCCACCGGCCAACAGCCACCCAGTAGATCGGGGAAACGTTCCACATTCTCACCGCACAAAAAATACGTGCAGCACATTAAACAAAATGACAAACGACTTACATACTCAATGATAGGATTAACATCAAAAACAACGTTACTTTAGATGCAAACATCACATGAGTTGGGCTCACCCGATTTATGAGTACCTCTGCAAAAAAAGGAGGAATGGACAGCCTCAGAGCTGCAGCTCGGGCAGGGGGTGCTGCTCGCAGTGGTCCTCAGTGTGCTCAGGGAGCACAGACACGTGAAACATTAGTAGCCCGGGGGTCCACGGTGGCTGGGATTGCCAGATTGTCATCCGGTCATCGCCGGACCCCGGCCAATGTCAACAGCCCTCATTGAGTGCCTACACTGCTACCGTACAATTTCTAACAATCAGAAGGTGGCAATGGGGCAGCGGCACAGGGACAGGGGGTGTGGCTGGAGCGTGGCAGTCTGAAATCGGCCAATCATCAGACGATTTGGGGGACCTTGGAGACCCTTGTGCCCAGGAGGCCTCTGACCGATGTCAAAAAATCGTCCGGTCATTGCTCAATTTGAACTTTTTCTTAAAACCACCAGCCAATTTTGCTGAAAAACTGGCATTCAGGTCGGTGGAATTTTGGCATATGTAACCGTAGTCTTAGAATTTTTAACTGTTATCAGCAAAACAAGTGTTTAACTGATGGCAGGTATGCAGGCTGCAGATCAAAAATTCAGTCGTTGTTGGGAAAGTCCTCTGATGGTTCAGGAAGACCAGCAGATGAGGAAAATGTTTGTTTCAGGATCTCAGGTGAGGCGCCTGCTCACCTCCATCCGTCTGCACAGCCTTATGTCTCTGGTTGCGGGTCGGCCCGCCTGCTCGTGTTCCCTGTAAGCTGAGAGGCAGCCCTCTGTCATCTGCCTTTTAGAATGTGTGTGGGGGGGTGGGGGGGTCACGGCAGCAGGCGTGTCCATTTTTCAGCTTTAATTAAAGCAGACAGGGTTAGTGGTTCAGCACAGAAAGTTCTTGTCAGCAGACCTAGAGTGACAGAGGTCGGCAATTATCCAGCCCAGAAGTCAAGAGGTGCTACCACGTGGGCCCTGGGGGGCTGAGGGGGAGCATTCCCTCAGATTTCTCACTAAACGTGCGGAGTGACACACACTTCCTGGTGTCTGATTCCTGCTGCGGTTCAGATGAATGATTCCTGCGGGAACAGGCAGAACCTACAGACTCCAAGCTAAACATCTCCTGGCAGCCTTCAGTCTGAGCAGCACAAAGCTGCATTGCTGTTGAATGTGGCGTTTTGATGAACTCCACGGTCTGCTGAAAGCTGCAACCAAAACTCAGGCTTCACTTTAGGAGAGAATCTTGAAAGTCATGTGATCTGCTGAGTCCAGATTGATCCAATTTGACTTTAATTCAATGAACTTTATCAGTCCTCTTTTAAATCCTGCAGGGAAATGGGAGGCGACGGGACGAGAAGAGGGGTGTCATGCTTTGTGTGAGCGGTGCTGCCTGCGGTGGCAGGATCACAAGCTGGGGTTACTTCAGCTCTCATGGTTCCTCCAACAAAAGATGTCGTTGCCTGACGATTTTCCAGAAGCTTCTGTGCTCTGTAATACAGCATTTCAGTGAGCATCACCACTCATTGTGCACGCTCCTGAATGATGTGGTGAAGAATCCAGGCCACAGCTCTGACCTCAGCAGTTCTGACCACAGCTGAGCTGAAGAAGTCTCTACGTGAAAAACGGAGGACACTGTTCTTAATCTGACAAAACTAGACATTTACTGTTCATCTGAACTAGTTAGTCTTTAATAACAGAACCAGTTATTTAAGCTTCAAAACACAGTAGTCTGAACAAAGAACAACAGAAATCTATAGATCATCTCATGAAAACCTGTACAGAAAAGGACCAAAAACATCCCTTTAATTGGAGAGTTGTTCTACGTTTGCAAAAATCTATTTTAGCATAAAATTGACAAATATATGTAAAACTGTTTTCTGTTTGTCTTGGCGTTTTTAAGGTAACACCACATTAAATAACATCTGTTCAGTTGAAATGAAAAATTATTTAGAAATATTTTTCAAAAAGTTCATAAATACACATTTGAATTAATAATCAATAATGGACCATGTCAGACTAAACTGTAACTGTAATCAATGCAGGACATTGACACCAGTTTAACAACAACAATCAGAGGAATTTATTTTGGGAATGGGATGTAATCTTGTCAGAAAAGCACTGCAGTGATGGCATTAAAGCATGGCAAAAGTACAATTTTGATTTTGACAGTCAGTGATCATGAAAGTTTTGTCTCCAAGCATGCTTTTTGCCCAAGCAGTTCTTTATGTTGTTGCTATGGTTACACAATGAGAAATTATTTGTATTTAAGGAATTAAGTCAACTGACTTTGAGTGTAAGTTCAGTGCTAACCTTTCTTATAGTTGCAGCAGCAGCGTTGCCTGCACTGCCCTCCCGTGTTTCTGCCCAATGATGGCTTTTTTTCAGTTTGCTGGGCGTGGGGGTTGGGGTGTTTAAAATACTTAGACTTTATGGTGCAGGAAATACCTGAGCTACGATGAAGAGTGCTGCAGGAAGTGCATAAGATGTGATGAAGAGTCTGCAGCAGCAAGTGCATGAGCATCATCCAAGAATCAACAGAATTGTTTGTTTACTCTAAAGTGTATACAAACCCAACAAAGATGTCTAAATGTTGTGTTGCTTCTCTGTAGCTGGAGTGAGGTGACCCTTCACCACGCGGATCCGTAAACGTAGTGTTTACGCCTATTTATGGTTTGCAGCCTCCTGAGTCTGGGGGAGAGAGGACAGGCCGCCACCGCTGCTGCGTCTTTAAAAAACTCTCCAAGCTGCTTTTCAGATTAGTGGTGCAGAAAACTAGGTAATCACCCCTCAGCACGAAGGGGCTTATGCATCAACTGCAAAGTACGCACAATTCCCCTCACTCTGCTGCTTCCAGAGGACTGCGGCGCCCCGTCCTTTTCTGTCAGAAGGGGGCTCCACTCATGGGGCAAATGCAAAACCAGGAGGAAATAAACAGATCAAGTACAACTTTTGCCAAAATCTCAGGCACAAAATGAATCCAGTTGTCTTTACTGATGGTGGTAACAACCTGAGCGGGGGGGGTCTTTGGCTCAGATCATGCAGCAGCAAAGACAGGCTGTGCCAGTGAGCAGTGGGGGGCAGGCAGCACATCACCCTGCTGCAGCCAAGATTGCTTTAACACCCCCCACAGCACTGTTTTGCAAGAGAGAGGTCCAAACAAATGTAGACTAAAGTTTTGTGGGGGGGAGCCAGCAGCTCCTCCTGTAAAAAGATGGGGCGACGGTTTAAAGCGGCAGAGTAAAACCTTCATGGTTGACAAGCTGAAATTAAACTGCAGCAGGAGAAAAAAACCTGCTGCTTTGCAGATGAAAAAGTTCTGGAAAAGTTCTGTTGGTTCCTGGCAACAAAACCCCCTTCCTCTCGTCTTCTTCTCTCAGCTCATATGCTTCCCATCAGGCTGGACAAGCTGCATGACATCAGTGTGTGTGTGTGTGTGTGTGTCGTGGAAAACAGTCCTGCTTTCCAGATGTGAGAGGAAAGGAGGGAAATGAGGAGAGCTAACTGGTCTGGGGAGGGCTGCTGGTGGATCCTGGTGTTTAGAGTGGACTCACTCCGGCAGCATTTTCACTGAATGATGCAAAAAGCTGTTTAAAATAATGACCCCGCAGAGGTGATGGTGCAGAGCCAGCATTCAGTTGATTTCATGTTTTAATGCATTTCTTAAAGAATTTTCCTGTCACTTTCACAATGTGTTTTTTTTTTATTGTAATCAATATTTTCACCAGCCACGCCCCCAAGGTCAGCTTGAAAACTAGGACAGGGTTGTCTGCTGGCGTCTGCCAAGCGCATGCAGCAGCACCGCAACCTTAAAGTGTCAGCCTCCAAAAAAACATCAGCAAAACCATTTTTGCTGACGTGTCATTGTAGCTCCTCCCACATCACGTATGTGCTCAAAGCTGTGAAAGCATGAAGAAGCTTAAAGATCCACTCCTATGAAAAAGGTGTTTTTGTGATGATGGCGGACACATGTGAAGAAAATGAAGGTTAACACTGCATTTCTGATGATGTCTTTATTCAAATCGTGACGAATCAGGAGCAGAGAACAATGCAGTTTGAAAAAGCTTGTAGTTGTTAGTACAAACAACAACTGATGGACAACAAGCTCCCTGCTCTGCTCCATTCTGATGCATCCACCTTCAGACAAATGGATCCATGATCGTCCTGGACTGAGCTGGAATCTGGGCCAAAAGTCTCTGATTCTGCTCGCCTTTTTTGTTAGGTGGGGTTGTGAAGGGACAGGAGAGAGCGCAAACAAGGGACTCAAGGGAAATAAGTGGAGGCTTATTTCTGCACCAACAGTCCCGCCCACAAGTCAGAGGTTAATTTCTGATGAACATCTTCTCTCTTAAGAAACTGTCATAGAAAACTACAGGTTTTGGATCCATGCTTGTTATTGACACCAAATTCTGACCCGACCATCTGAATGTCGCAGTAGAAATGGAGACTCATCGGACCGGACAACATCTATGGTCCAGTTCTGGTGATCCTGCGTGAATTGTAGCCTCACTTTCCTGTTCTTCACTGACAGGAGTGGTAGTAGTGTGTTCTTCTGCTGCTGTAGTCCATCTGCATCAAGGTTGGACGTGTTGTGTGGATCAGAGAAGTTCTTCTGCAGACCTCGGTTGTAACTAGTGGTTATCTGAGTTACTTTCCATCAGCTGGAACCAGTCTGGTCATTCTCCTCTGACCTCTGACATCAACAGGGCATTTCTGCCCACAGAACTGCTGCTCACTGGATATCTTATCTTTTTCTGTAAACCCTAGAGATGGTTGTGGGTGAAAATCCCAGTAGATCATCAGTTTGTGAAATCCTCAGACCAGCCCGTCTGACACCAACAACCATGACACATTCAAAGTCACTTTAATCACCGTTCTTCACCATTCTGATGCTCAGTTTGAACTGCAACATGACTACGTGTCTAAATGCATTGAGTTGCTGCCATGTGATTGGCTGATTAGAAACCTGTGTAAACGAGCAGTTAGGTGGGTGTGTCTAATAAAGTGGCCAGCGTGTGTGTGTGATTTGTGTGCATGTGACTGACTAGTGAGAAGCCCATTGAGACAACTGTGTTGTGATATTGGGCTACATAGATCAAATGGAAGTGAATTGAATGTGTGTGTGTGTGTGCATTTGTGTACACTAAAAATCTTTGTTGTAATTTTTATAGAAATAAATGAGAACCAATCCTGGAGCCTGAAGACCTCCATTTTCATGTTGAAGTTGCGTGAACTGTTACTCCCCCAACCTTTCCATTAAACTGAAGGTGGGGAAGAGGCTTCTGCCGATTAGAGGACGTTTGGTGCATTTAAGTGCCCCTCCCTCCATTACTTGTAAAAATTGTGTTTGCAGAGGGAGTTTCCAAAGGCCACACCCCCGACCCCCTTACAGTTGTCCAGACCGTGTGGCATTTTGGGTCACAGGGGGTCGTGAACCTTCTGTGACTCTGAGAAAGTTGAACTCCCCTGTAAAGGGGCGCTGTGGAATGGATTTGGAGGGTGGGGGTGTCTATGACAAACATGGAGATCCAGCCTGGCGATCCGGGGTGCCCTCTTCAGGTGTCTTCAGTAGCGTTGGGAACCTGGATGTCTTGGACGTCAGGTTTACACGGCGTCGGGGTCAGCTGGTCATCGTTTTACAGAGGTGGGGGCTCGTTCACAGGCAGCCCATCTGGCAGCCATAAAGTCTGCCTGATTTTTGGGCTGTTTTCAGGGGGTGAACTTAGGCAGGGGGAACACACGACTTCTGTTTGCCCCCGCTCTTCACCTTCCAGCAGCTTTAATTCCTTCTGGCAGCAGCAGCGGGTCAGGAGTTCACCTCTGGCATCTGCTTGAAAGGTTTCCAGAAAGAAGCACGGAGGAGCCAAAAACTGCCTGCCACAGAGTGCAGCGGCACGCCTCATTATTCTGCTAAAGCAGAAGGGCATGAAGGAGGATGCTGAAAACTTTGAGATCCCCCTCGTTTGGAGTCTTTTCCTGAAGTTCTTCCTAAAATGCAGCTTTAGTGCCATGCAAAGCGATAAAAAATGTCCTGGAGCTGAAGAAGCCAGATCAGGTTCCATCCATCTGCTGCCAGAGGATCTGAGAACAGAGATGAGCAAATATTTCCAACCTTCCAGTTGAACAAAACGGAGACATTTGTGAATGAGAAGGAGAGCAGGCAGAGAAAATATCTACAGGGAGGAAAAATCACACTTTTGACTTCATCATATGTGAAGATCCACTGACTCCAGTATCATCAGACGGCTCTTGTTTCATAGGGAACTGGTGATTTGTTTGTTCTGACGAGAAATGACAGCATGCACAGACATCCATGCTTACAAGAAAACTCCACCTTCCAGAATAAAAGGGTTTCAGAGCAAAAAAATGGCGAGCAATATCAGAGCTTTCCAGCCGTACAGTTTTGAGCCAGATTCCATCCCAGACGAGGAAAATAAGGATCTACCGGTACATGAATCTATTTAGCTGCATTCACACTCAACATGAATCAAATCTGCATTGGCCACCTCTATTTATCATGTGGCAAATTCTCTGCCAACCACGTGGCTAAAAATGTGTTCCTTAAGCTCCCCCCCACCCCGCCACGTGTGGGAGGAGCTACCAGCTAATGTTTGTAGCCTGATTGCCACATGGAGCAGTGTCTGTTTATCTCACTTACAAATGCATGGAAGACACGGAGGATGTTTAAAGATCAGGTTTATTTAGTTTAAAAAGTTCTAGAAAAACATTGCCAGACCTTTGCACCGAGCTGCCTACCTGCGGCTCAGATCTCCTCGCAGTATCTCATGTTGCGTCTGTACCATTGACTTAGTATTGAAATTGGCCGCCTCGGTCTCGTGAATCGCGTTCGGTGTGAATGCAGCTTTGTCTGAAAGTGTATGCATCAGAGTTGGAGCGCCAGTGGCATCACAAACCCGAGCATTTTCACACCACGGGTTTTCATCTGCCCCTGATCCATCATGATTTGAATAAAGAAATACTCAGAAACATGGTTTTAATCTAAAATTCTTTCTTACATGTCATCATGAGGACAATTTTACAAGTACGTGTTAAAAACAGCAAAAGAGCCAAAAAAGGTTCCAGTTGCTCCATTCAATTTCACGCAAAGCTACAGCCTCTTCTCTTTTTGGTTTTCCTCTTCTTTTTGGTCGTCTTGTGTTCTCACTGAAGCGAACCGCAGTAGAGCTCATCTGCAAGAGAAAGGAGTTCCTCATTTGTTCTGTAAACCCTCACACTTTTGAGATCATCAGGTGGGTTGTTTACAGGCCAAACACCTGAAGATGTTTGTGGGCTTTATAAATTGTTTCCATCCAGAGGACTCCCTCATGGTTCTGACCACATCTTGTTACCATGGTGATGCAAACTTCCTGCCATAAGCTAGGATGAAAAGCGAGATTTCTGTAGTCCTTTGGTTCAGAAAAAGGATTGGACCTGTATGTGTGCTGACGATTCATTTCTTCCAATCCCCCTTTTCTGAATCCACATCACAGTTACAGATCAGTAAGAAAGAAGAAACACGCTAAAGTCCTCTGATCCGGACAGAGTCCGCTTAATTTGGTCCTGATCGTGTCCTGAATCTTTGGTCTGTATTCAGACAGCAGTCAACTGAAGATTTCTGTTTTGAACAAAAGTCTGGAAACAAAACCACGTGAGTAAAGATCTCCTCAGTCATTGGCCAGGCATTACGAGGGCGGGGCAAAGCAACAAAAAGAAAAAGAGAAGTCCTGCACTTTGCAATCCTTCTTGGGATATTTCAAACTTTATATTTTATTGACCAATTTGAACGTCTGTATCAATGTGAGGTACCAGACTTTTTACTGCTACTTTGGTACGGCAGCGGCATGCTGTAAGACGGTTCCTGGGGAGTCGACGGCTCATAAGGGTCGCTGATAAGCGCCTATGACATATAGATTGTAGAGAAGACAGTGTGAGAAGCAATGTGTATCACATTAAAAGTGATGTTAATGAGTCTGCATTCATCTGACCACATTTCAATGTGGATCAGGAATATTTCCAGTTCAAACCAGAGTTCTGGTGAGCTTTCACACCTGCCTGGGTAAGAGGACCATCAGTGTGGTTCCTGTTGCTTCGCTCTTGTTTTCAGATGTTTGCTATCTGAACTTGTGGGGGGAGGAAGCAACACGGAGACATCTCTGAGGAGGAACCCACGTTTCCAGGCCTTTCTGAGATAATCAGGAGTTTGACGAGATCATAGAAAATCCTCGGCTTCTGTCTCCACAAACATCCCGATCCTTTGGACAGAGCACCCCCCATGTCTCAGCTGATAAGAGGAGCTCCTCTCACTGTATGGGGGGGGTGAAATGGGTCGAGGAGAGCACTTTTGTCCCAATTACAGTTAATCCCTTTAGTTTCAGAGAAAGTGGGGGATCCCTGCTGGCTGTCTCTGAATACACACAAGAGGCTCTTCAGTGAGTGGTGGTGGGGGGCATGGGCTGTGCCCCTCCACTGCAAGAGAAGAAAGAGTCAAGACCCATCATCTGCCTTTTGTCTTTCCTGCATTGGTCTTTTCAGATGAAAACATGCCGCCCTGCAGCCGCCGCTGGAAACATGTTAAGCAGAGAGACATTAGCCAGAGCAATCCTGTTATGAGCATCAGGCTGGGGAGGGAAGAGCCGGGGTGGGGAACGCTGGGTGGGTGGCACAATCTCCTTAAGTGATTAATCACCATGTGAAAGTGAAACCCCCTGAGGGAATTCTGAACCTCAAAGTCCCGTCTCCTGCAGCAGGAATTCCCAAAAAGGAGTTTCAGAGGATTGTCCTGAAAGCCACCATAAGCAGGAGCATCATAACACAGCCCAACCCTGTGTGTGTGTGTGTGGGGGTTTGTGTGTGTTTGTGCGTGGGTGTGAGTTAGTTTGGAGCAGATCATTCTGTAAAGAAGAGATGGACTCTCAGGGAGCTGAGCGCTGATTTGAGAAGAAGCCCAACAATTCACAGCTTTACCAAATGTCCCCCCCCGGTTATGATGAGACACATTATAACAGAGAAGCTCCAATTGTCAGCTGCTATGCAGATATGCAGAGACAGTGGGTGCTGGAGGGGTTTGGGTGGGAAAAGCTCATTCTCCTTGTGACATCGTTCATAAGGATCCATGAAGAACTAAACCGGAAACACAAAGCTGTTGTGTGTGTTGTTTGCCTGTGATCGGACTTCTGTCATCCGTCTGCTTCTCATCAGTAGTTTTTTTTGCTGGACCACCGTCCGTTTCCTCCTAAACTGTGACGGACAAAGCAATCGGCCTTCAGGCTGTAATGGGAGAGGAAATGAGAGGAATGACCACGTCTCCTGATCCCGCTCACCATCAACAGAATGAGACACTCTGCTGAAGTCTCACAAAGAATTAGCATAACTCTCTAAGTCAACTCTTTGTTGGCTTAAACAGCTCATTCTTTAAACCAGAATCAACCGGGGAGGGGGGGTCAAATGAGTTAAAGTAGAGTCTTCTTTGTGTGCAGAAGGTCTGACTGAACTGTTTCTTCTCTTTTTCATGACTTCTGCGATCTGCTGTGGCTTTTCATCTCCAGGTGAGTGTCATTCTCTCCTCCTCCTCTGCATCCACAGCAGCTACACTCTTGATTATGCCCCCCCCCCCCCCCCCCCACCACACACACATAGATGCTCTCCTTTCAGATCCTGTAAACTGAACTTTGTTCTTTAGATTTGGGTGGAGCTGCAGCCAGCGGTGGGGGTTGAAGAACTGAAACAGTGCAGACCGACAGAGGTTGAACCAAAATCGCCGCCCACCACAGACCTCTGTATGATAGAGTTGGGTGTAACCACACGCTCTCTGCTGCAGCCCCGAGCACACTCGGCTTTGTCTTACAGCTTTTGTACCTGCGACCGCGGATGACTTTCAGTTTTTATCACGCTGCTCCACAGAGTCGCAGAGCAATGCAGGGCGCCGTGCGGAGGCGGGGCAGCTCTGTGCCTTCTGCTCTCAGGTCGTCGGCCTGACTAATGCCCCAGTGTCACTTTAAAGAAACAAATCCTTCTGTGGCTCATGTTTGCTGGTGAAACGCTTGTCGTCCAGGATGGACTAAAGCATCATAAAACGACAGTAAACTTTGGTAAAATAAGACCTTTCACAAACTACAATAGAGCTGTGGGCTGCATGGTGGTGTAGTGGTTAGCACTCTTGCCTCACAGCAGGACGGCCCCAGTTCAAATCCCAGCTGGGTCCTTTCTGTGTGGACTTAGCATGTTCTCCCCGTGTTTGTGTGGGTTTTCCTCGCAGAGTCAGGGCTTATTTGTGAATCTTAATGGTCCCTTTGGTGTGAATGTTGGTGTGGCGTGCATTGCATTGGTGAACCTGTCCAATAGCTGACAAAACGTACTTTCAATGTCAAATGTTTCAGTTTCTTATACCATTGTACGTTTTAGGCCACACCCACTTTCCATGGATCATTTCGCCTGTTTGACGCTTAGATTCTTTGAGTTCTAAACCAGCCAGCTCTGATAAGTTTGCTGTTAAAGAGGACATCAGATCAGCAGCAGCACATAAATGTCCTCGCTGTGCTGTTCATAAAGAACAAAGATAAATCAGCAGCAGTCGCAGGCTGCCTCAGTCACATAAGCTCTTTGATTCAAAATGGGTTTGATAACTTTTTAACTTCTAGCACATTAAGCTAACTGTCAAACAGAAAGCCCTTCAGGAAAAGCATCAGTCATCTCTGAAACATTATATTTATTAATGGACACATACTCTTTAACTCGATGCCTCTCAGTATACTCAGCAAGCATGGTATCTGGAAAGGGTGACGTCAACAGCTCGCTTTGTCCAGTGATAACATACGGTCTCAGACTGTAGTGCTGAAAAACAGATTACAATCGAGCCCAAACAAATCAAAGGTTCTGTCATCTAAAATATGTTTGAGCCCAATGGTGGGAAAACGGGAGCGAAGAAAGTGAAGAAGTTTAGGAATCTGAGAGGGAACCTGCGAGCTTTAAAGGAGCAGCACCTTTTAGAGCTGCCGGTTGAACTGCTTGTCAATGGGAGTAATGGGTTTGAAAGCTGCATTCTCAACCAGATGAAGTTCTTAGAGAGTTTCCCAGAAGAAAGTCACTGTGATGTTTGGTGTGAAGGATGGAACGAAGGCTGGAAGGTTAACGACGTTCATTTGAGCTGTAAATAAAAAGCTGCGGTCCTGTTCTGCACCATCTAACTCCTTAGAAATGCACATGTTGCCTCTGGACCACAGTAAACACATTCTCCAACTCTATTACTAAGCAGATGAGGCAGTGATCAGCAGATGTGGTCAAAGAGAAGTGCAGTCCTGCTTCTTTTGCCCTTGGATCCTTTGGTTGGCTGGACACACCTGATCCAGGTAACTGGCAGAAGATTGGGCAAAGATATCTTGAAGCATTTGGAAACATTGGCCTGGAGGCCTGAAGTTGTCCATCTCTGGTCTAAACCAACAGATCCATCAAAACAGAGGCCTCTGGCTCTCTCTTTACTGAATTTCCCAACTTATCTTACCTCAGCTAATTCTTATATCAGACTTTGTAAAGCAGATATCTGCACTCCAAACCATTTGGACCCGTCACTTCATGCACTTTAGTCTCTACAGGATGTACACCTCCAGCTCTTTGAAAGCTCTCAATTGCACAGTGAGCGACATCTTCAAATGACAGGAAGAGCTGGAGCGGAGGCTGCTCTGTCTGAACAGGTGTCTTTGCCAGCCTTTAAAGCACACCAAGGTGCTGTTGTTGCAAATGGTACATCATCATCAAAAGCACCTGAACTTCCTGCTGTGCAGCAGCGTCTTGCAGAATGGCAGCTGCTTATGTTTTACTCAAATAAGGATGGTGAGCGTGGGCCCTTCGAAGAGAAGAAAGATAAAGACCCTCTAAGAGGCAAGTGCTGGAGCCCGTTTTGGATCCTTATTCTGTTGAAGATCTTCTCCAATGATCTTTATGTGAGAACGTGGTCTGAACGAAAAAAGAAACCGCTGGGTGGCGACATAACAGGAGGAGATGAAATGATGGCAAAATAAAAAGAAGAAAGTCCACATTGGGGCTTCACCTTTACTCCATTTCATTTACCGTATTTTTGCGACCATATGGCGCACCATATTGAAAAGGTGCATTCTCAGTTATGAGTGATATTTCTGTATTTAACACACACATTAGGCGCACCGACTTATTGGACGTGTGCGTGGTAAAACATACCAGTATGCTAGCTATAAACATTCATGCTGGCGTGTGTTTTTAAAAAGGCAGCGGGAGAAAAACTAAGTTCGCTGGTACTTTATTGAAGTTTTTAGGAATGTACTTACATTTATTTTGGATCAATCTTCATCCATCAAAGTCCTCATCATCTGTATCCAACATAAACAGCTGGGCTAGTTCTTCAACTAGTTCACCAGATTCCCTCTCGTCAGTGTCTGAGTCAGTCTGGTTGCCGTGAGGCTCCTCAGATATGATGCCGACTTTTGGGAAAGCTCAAACAACAGTACAAGCGGACACGAAAGCCCAAGCATTTGCAATCCAGTCACAAATTGCAGCGAAACTCGCTCGGCGCTGCCTCCCAGTCTGTGGGGCATGCTCCTTTAACGTTCTCATGTTGTTCTCTATCACGTACGCTTTTCCTTTACATAGCGGTGAGCAGCCTGTGAAATGCTCTCAGTCTGAGCGCTCATCAAAGTCACAACAACATTTGCAGAGTTTGGAAGTCGGTGCACACGTATGGCGCAGTGGGAGAAAACGTTGGACTGTTAAGTGCGCCTTATGGTCGTGAAAATATGGTACTCACTGTTTAGGGAAGACCCCCCCAGTGCTCATCTCTCCATCCCTGTCAGAGTTGAACATCAAAGGTCCCCAGCAGGAGCCCCCCCCCGCAGCACTCCATTCCCTCCATTTAAAGAATGCATTTCACACCACTCCAAACCTCATGGAGGCTCCTCTCTGCCATTGAAGCAGCTTTCTGTGTTCCTGTCAGGAGGAGCGTAGTGACAGCATAGTGCACCTTCAAGAACTGCTTCCAGAACCATTTAGAACAACAGAGTGCTTTTAGAACCACTGGACAATTTCAGAACCACAAGCTGTTTCATTTGAACTAAAAACAGATTTGAAGTACTTAGTTTGCGCAAAACAAAATTCATGGTGACCATGAGTTGTAAGTTAAAGCTTAAAGCAGGATTCTGGGATTCTCTTGAGAAAAATGACAGAAATCCCCCAACACACACGCACACGCACACACGCACACACGCACACACACGCACACGCACACGCACACACGCACGCGCACACGCACACACACACACGCACACGCACACACGCACACACACACACACACGCACACGCACACACGCACACGCACACACACACATACGCACACGCACACACACACACACACCACATTTATGTAAGATATAGATGAGTGGAGATACGTTACCATCCTAGTTTGAAGCTGCAGCTGGGTTTTTTACCTACTCTAACCTTCAGCTCAGGCAGACGTTGATTTTTCTGCTGATGAAAAGTGAAATGCAGACACACAAGCTCTCAGCTTTAATGCAGGTCTGAACGGGAATCCACGACAATAGCTTTAAAAACATCAACACCCCTGTCCAGAAACGTTCAGAGATGCTGCTGCAGACTTCATCGCCTTCTGCTTCCGTCCCAAAATAGGAGTCTTGATTCTAGTCTAGAGAGAGTTTCCAGAGAGAGGAGTGCAGCAAATAATGAAAAGACAAGGACAGGGAGGAGAAGAGGAAGAGGAGGAGGAGAGATGGCTGCCTGCCATGCTCTCTAAGTGTGACCTTTTTCGTAAATAGCTCACACGACTTTTCCTCCCCCAGTCTCTCGTTCCGATGGGAGAAATTGGAGGCGAGAGAAAAGTTGGATTTTTGCATCTCTTTGATGAAGATTTAGCCCCCCCCTCCACACACACTGGTGAATCTGGGGTAGACGGTCGCAGCAGATGAAGCCGCAGGACCCTGAGCCGAACAACAGAGACAGCGAGCAGCTGATCCGCGCCGTTGGCCTGCTTCCTCCCGTCCCGAGAGCGCACTCTGTCGCAGTCAACACCGTGCGAGGCAGATGGCACGTGCATCGTGAAAGGGCAGCGCTCACCGGTCGGCAGCCAGAGAGCCAGCAGCACCCACCCCTGAGCCACCTGCTCCTCATGTCTGTTTGACCCGCCTGCCAGCCCCCCCACAGACACACCCAGTGCTCTGCCACTTTCTCCTCCTCGCTGGGATTCTGTCCCTTCAGCTTTTCAGACTCTTATTTTTCATAAAATCAGCCGTTTGAAGGTTAGTCAGTAAAACCAAGCTTTCTTCTAACATTTAAACAACATTTGTTTGAAATGAAAGCAGCTGAATGAAAAGCTGAAACCACTGGAGGCGCTCTGTTCAGGGTTTTCTTTTGGTGTTTCTGGATGAAGGCGTCCATCATGAGCTGTTGGAGCTTGCACTGCCCCACTGGAGCCCCCCCTCAGTGCTTTACTTTGCTGTTTATTTTCAGAGGAAACATGTTGAGCTAGTAGTGTAATCTATAAGGAGTCGGATTTTATCAATCCTACAAATCCCATCATGCATCTGTCTGAAAGGAAGTCTGTCTTGTCTTAAACAATCTTTCTTGCACACATGAAGGCAGTTTGGACAACATGACTCTGCGGTCCTCCCTAGTGCTTCTCCCTTCTGTTTTTCCAGGTGGGGGGGGGTGGATGAGCTCAGTGTGTGGGGCTTGAATGAGGCTGCTTGTTCCAAACAGATGTGTACGGTTGAGAGAATGAGCTCATTGTTTGCAACTGGACCTGCTGCTAATCTGTTCTGAAACACTAACAGCTGCCTGGCTGTGTCCCCCCATCTCTAACTCTGGGTCTGAGAGGACTGATGGGGTTCCCAAGCATCTCCAACCCGCCAACTCAAACACCATCAAGTTCAATCAGCAAGTCTCTGCCTCCTCCTCTCATGTTTAAAGACCCCCTGACCTCTCTGAGCCGGTGTCTTCCAAACCTTCATCATTCAGTTTGTGTTGCAATTGTAAAACTTTAACCTTTGAGAGGGGGCTTGAGAATGACTTCTTCTTGTTAAAGGTAATGGCTGTGCTCCAATTCCCTCCCTACTCCCTAACTAAAGAGCAGTAAAGGACCCCCTGCATTTCAAAAGCAATTCGGACACCACGCTCACTACTTTTTTTTTCAACAGCAATACAACATCGTCGATTTCTTAAAATAAACTCATAAAATGCAAAAAGCATTTATTATTCTGATGTAAATGATTTATGAAAAAAACGAATAACATTTTGTTGCTTGAATAATTGTTTCACCGCAATGCCTTGTGGACTTTATTCACCAATCATAAATGCTCACTGCTATTTTGCAGACTTCTGGGAAATATTTAGGGCACTGAATTTTAGAATCATAGATTCAGACAGCTCTACAATATGGCAAAGGAACTGTAAGTTCACTAAGCAGTGCAGGACTTTGGGCACAACCAATGACTTTAGCGCTTGTCAAATGTTGGAATGAAAACCACAGATTATGTAAACGTTGGTTTCCACCACTGAGTGCATATAAGAAATGGGTCGAGCGAGTGTGACGTCACTCATAGAACACAGTTTACTTTCATCTCTAACCAGATGAAGCCAATTCACTTGCCATTTTTTAATTTTAATTTTTTCTGTGATTTTTTTTGTGTGACACCGCCATGTTGGAGCCAGATGAGATTAGTGAGCAGTGATTGGTCCAAGTCAATCTGAGTCAACCTTTCTATGGGAGGCACCCTCACCAATCAGGAGTGAGCTTGTTGGAAGGCCACACCCCTTCCACTTTAGGGCGGGCTTGTCAATCTGTCAATCAAATGTTTTGAATGTTGGACATGGGGCCAGCGGGCACCACATGCTTTTATTGAGGCATCTGATTGGTCAGTTTATAACTTGAAAAAAAAAAAGAGGATTATCAAGAACATGTTAAAAGGTTATCAGAGCAAGAATGGCTATTCTGACAAATAGAATGACTAAGTAAAAACTGTTTATTTCTCTATAGACGTCTATGGGGATTTGGCTTCTTGGAACCAGCGGGTACTTCCTGTTTAGAATGCCAGAAGGGAAGGGTCGCTTAGTTCAGTTCTCATGTACAGTCAATGGTTTCCACACACACAAGGGCTGCTGTCTTGGGGTTAGGAGTGCCAATTTTCAGATGATTTTTACTTGTGTAGATCTTTTATGAGCTGTTACCATTGTGGCTGCAGACTCGTGCTGCTGACAGTGAACCTATGGTTCATGAAACGCTCATGGCCGGCATGGCTCCAGCTGTTTTTCTCTGGTTTCCCTCAGAAATGATGTTCTTATTTTAAGAATTGTTAACCTTTATAATCTTTGTATCTTTCTTTTTATTAACATGAAACCACAAGATGCATTAAAGGATGTTTAAACCTGAACACATTCTTCAATGTGGTGAATTGGGGCAATCGTGAAGAATGAGGGTGTTGCATGTGTAAACAGTGCTTGTTACAAAACTTGACAGACTTTCAATTCAAGACTTAAGGATTGCTGCTCACATCGCTCAGTCAATGGAATAAAGAATAAAAAACAGAGCAGGAGGTGCAGTCAACTCTCGCTGCTTCCTGAAAAATTTCAGCTTGAATTTGAATTCTGATGGTCCTGCAGAGTTTCAGAAGCCCTCCGCAGAGTTAACCCTGCATAAAACCCCCAAGCTGTCAGGAGATGATAAAGCCGGGTGCCCCTAAACAATGATCTCACAGAGGGGGAAACTGTCGGCAAACTCGCACAGGGGCCGTGCAGGAAAGCCGTGCCACGTCCCGAAAAAACAGTGATTGCAGGCCTGCGGCGTTATCTGGACTTTCTCAGCAGAGAAATCTGCAGAGCGGAATCTTCCCATTTCACCTCTTTTTTTCTTTGGCTTCAGAGGGAAGACATGAAAGTGAGCGTGTGATCCACCGCGCACGGAAAGCAGACTGTGATAAGTCTGTCTGGGAATCTCGTCTCCTCAGCCTCAGACATAACAGATGAGCGCGATCGGAGCGGGGGGGGCTAGTTTGCTAATCCAGTTGTGTAACAGTCTCATGCTGCAGAGGAAGTGATGCATGAAGGACCAGAGAAGCTGCAAACACAGAAAAGTCCAGCGTCTGGACTGTAATGCTCAGAGACGAGGGTTAGGGATGGGGGGGGGCAGACAGCTGACAGTGTCCAGAGACAGCTGATGTCAGTGACGTCCCTGCAAAAGTCCTGTCTTTGTGTCACGTACACGTTTCCCACACCCTCCTCTCCAGGCATAGATATCCCAGAGGGCCGTGGGGCAGGCTGAGGGCAGCGGGGATGATTGTCCACAGTGACAGGCAGGGGTCAGTATTAGCTGACCATCATGTACCGCAAAAAGGAAACGTTCAGTGAAACAAACCGAAGCTGTTTTTTTATCATCAACATACGCTCAACCAAACAGGAAGTGAGGTCACCAACACCTACACTGTTTATAAGCATTTAGAAGCAGGTTTTAACTAATAAATCTTTATTTCAAAAAAATGCCAACATTTCCTGAACGGTGAAGCTCCCAAACTTCCCCTCCAGAGGAAAAGCCCCCCTCATACACATGGTGTGTGTATGTGGGGGTGTCAATGCTGTCAATGCAAGCCAGGCTGTTGGTATCACCAAGAAACACCCACAAGGTCAGGATTTGATTGTTGGTGTTCTGTTCAAATCTGATGTGAAAACCTCCTTATTGTGATGTTTATGGGTTTTCTCATCAGAATTCTTTGACTGAAATCCAGTTTAGTCTTCAAAATGTTCCAGAAGTGGCATTAAAGGATCCTTTTGGGTTTATGAATCCATAATGTGGGTAAAGTTCAATTCAAAGCCAGCCCAGATCTCATGTCCTCTGTCTTTTGGTCAACAACAGTTTTGCTGAGCAAGCACATCACTTTTTTCATGGTGTTTTCACAACCTGCTTTAATCTGCTTTTCCCCTTCAGCCGTCAAGCACTGACCATTCGTTTTCTGTTTTCTCTGAGAGGAACAGCACATCACGACTTACAAGTCAGCTTTCTTCATCTCTGGCTAGGAAATGTCCGAGATTCGTCATTTGTTCCTTCTGGCAGGAGCGTTGGAGGGATTGGAGGGGCCGAATGCTTACATAACTAAAACAAACAGCCTGAATTGTAGGGGATTACGTCATCGGAAGGGAACAGATTGGTAGGTTCTGGTTTGTGCCTGAGCTGGGAAAGGCTGCAGCTCCAAAATGACTTTATAAGACACAACATTTGCTGCTGGAGCAGAACCGAAATAGGTGTAAGGGCTTTGTGAAGATAAATGGGTGTGTGTGTGTGTGTGTTTGCACACGCCAGCTCAATGATGGATTTGATTTGCTGGGCCTGAACTTGGCTGTGCTGGACTGTTATGTCGGTTTCTATGGAGAAAAACACGAGCCATGCCAGACTCTGAGTTGTGCAAGGCCAAAAAAAAAAGCGGGGGGGGGGGGGGGGCTGGAAATTTGGCTCCAAGAATTCAAGATGGTGTGGGCTCTGGGGCAGCGAGGCCGACAGACAGGAAGCCTCGTCCCTCACGTCAGAGCTTTTTCCACACATTTTTCCAGGAGTTGACCTCAGAACAGGCGTGCACCTCAACACGCTGCCGCTGTGCACGGGCCAAAGCTGCTTAACTCTGATTTAGACATAGAAAAAGGACTCTCCAGTTTCACGTTTGACTTTCATCTCAACATGATGTTGCAAACAGCTCACGTGCAGAAACCCGAAATCCTTAACATTTGATGCCAAGGTTTTGTTCTTTTGATTTTCTGGGAGCAATTGTCCTGAAGGTGTGCGCCCTGTTACATCTAGAGTCAAACAAAATGCCACATCCAAAAATAGGACATCAGAGCGACAGTTAAAGGCGGTGGGAGTGTGATGGGGCTGAAGGCGTGTTCATGAGCTCAGGTTCAAGAGGACGTGGGATCCACGGCAGAACAAAAATCCCATCTCCGCCACTCTCTGACAGTTGTGTGGAAAGCTGCATTGATGCTGCTTTGGGAGGGGTGTGGACCTCACAGGTCTGATAACTTAAAGCATGTTTAGACAGTTTCATGATGTGTGAAGCCAAAGCCTGTCTGATCAGAGTGTTGTGTTTTTGTTTCGCCCGCCTCTCGAGAGTCCACCATGGCCTTCTCTAATCCCACATTTCAGCAGCAGCTCAGATGCTGGCCGTTCATGCCGCTTCCTCCCATCCAGTGAAAGATGAGGTGCATTAGTGGACGCTGACATGTGAGTGATTGTGAGTGGAGATGAGATGAGGTGTGTTTGCTGTATCAAAGATGGATTGATGCGTTTTATTTTAGCAGATTAAAATGAGTGAAAGGTCAGCAGAGAGCAAGGCTGCTGCTACAACTCTGCCATTTCCTCGATTAGTGTGTGTGCGTGTGTGTGTGCGTGCGCATCTATGTGTGCATGTATTTGTGCCATACTAGTACCTGCTTGTCTGTCATCGTTGCATCGACCTGCAGCTTCGCCTTTGGTATGCAGCTCACCTGCAATAATAGAAGCCCTCCCACACTCATCTGTGCCTGCACATGCATGCCTGTGTGTGTATGTGTGTTTGTCTCTGTGTGTGTGTTTGTCTGTGTGTGTTTTCATACTTCCTTGGACTGTTTGTTTTTCAGTAATACACAGTTTCGGGTCTTCCTGTCTTGGTGGAGTTCAGGCATCTAGTCGTCCCGGTTCCAGTTTGAGTCTGACATTGAGGACACATTTTTAAAGCTACATTTCTCATGAATTCTGAAGAGAAACTGTTGAAACTTCTGCTAACCGTGTAGAGGCCCGTTTACAGCACTCACCTATGCTACTATCAATACAGTTGAAACGATGCTGCCACACTGGAAGGACTTGGATGAGAATAATAACACTATTTGTTTCTGTTTGCTGGTTCCATGTTCCGGGTTACTTAAGTGTTTTGTCTTGAGGCAACCTCAATTTTGAATTGCAGATTGTACATTTATGAAATGCTAGCTCTACCTGGAAGAGCCGTAATTACTCTGAATATCGTCTTCATGCTGCAGAAAAGGTTACAGCTCTGATAGTTGAAGTTTGCTCTCCATTATCACAGAATGTTTTTGTAATCTTTATTTTAAACTCCTGCAGACAAACACGGACAGATTCAGAACAAACTGCGTGAGGGCGAAACATTTTGTTAAAGATGTTTAGTGCTGGGTGATGTCAAACACCGTCTGACTCCTGGGTTGATCGATCAGTGTGTCTCTAAACAGTAACAGAAATGAACCCGTCACGCAAACAAACTGAGCTGCTACTTAGCTAACATGGTAACTGCTTAAATATCACAGCTTTCAAACACAACTCTGAAACTCGTCTTACCAACTTGGCTGCTTTTAAATAAGAATGTGAAGATATTTAAAGGTAACTCTGAGCAGTAGAGCCCAGTCTCTGAGCAGAACCAGTGACTGGGCATTGGCCAAACAGAACCAGCCAAGGTCAACTCAGAGGCCTCAAACAGCTTCAACCTCACACACAGCCATGGAAGTGCACGCCAAAGCTTTCACGCTCCCGTGCACATGCACCCACACATGCACGCTTACTCTTATTTACGGTTCCTGAGAGCTGCTGGTCTGCAAATAGGCGGGTTGAGTCAGCTGTAGTCTCTGTGCCCTCTCACTCATAATATTGATGTATATGTGCAGCTAACCCCCCCACACACATGCACACACAGACGTGTACACTCATGCACATACGCTCACACTGAGAATATGGCCAAATCTGCAGGCGAGCAGACGTCACTCTGACCAAAAACAACAGCAGTGTTCATCGCAATTCTGGCAGGTCACACTGATGCCGGCTTTGAGCTGCCCCCCTCCAGCACGTGGGGGTGTGTGTCAGGTGACAAAGGTCATAGAGGATCTGTTGCACCACTCTCTATCAACAGTTTAGTCTGCCTTTCTCCACAGAGGTGGTGGTTTCCTGGCTGCCATGGCGACATTTAGGTGTGAATCATGAAAGCGGGATGTTTTGTTGTCGTTTCTGCGTCTGTCTATGACAGACGGAGCGTTCTCTGTATCTGTGTCTAACTCTGTGCAAACTCAGAGGAGGAAATTATTCTTGTTCTTCGTAACGAATTGCTCAGAGCTGAGCTTGATTTGTCATAAATCAGGAAGCGACTGTTCATGGAAGACCTTCAAAGTACAGCGTCAGGCTGCATTCCTGATAGTTATCCATTTTTTTTCATCTGAAACAGCTCAGGCCTGTTCAAACCTCTGAGTGTTGCTGCAGAGCGGGTCTAGCAAAAAATGCAAATGTTCTTCATTTTTGAAATCTCAGCAGTTCAAATCTCTACTGTTAGCCTGACAGCAAGCCTCCCTGCTCCTTTAGAAAAGCAGACAACTATTCCTCAAAAGCACCTTCTCACCCTGTGTCTGTGATCAGACAAGGAGGCATCCTGGCGGCCTGTAAGTCAGTCAGTCAGAGGGTCGGGTGCCTACGTGCTGTTTGCAGACCTTAGACAGCCCGGGGGCATTCCTGATTTAATGGACCTTGACTTCAGAGCTGTCTGCTGGCTGCGAGGGCATGGCTGCTGGCCCAGATGTGCCTGTGAGGCGGTGTGTAGCTCCTCAGAAAGACATGGCAGTTAACACATCCTACCAAACAAACCGTGATTGATGAGGCAGCAGCCCATCCAGGCCCTGGAGAGAAAAAAGCTGGAAGAGTGCCGCGTTCACACACATCCACATGCAAACACAGCAGCTCTTCTGGTTTGCTGACAATTATAAAGTTGCTTCAAGTGTTCCCCTATGCTCGAACTTCAGCTTGGTTCCTCATTTAACTTTCATTACCTGCTCATTGGCTTGAAACTGGAGGAAGATTTCTCTAAGATGACTTAGCCGGAAGTCACAAGAACTCAAAGTTGGACTTCATGGATCTTTGAGAAATCATCAGCAGTGAGTCACAATCAAGAGCCAACTTGTGGTCGTTTATAGTTCAGCTTTGTTTAAGCCGACCGCTCCATCCTACCTTTAAGCATTCTTCTGCTGGGCTCCTGACAGGAGGATGGAGGCCCGGAGCTGCAGACTGCAAACATTTAAACAATCCATCAAAGACACTCATGAAATGTATGGATTGCTTTTTTTTCAAATGACTTTAAGTCCCACTCTAACTACATTTTCTTATTGTGAAAGTGTCCCCAGTGGTCTTTAATATGATTGTGCAGTTATTAATCCAAAATCAAAAAGCCTGTGTTGTTTTCGAGAACATATTTTCTGCACATCTGCGGTCTCTCATTAGAAAGCTGCATCTGGGTTGTTGGTGGGACTGTTGGTGCAGAAGTTCATTCCAAGCATTTCTTTATTTACGCTCTCTCCTGATAGCTCGTTGCACCTCACAAGCCCAAGCTAACATTAGCATAGCACAAAAAAAACGGTTAGCAATATCAGAGCAATCCAGCTGAACAGTTGGGATCCAGATGGCATCTCAGACGAGGAAAGTAAAGACGTACGTGGATCTAGTCATCTGCAAGTAGATGCTTCAGAATGGGAGTGGAGGTGGGAGACATTGACCCGCCCGTGGCAGTTGCAGCGTCACAAACCCGAGCTTTTTCAAATGTCCACTTTTCATCTGCTCCTGATCCATCACAATTTGATTAAAAAATACTCAGAAACACAGATTGAATCTGAAATTATTTTATACAGGTCCTCCATCATGAGAAAAATGTTACAAGTACATCAGTACACCAAAAAGACCTTTTTCATTGGAGCGGGCTCCTCGCAGTGGAGCTGACCTTACCAATGGCAGCCATGAGGTATATTAAAGTCACTTGTAAAGTATCTTCAGTTGACCATCAACTGCAATTTCAAACCAGTTAAAAAGTGAACTTTGGATCAGGTTCCATCGTTAATGCCAGAGCCACTTCCATGCAGTGCCGACTTTGAAAGAAGCACGGTCACGGTTATTCCCCACAAACTCACTAAGAACGGACGAAGCGGTCGCTGGTCAACAGTCATTTCTCACTGCAGCGTTGTACTTCAGGGTGGGGATAACTTAGTAGTACTTACTAGTCAACATGAGCTCACCAAGTCCAACAGAACTGCAAAACTCCACAGGACAGAGACTGTTCTCTGCCTTCATCTGTCGTTGTTCAGAGTGTCAGAGGACCCCATCGTCCCGCCTTCACATGCAGCAGCGTATCATTTTTCTGCACATTCCCACATGTTCTCAGAACCAGATTCTCTGTGAGCCACATGCTTTAACCCCCCCAAAAGAGCACACATCAAACTGCCTTTTTAATGGTGCTGCTGCTTTTCTTGTTGTGGCTTTTGCCCCCCACCCCCCTTCAGAATGCAGTGCATCAACAAACCCAAATAGAGGCTATAAACTTCAGACATGTTTATGGAGGAGCTCTGCTTATTCACCTTTGGGTGAACTCCTCCAACAGACACCATCGTCTCCTGCTGGAGCGTAAAACAACCCCAACTTCACCCTGATCGCCATGCCCTTTGGATGACCCGTCCATCTGCAGGAGGTCAAATGTCCTCACTGCCCGTAAGACTTGACTAGGGGTTGATAACCACAGACCACCCCACCCCTGGAATGTGTGATAGTAATCAGGTATGGATATTTTGGAACACTAATGGTTCAGATTGTCCTTTTAGAACTCTGCTCTCTGAAAAATGTCAGTATTTGATTTGACCAACAATACAGAAAACACCATAGTTTTCAAAAAAAAAGTTGGTCAGTTGGTGATGGACGTTTGTAAAAAGCTGCTGTCGAAATGAGTCCATGACACTAATGTAGTAAAATAACAGAAAACAAAACTGAATTTTAGACACAAGTCTTTGTTAAATCACAAAATACACATTTACTGTTATCAACAGTCACAGTTTCAGTGCACTTTCTGTTATATTTTACTTATTCCATAAATGTTACTTGTCTAAATTTTGATAAAAGCTATTAATATTGAGAAAAGCTGAACAAACTGATAGATGACATGCTTGAAGGAACAGATTTTTTTAGCCATCATTGGAGTAGGAGCACTATGAGAGGATTAGACCATTCAGATAACACCATTTTAGAAAAGATCAGCCCAAGATGTTTTAGGGGCCTTTGACTGGAACATTGACCCAAACATCCAAGCAAAGCAGCCATTTGGAGTTCTGTCTTAAATCTGAACAATATTTGTTCCAGCTGCTCTGACCGACTTCCACTGGTCTGTTTGGGCTGGTCAGTTGAGATTTCTTAATATGCTCATCCGGCCATCTGCTGCTGTGTCTGGGATTAAAATGAAGCAGCCTGACATGAGCAGAAACACTGGAAACTGAGCAAACACTTCCAGCACACTAAGTTGTCAGAGCTTCTCTTGGGGAGGGGGTCCTCTCTGCTGCAACTGTATCCTAAAACCCCCCTTCCCGCAGCCAAGGGCCTGATTAGCATTTTATTACAGCATGTCATTATTCTGATGCGATCAGTGGAAATGAATTGGCTAAATATTGATTTACAAAAGGCCTCACTGATTGGTTGCTCCTGTTGGTCCGAGTGCCCCAAACCGGGCCTTCACATCCTGCAGACCGGGCTGCTGATGGCTTTACCGGAGGTCTGTCTCTGGACTCCATTTAAGCTTCACTTCCATAAAAAAGCAACAGCTGCTCACAAGTGTGGACGGTCAGAATACAGACTTCATGTTGAAGCACATCTGTCCAAAAAATGTTTATGTAAAAAAAAAGCAAGAAAATGTGTGTTTTTGACTTCACATCGTTTGCAGTCTTACAGTCTACGAATAAAGTTTTCCTATGAACGTAACAACAATGTCTCCTTTGACATATTGCCATGGCAACAGTTTAAAGTCAGTGTCATGAAAAATGAACATTTTTGTCTCCTCAGTGCACGTTTTTGTCTCTTTCAGTGCAAGTGTCTCAACCGTGCAAGTAGCATTTATGAAGTTCTTGCCCATCCTTCCATTTCAGCGCATTAATAATGTAAGCTTTTTGTGGTGAGCAGCAGCGGTCTGGCTGAGCTGGCATGTCTCCACAAGTTTGTCACTGCAGGTTCAACAGACTGATGAGAGAATGACGGAGAAAAACAGACTCCCAGCTGGCCGAAGGGCATGCAGAACATCATTAGTGCCAAGTGTCTGAAAGCTGTTGAGAACATTCCCATCACAGAGCAACTGGAGTGCTCACTAACAACCCAGACCATTATGCCTCCTCTGCAGACACAGAGCCCACAGACATGAAGATGTGAGCAGAAGTTTTCTCAGCTTAGCCGTGCACATCTTCGTGGAGAGTCTCACACTTCCCAGGGAAGCAGCGTGACAGTTTTGGGATTTTTTCTGAACGTTTTCCTGGCCTGAAATACCTTGATAGAAGCAGCAGCAGCAGATGGAGCACACTATGCTCTCCTGGTCGCTCCCTGCGGCTGTGGTCTTTCAAGTGTTAGCTGGAACTCCAGGCTGCCAGTTAATGACTTGTAATGGCCACAGTTTCCTGTTGCAGCATTACTGGAACACGGCGGCCGTCTGCCTTTTTCTTCCACAAGTCCCCACTATGAAGCACTTAGGCTGGAAGGGCATGACCTAATGTCTGCCTGAAACGCTCGTCTTTTTCAGTCTTTCCTAACTTCCTGTCTGGCTTCCTTCCACTCACATGTTTGTACGGCTTGGTCTGACGCCTCTGTGGTCAGGAAAGAAAATTGTGACATGCTGGGAAATGGCCACAGGCTCCAAAGCAAAAGCAGCTGCTCAGCAGGAGCAGAGCGGTGGAGGTGAGCCGCTGACAGGTGCTGTAAATGTGTCCTGTCTGCTCCAATGATGCTCCTGCAGCAGTGGGGGGAGGGGCCAGGCATCAGCTGCTCCAACAGCTACAGAACTGCAGCATGGTCGCATGGACAGGGATACGTTGGGTTCACATATCAGGAATGGCTCCATCTGGATCTGTGCTCTCTCCAAAAAAATGTGTTTTTCTGGATGAGGAAACGTTCAAACAAATTGTCCAAGTTCAGTTAACCAACAAGAGTTCTGCTGGCCACACCCACATGTTTGTATGTGCTAAAGCCATAAACAAGCTTTAAAACAGAAATATGTCAGATAGATTACAAATGTGTCTTTTCTAAACATAATAAAACTAGCTTTAGGTTCCAAAAACCAACTTGACCTTTATTTCTCCTCAGCCGTGCAGTTCTTCTTCAGGTCCGGTCCTGCTCTGATCCAGGTCCGGTCCTGCTCTGATCCAGGTCTGGTCCTGCTCTGATCCAGGTCTGGTCCTGCTCTGATCCAGGTCCGGTCCTGTTCTGATTCAGGTCCGGTCCTGCTCTGATCCAGGTCCCGTCCTGCTCT